>KZ451973.1:560645-644024 GCA_002786265.1 Apostasia shenzhenica | reverse complement strand
AGTATCAACTATTCCCATGATCTAATAATAATATTCAAACTTATTCAGTTGACCTAATTTAATAAAAATTTTAAAATAAATTAAATTAGAGATTTAATTATCTTAAATTATCATAATAAAATATTTAGAAAATTTTTCTACACTTAATTATAATAGCTCACCATTAATTTTATTGATTTCATTTATTTTATAATATATAAATAAAAAAACTGACATATGCAATGAACTAAAATAAAATACAAATACAAATACTGACTAGACTCAAACCTACAATATGAAAAAAAAATTAATGTATGCAGATTTGATTTATAACCTTACTAGTGCTTGCTGAATAATTAATTCTGATTATAGGCATGTGGAGAATAGATTAGAGTCACGAGAAATGCGGTTCCTAATAGGTACCATAAAGTTCTCCAGAAATATCGGCGAACCGTACAGCACACCAGTTAGATGTTCGCGTAGCTAACTACTCAGTTTCATGCTCCATCTGCCTGCATTGGTCTATAGGTGTCGAGTTTTTACTAAATCTAGGATATGCATAAGTATGCTTAACTAGATCGAATCTATTGATCTCATAATGATTGCAGCCGATAATCATCTCAATGTGATTGATAGTGTCATCAATACAGTAAGATGATTTAGTGGTTCTTATCAAATTTATTATCTGTTTTTCTTTATGACTCAGCTCTATGATTATTTCTCAACTTGACTTTCAACTTCTATCCTATAATTATCTTCCTCGTACATCTCATCATCGTACTTCTCGTACTCCTCAGCTAAACTAGGATCTGCTATATAAATGGATATAGGTAACGAATCAAGTTCCAATGCTTCAAGAAGAATGAAGGTCTCTGTAGAGAACTCATTCAATACTTCTTTCACAAGGAAACTAGATTTGTCACCTATAGTATCAATAGGTCAAGCAATGGGAGTAGAAATTGGAGCAAATGATAAATCTAGAGTCATGTTGTTTAAGAATTATAGAGTTAACTTTATGTGATGAAAAAGAATATCTCCTACGTAAATAAATTTTGATTTCATCCCACGTCTCAAACGGCCTAAACTTACCCCAAGAACATTAATTCTCCAAATCTCTAATATAATATTTTGCTTCACCAAAAAGCATTAATTTCGCGTACTTAACCCTCCCTAACTCATTCCAACCACAATAATCAAAATAACGATCTAAATTATTTTCTCATTCTTTATATGATAAATAATCTGAATCACCAAAAAATTAGAAATTTTTCTCGACTTCTTCTATCGATAGTCGTTTATTAGGTGTGGATATGCGGTCGAATCTTGCTATAAGCTCAGATAATATAGTTTCTATTTTAGAGTCCATACTCATACGATACTTATATTAGACATTAATAAATAAAATTATAATACAAAATATGAAAAAATAATCAAATAAAATGCCATAATCTAAACCATGCTCTGATACCAAGTTGATGCAGAACAAAAAAAAATTGTAAATGATATTTTACATTTATATTCAGCAAAATTGATTAGCAAATTATTTTAATTAAGAGAAAAATATTTTCTAGATAAATTATATGATAAATAAGATTTTTGAATCCCATAAATTAAAATATTTTAAAATTAAAATTAAATTGGACCGTATAATAAATAAGAATTTATCAATTTAAATTAGGGTGTCAATTTAAATTCAATAAATCAGATCCGAAGTTCAGAAATTTAGGACAGATGCCCACCGTTAAATCCAACAGTAATTAACACTCAAAAAAATATCGGGTCACACAATTAGTGCCAAATAAATAATGGGGTCAAGCGAATAATTTGTGCTGAAGTCAAATAATCAGCTTAGTTGGATTCGAGAAAAAATTTACGAGCGATTTGAATCGAAGAATAGTCACTGGCAATGAGGGTTAACTAATCTGGTCGCAGCCAGGCGAGTTGAAAACATCGTAGCCGATGTTATAGAGGAGACCGTTGACTTAAGTCTCGTGTTCGATGTTGCAGGAGATCGGCGGGACCGAAGTTTGGTCTAATGTCGTGCACGAGGTTGTCAGCAAAACCAGCGGGATCGAAATCAAACGTCTTGGACCATGACTGCTGGCCGGACATGGGCAGTGGCTGGCCGCACGGCTGGAGCGGCGGCGGCAGAGTTGCCGGCTCTCGCGGGTAGTTGGCGGGTCGAAGGAGACAAAGGCTGTGCGAGTGGAGCGAACTTCGAAGGTAGGAGAGTGCGCAAAGATTTTTTTATCTTTTTTTTTTTGAAAAAGAGATAATTAGGCTAATTTGAGGATTCTCACCAAACGCTAACCCTACTCTTTCTTTCACCAGAATATCGACCCCTTAACCCGGATCATCTAGGCTCTGAGAAAACTCAAACATCATTTCATTCATTAAATGTTATCCTCTTTACAATACAAGACTTTTTTTATATAGAGAGATCCCATAAAGAAATTTGAAAATACAATATTGAATGCATAAAATAAAATATCAAATAAATAAAAGCAAATATAGAACTAATTCTATTACAATAAAATAAAATCAGCTCCAAATATGATGAGTCTTTCAAACCTCTCAAATATGCTCTAAATCAAATCAAATCTAAATAAAGCTAATATGAAAATCTCTAATAGCTCTAATTAATTTGAATTTGAATTTTGATTCAACACTTGACATCATCCTAGCCATCCAATTCAATGCTGATTTGTGTCCCCACCACTATTAGTGTATTAAAATGGACCATAAGTTCACTATTATCTATAGTTAAAGTTATAGAATGTTTCATTTTTTATGGATTCCTCGTGGGGTATCTTGCATGGAAAAAATTTTCTTTTTTTATTGGCGATGCTCCAAAAAGAAATACTTTTTTTTATAAATACTGCATATTTGATTTCATTCATTTTCCATTCTATGAGTTCCAATATCAGCAAGAATTCTAGTTGGGGAGTACTACCAAAGTTGTAGCTTTGTACCTTGCTTTAGCTCTAGCTTCTGATTGGTTCCACCAATTTTAGATCCTTTAAGTGCTTTGCCAGGACTAGAGATTTGGGTTCCATACGTGGGTTAGGTACGGAGAGAAAGCGATACTGAGATGGAAGAATGTGAAGTCGGGGAAGTTGTCACATCGATGGAGGAAGAACAGATCAACTAGCACTAGAGAGTTGCAAGGTAAATATAACATCTTTTGCTGGAATGAATATTTTAAAAAAACTGCAGTTGTCTTAAAAAGGGAATGAGAAAAGTTCTAAAGTAAAGTCAATCAAAAATTCAAAGGAGATTTCACAAAAAAATCACCCTAAGAAGATCATCTCATGATTATAGAAGCAATTCTATTTTGAAACATTGAAATACAAGGAAGGTGAAAAGTGCGAAAGGGGAAGGAAAGAAAAAAGCCTCTTCCTTTTAACATAGAAATCACACTTGAAAGGGTGGACAATTAGCTAGAGCAGTAAGCACAATAGCAAAATTGATTGCAAAGCAAAGCTTGAAAGAGTGGACAATTAGAAAACTAAACTTAGAAAATGTTAAACTGCCTTACTCTATTTCTACATATTGAAATGTAGTTCACTTTGCTAACCTGCTGGCTGCTGCCTTATCTCAATCTGATAGCCATGAACAATACTAGTACTATATGTCATCATCAATCTCGATGAATTGATGCACTCAGTTCATCTCAGCCAACTTCAATTCATTCAATACAATATTCACAAGACAGTGCATTGTTTCAAGCATCAACCGTGAGCTCTTGAGTGTGTTAATGAACACAACAGATGATCATGCAAATCCATCAATTTTTGAAGTTGAATGCAATTAAAAATGATGTAGTGATGAACGCATAACTGGTTTTATTTCCAGGAAGTCACCAAAAATTACGAAATTAATCAAGAATCAAGCTCAATTACTTGTTATGCGATGCTTTCCCTTCAGCTCCATGCTCAACCCATATCAATCAGTGATAACCGAATAGTTTCGCAAGAGATCAGCATTATTCGAATGTTTTCGAAAGAGATCTGCATTGTTCGAATAGTTGCGCAAGAGATCTGCATTATTCGAACCAGAAGAATAGGAAGATCTTCAGGAGAGAGGAAAGAAGAAGGCAGCTCACCTTCGTTCTTCAGCTTGTGGGGAAGTTCCAGCTCAGTCGGCATGGCTTCACGGGAGGAACAGAAGCGCGGGGAAGGGAGCAGCAGCACCAGAGCTCAAAGCTCTGATGCGAGGTGTGCAATTTCGATCGTGGGCGAGGGTGGACTGAGGGCTGCCCCGCCGGGGCAGAGCGACTATCAGATGGGATTGGTAGATGGACCGGGCTCGGCCCATCATATCTGTTCACAATTGGGCTTTAATGAAGGCCCAAATATTTAAATTAATTTAATCACGTGCTTGTTTAGCAGAATATTCATATCTTCTGCACAGCTTTAAATTTTAATGAATAACCGAGCGCCTTAATTTTTGGATAATTTTATATAATTATATCTAAATAAATTTTGTATTTAGTTTAATGAGTATGCTTCCCTCCGTTGTTCTAAAATTCGGCCACAGTTACCACAATTACCGAAACTCGCTAATTTCATATTAGTTTCAGATGAAATCAATCTGAAAAAGCTATTGAGTTTTGGTTTTAATCGAAATTCAGTAGTTTCAGTAGTATCAGCCAAGTGTCGGTTGAAACTACGAAAACACAACCAAAATTCAGTTAAAATTGTTGAAACTCATTTTTCTCCAAAAAATAATATTCAATAATTATTATTAATAAATTTAATTAAAATTTATAAAATTTAAATAATTTATAAAAAAAGGTAGAAATCGTCAATACCGAAACTATCGAACAGTCAGGCCGTTTGATCGTATCAACAGCGTGGCCTGGCCGAATACTCCAACCCGATCACCCTGATGGAATGATTGGAACGTCAGACTTCGCCGGACCATTAGTCAGACCACCCAATTGTCCTAGCTGGATCATTCGATCAAGGTAGGTTGGATTGTCCAATCAGATCAGACCGTTCGATCGAGCTATGCTGTTAACGTAAATAAACGGTTTGGTTGTTCGTTTCATCTGCTTGATACTGTGCTTAATAATTATATGAAATCAAAAATCACTGAAAGCTTCAATTAAGAGGGCATAAATTGTGGAGAAAAAAAGGTCAAATTTGAAATGATATTCTTAATGTTTAGTAAAGAATATTTATGACTGTTTATTTACAAAATTTAATTTTTAATTAGATTAAAATTAAATTTAAATAAAAATATTTTTATTAAAAATTATGAATAATATGAAATAAAATTAATTATTATATTAAAATATATAAATGATATAATATAAATTAATTATTATTTATATAAGATATAAAATAAATTAATTATGTGATATGATATAGCTATTTAAAATTAAATCAAATTATTTTACATCAAATAAGCATATAACGTCACAACCTCCCAGAGGACAATTTTTTTTTTTGACAAAATTAAAATTCGCTCAAAATTCACTCATAGTTTGATCGATATAAAAATCAATTTGATTCAAAATTAACTCAGTTTTCTTTCAACTCAAAATAAAATCAATTTAACTTATAATTAACTCAATATGTATAAAAATACATATTTAAATTTTTTTATAATAGATATAATATAATATTTTATATAAAATTATTAAAAATATATACCTAAAATTTAAAAATAAATTTATAATATTGTACTTTAATATATTTAATATAAACAATAAATATTTTTATAAAAAAATATAACTTAAAATTAAACTAAATACAACTTCAAAATCAACCTAAATTTAAGAATTTAAACTTCCAAGTTGAATTCAACTCAACTCGCAATCGACTCAAAGCCACCCTACCTCCAGCCATTTGGGTTCAGTTAGACTGCTGCAAGACCTGTGCTTATCTGATTTTAACCTAACTGAAGTTGAAACATATTGAATAATATTATAAAATTATAATCCTAAAATAATATCACCACAATTATAATAAAAATAAAATTATATTAATTTTTTATTATCATCTTATAATATTATATAATAATATTAAGCTAAAAAAATAACATAAACATGTGTAATAATTGAAAGCTTATGCCTTGTCTAATACGAGAACTAAAATCAGGAACAAAATATTACTAATTTTAAAAAATAATAATAATAAATTATTTTATATAAATTTTAATATAAAAAATATTATTTTATTTCACATACTCAATAATTTTTAATAAAAATTCAACTTTATTACATATCTTAAAACAAAATGCTCAATTTAAATATTTTAATCTAAAATATAAAATAAAATAATATTTTTTATATTAAAACACAAAAAATAATTTAAAACTTTCTTTATTGTTCCTTTTATATTTTTTAAATTAGTATTATTTCAGTCTTAATTCTAATTCTTGCACCAAACAGGGCCTTAGTTTTGCTCGATGAGTTCTAAAAATAAAAAGCATTTGCGAGAAAATAATATGAAATCGCATGAAATATGCTTTGATTATATGATTTAAATTTAAAGCAAACATAATAAATGTCATAAATAAGAAATATAACTTCATGACTATAAACTAAGGCTAACATAATAAATGTCTACCAAAGTTCAAATAATAATAGTAAGGTATCTCTTGATTTAACAAACAAAAAAAAGAAAATGTATTAAAATGATCGTGTTGAGCTTCTAAAACGAATGACGATTTTGATAGAAATAAAAAAAATATGAGTAATCACCATGAGAACGGGCTACCTCCAAACAGGAATATCTCATTCTCCAAATCTCTCACCCACTGACAAACTCGATTGCAAGTCTTTATTGCCTGGGCCTGCAATATTTTTTTTAAAAAACACAGAGAATCAAACAGGATGCTCAAATTTGCAGTTCTACAGATTATGCAGAAGAGATTAAATGAAAATTAAAGCATCATATATCACAAATTTATTTGATGGAATGAAAAGTTTGCAGTTTTATAAACAGGGGAAGACATTTTTTTTTTTTGGTATTTAATAGGCCAAACAATTGAAATTGATCTAAAGTCTAGCTTTAATCTCCTGCATGGTTTTGTTTCAGGCTTCACACTGATAATACTGTTACCTTTAAACACAAGAAAAGGCTCGGGTTTTTCTCGATTCCGGAAATTCAGCAGATATTTCCCTATCATTTTACGTATCATCCAAACGTAATCGAAAAGTGTTACAGGACGAAGAAAAGGATGTCTATTCACTTTACTTTTTACAGGTAACCAGACTGATTACAATCATAATTAAGAAAAAAAAAAAAAAAGAAAGCATAATGCAAAATGCTGAGGATTTTTTGTACCTTGTCAGCAAGAGGATCAAATGCAGCATAAAGTTCAAAGTCCTGAGTGATCCAGCAAAACAATACTGCCAAATAAACAAATTAGTTATTGGCAAAAGGTCTACACAAAGCTTCAATTTCAATGAAAAAAATGTCTCTATGCTAAGTTAATACTTTTAGCCACACAAATGGAAGGAAATAAAGCATGCATATTAACGAAGAACAAATTATTGGAGACTATTTGAGTAAAAGGACATTTACATACATGCCATACAAATCTTCTAACATTATACCATACATACTTTCTTCATAAAATTTACACTATGGAGTAGTTAATTTTTGTGAAGAAATTGTATGTGATGTAATACATGAAAATTTGTGTGGCATGTGTGCAACAATTTCTTGAGAAAAATTGAAAAATAAGAAGGAAAAATGCGTAATTGAGTGTAAGAAACATAAAACAGCCAGAGGAGTTACAGACGCACAACACGACTTTGCAAATTCTCTGCTAACAGCGATTTTCCAACCTAGGAAAAAGCCGTTTGGGCAAGTTCAGGCAACTTACTGTATCTTTTTAAATTTCTAGCAGCATATGTTACTTTGTTTCCCTATCTATCATAATTTTGATTTGTATGAAATCTGACAAGTTAGATGATATGGCCTGCGGATTTTTGTTAGATTTTATGTTATTTTCTTGTAAGAGTCGAGCCACCAATATATTCATGGAAGCTCAATTTTGAACACAACAATCAATAACATTACTTCTGTGGTTATTCTCTATATTTCGTTTCAGTTCTATTTGGAATTGTGTGCCTTAGCATTGATTGTGTTCCTAGTATCTCCGCTATGTCACAAAACCTTGAAATGGGACCAACATCACAGCCCAATCACTTTAGAGATTTGGCTTCACCAATTTGGGCCAGAATGGGAACAAAAGCTTAACTATATCATGAAAAACATAATTCATACATATATAAGATGCATCATTTATTTATGGGCAATTTTCACCCAGGTCCCTGAGTTTAAGGGTTATTATCACACAGGTCTACGTTTTTTAAATTATATCATCGGAGTCCCTAGGTTTTCAAAATATCATCTGGGTCATTTTTTAATTTTTTTATTATTAAAAAATATAAAAATTACCATTACTAGCTTACCCCCCTCTCTCCACCAGATCTGGCAACGCGCGCGCCTCCGGCGCCTCGCGCAGCCGCACGACACCGCGCCTGCGGCCACACAGCGCGCAGCTGCCTCCAGCGGCGCGCAGCCAGGGCCGGCGAGGCAGTTTGCGCCCCTGGAGGCCGCCCGGCACCCAGCGCCGCTGCGCAGCTAGGGGCCCGCGCCGGCCGCCGGCGGCGGTGTCGTGCGGCCGCCCTAGGCCCCCTAGCTGAAGCAGCGGCCACGGTGTCGTGCGTCGAGGGCGCCGCAGTGGAAGGCGCGGGCTGCCGGATCTGGTGGAGAGAGAGGGTAAGGGTATAACAGTAATTTTTATATTTTTTAATAATAAAAAAATTAAAAAAGGACCCAGATGATATTTTTGAAAGCCTAGGGACCCCGATGATATAATTTAAAAAACGTGGACCTGTGTGATAATAACCCTTAAACTCAGGGACCTGGGTGAAATTTGCCCTTTATTTATTTATTCAACACTTATTTATGAGAACAACTTCAGCATGCCAAAATCATCTTTTGATACTACATGTCCCAAAACCATGATCAAAATTGCACAAAGAAAAAATTGAAGAACGTGTTATTGCCTAAGGAGAAATACATCTAATCCTGATAACTACGTAAAAAATATAGCCAAAACAAAAGTTTCATAAAACTTTAACATGACAGTACCAGTTCAGGTTGACAAGACAAGATGACGCCTTTAAGCACGTTATTATTCAATAAAAATTCAAAACATGACCAAAAAAGGTTTTATAGCAAGCACATCAAGAAAAGTATAAATGATTGTACAAAAGAAAAAGAAAATATTTGCAGTACAATGATAACAACAAAAACCTCTTACCATAATCTTCGTCTCTTTTATATTGTGTTTTATGAGGGCCAGTTTGTTGATCGTGCATGGATGCATATAGCCTCTGGTAAGCCCTATACAATCTAAGCAAATACAGTAGACAGATGCATGAAGGAAAAAAGAATCAACGAGTCCCTTAGTAGAAGAAGAATAACCACTAAAGAAAATAAAGTACCTTTTGTGTTGACTGAAATTATTTAAAGGCGATGAGAACTCTGATGAAACATACTGGTCAAGATTAATGCTCCGATATATGAAATGCCAGAGCCCAGCTGGCCCACCGGAGCCAGATTGAGGCACAAGTACAGGTTCAGATCTGCCCATCCCCAAATGATTAGAAGCAGAACCAGACCGAAGAGATGAATCAACAGGAAGGTCCTCAACATGCATTCCTCCTTCCATTATTGACCTTTGAACTTCATTAAGAACATTCGATTTAACAAGCACAGATTCAATGCGAATCCTGTGTATCCAAAGAACCATTAACTTACAACCAGACCAAGATGAAACTAAATATATTCTTACAAATGTTTGCTATCATCAAAGAATTTCAAAGGATAGTTGGTTAACTTGGCTCAATTTTTTACAATCATCAGCATGTAAAAAATCCTTAGAATCTGTTATCCATTAAGGCATTAAGAAAATGACCTGCAGTCTTTGAGATGGTAGAAGGCATCAGAATTGGTACTGAGCAATGTCAAGTATGTGTCAACCTATAAAAGCAGAGAAAATTCATCAGACTTCTTCAGCGCCTAATATCTATAACAAAAGGAACAATAAAATCTTAGCAACTACAAGTAGCAGCAGTCAATTTTCTGAATGGATGAAACATCAAAATATAAATGACGCATAAGTTAAAATTGTGACTCACGTCAAGATATTGAACATAGGCATATAGGAATGCCATAGGATTGTATCGTGGTAGGCAAATAGGTGAGAAAGACTCCGATGTCCTGTAAAATGAAAAAGAAAACTATGATATTTTCATCTCCGTAAACTAGAAAACAAGCTACAGTATAGCAGAGTATCATGTCCCACGGACTTGCAGGAAGATTTCTAAGCACATGCCATAATATGCCTTTCGTCCAGTTTTGATATCTCCTATCTATTTAAAGACTCGATCCTCAAACTTGCAAAAATATAAATAGCCAAGAAAAATATAAATAGCCAAGATTAGATGACTTCTCTATATATGAAAGATCTATAATAAATAGATACATCAAATACTACTTTCCCTCCCTCGTAGCTGACCACAATTAAAGTGGATTTAGGCTTTGCTATTATAACTGTATTAACTTTGCACACTCAAACAGCTTCTGCACTTCCTCATCACAATGTTTATCAGCTCAAATATAGCGAAGCCACATTGAAATAAATTCTGAACTAACCTGAAAGACTCAGATGATAATATAAAATTGGCAAGTAAGAGCATGTCATCAGGATGAAGAGTTGCCTTTTGGGCTCCAACAAGACTAATAACCTGCAGAGTTAAGAGAACCATGCCACTATAATAAGCAGTCCAAGCATGAAGAATGAGTGTACCACATCTGTAATATAAATGGCAGTGACGTGTTTGTTACCATAATAGTTACAAAAAAATTCCAACTAGAATGTACTAAAGAATCCAAAACTGCATGTCACAAACAACAGAATCCAAAAAAGATGTTTCCTAGTCATTCTTACCATAGAAGTCTAGAGTGTTGAGCTTGTCAACTAGGAAAGCACTGTAAATCAACTTTTCCTATTTAGACTAATAGGCTGCTTCAACAATATTTGATTTATTTCATTTAGATATTTGGGATCCTAGTCAAAGCACTTCTAAACTAAATCTCACATACTTTGTCACCTTCACTGATGACTATTCAAGAATCACATGATTGTTCTAAATGAAAAATCAATCTGAGTTATTATCTACATTTCTTTTCATGCTGAAATTAAAATGCAATTTAGGTCCTGTTTGGCGCGAGGACCAAAACAGAACAAAAACAGGACCAAAATGGTACTAATTTAAAAAACAATAATAATAATAATAATAATTTTTTTAAATCATTCTATATAAATTTAAATATAAAAAATATTATTTTACTTTAGATACTCAACAATTTAAAATAAAAATATCAACTTTATTTCACATTCTAGATCAAAATATTCAAATCGAGTATTTTTATCTAAGATGTGCAATAAAGTTTATATTTTTATTAAAAATTATTGAGTATATGAAGTAAAATATTATTTTTTATATTAAAATTTGTGTAGAATAATTAAAATAATTTATTTATTATTATTATTGTTATTTTTTAAACTAGTACTATTGTGGTCTTGTTTTGGTCCTCGCGCCTTATATAGTTGCCTTATAGTACTTTTCATATACTTTTTAGTCCTATCTGCCAAGTCAGAGGATGTTGCATCAGTCTTCTTGTTCACGTACACCTCAACAAAATAATGTGCTAAAGTGAAGAATAGCAATTTGGTTGAGATTCCATGCACATTATTACTTTACATAAGGGTTGCCTTATAGTTTTAAAATAATGCAATCCTTATAAGGTGCATTCTTGTTAATTGTAGGCCTTCTTCCATCCTTCATGATCAGATTTCATGTTCACCCTCTTTCTTAGAGATATAGTTTATAGTCTCCCCTCAAGTGTATATGGTTGCATTGTTTTATCCATCTTTTATCCCTAGGTGGGGACAAGTTACCTCAACCAATAAAGTGTCTTCTTAGAGTATTCGTCTCCAAAAACGGTAACATTGCAATTCCCTTTAGTTGCACTGGGCTTTTGTTTCAGCTGATCTGACATTCTTTTAGTCTACTCCCTTCTTCGCTAGTGTACCTATCACCTCAAAAGCTATCTCAGAGGCACTTCAAATTCCTGTGCACTTATTTATTCCTTCAGTTTCCCTTGTAGAACCAATGATAAAAGAGGCTAAACCACTAAAATTATATAATCTAGGGCCTTAGCCCAAAATAGTTGGAGCAACTTCGAAAAACTCTGCTACCTTATCAGATACCTATTTATCCCTATATTCCACCTCTGGCCATGACCTTCATCATCTTTCTATTGCCTTAAGGAAGGGTACTCGCTAGTGTACTACTTACTGCCTATCCTCTATCTTGTTATATATCATATGCTGTTTTATATCCATACTACCTTGATTTCATTCCTTCCTTGTCTCTAGTATCTATCCCAAGGTTTTTATCAAAGTTATTGCACCATCCAGAATGATAACAAGCTATGATGGACAAAATGTTAGCATTACCCTCTAATGGCACCTATGAACTAATTTCTCTCCTACTCTAAGAAGTCAATAGTTGGATGCAAGTGGATCTATATTGGGAAGACTTCTCTTGATGGCTCAGTTGATTGTCTAAGAGCCAGGCTTGTAGCAAATAGCTCACCTTATCGACTATATGGATAACTTTTCTCTAACGGCCAAGATAACCTCAATGCATCTATTTCTTACTCTAATAGCAATATCTCAATGGTCCTACATCCGCTCGACATTAAAAATGCATTTCTTCATACAGACTTAGATGAAGAGATTTATATGAAATAACCACCTGAATTTGTTGTTCATATGGAGCTTAGATTAGTTTGGACTAGTCTGAAAGCTGAGTAATCATTATATGATCTAAACTAGACCCCTTAGGCCTAGTTCAGTAAGTTTAGTTCAACTTTGAATCAATATTGTAAGATTTAGTAGGGCCTAGAATTGGGTCTGAATAGACATTAACTAAAATTTTAAGCATTTAATTTACTTGATATAATAGGTTTGTGCAAATCTCAATACAACAACAGAATAAAAATATACAATTGGAAGAAGCATAGCATGCAGGAAAAGAATGGGACACGCAATGTAACATGGCTTGGCTCAAGTTTGAGCCTATGCTACCACACCCTGATCGAAAAAATTCACTATATTTTGCTTCTTAATTAAGAGGAAGAAGCTTGTACACATTCTCTTCTAGCCACCTACTAAAGGCATCACACCAAAACTCTTCAAACCCTAAGTCTGAGCCCTTCATCACTAAAATAAGTGAGGGCTACACAAATAATTAAAATTACAATGAATAAGAACAAGGAAATTACTCTGTTCTTTAAAAGATTTGACTTTGAAAACCAAAAGAGGTACAATATTTGAATTGCCTTAATCGTTCTCCTCTTGAATCCTTGTTAGTCTCTTGAAAATGAAGAGGAAATGAATGTAATTGTTAATGGCAATCAATCTGTTCAAAGTGACAAGGAGCCCAAAAACACTTGTGCTCTTATTTATAAGACCTCCCAATAGCTAGTAAATTTAAAGTCACCAATTGTTGGGAGTCCAGTGGTTATTTGATTTTGACCGTTAAGATTGACCATACTATTATGGTCGATCATGATCGATCAAGCAATCGATCAACCAAAACCTCACCTTGTCATCGATTGACCCTGTTTAACCAAGCTCCAAAAACTTCTCAGATCATTTAAAGAAACACTACTCAATCGACTCAAAATTAATCCAACACCATTCCAATTTCATCTCACGTGCTATACAACATATCCAACCTTATTCTAACAGCCAAAATCAATCAACCACACATGTACTCTAAAATAAAAAAAGGGATTTCATAAAAAAAAATACAAATTTGGCTTTTGCTTCAATTTCGTTCATTATCATGTTATGATCCCTCTACGACTTCAAGATGACATAATCTTGTCTTCAAACAAAAACTATGAAGCAAAAACATTTATTCATCCTCAACATGATCAAAATAATAATAGTAGCGATAATAAACCAGCGTAACCAAGTTATTAAACAATCTCATTAGTAACAATTAATTTAAACAATTTGTCAAACTTCAAAATCTCACTACATTACAAGGGAGAAACCAACATGTCCCATAGTATGTCAGATCACCTAGCATTCCATAGGATATCAAACAATGGAAGGTAGATTTTTCTTATTTTCAATGTGGATAACATCAACATCATTAGAGATGATAATGATGGGATTTTCAAACAAAAAGTGAATTACATCAACAATATCAAATAAATGATTTGGAGATCTGAGATACTTTTGGGCATTGAAGTTGCCCACTAAGAGGGAGAATATATATTATAGAAAAAATATGTCATAAACATGCTTGAAGAGGCTGGTATGTTGGGTGTTCTCAGATCAAACTGGTGTCAAAACTTAACTACCAATGTCAAGCTGGTGTCAAAACATGGGAAGCAAATATCTGATCTAAGATGATATTGTAGATTAGTTGACAAACTTAACTACCTTAGGAGAACCAGATTTGACATTTCATTTGTTATTAGTGTGATCAATCAATTTCTTGAGTCTTTGTGGGAGTTATTGGAAAGTAACTTTGATGGTTCTTAGATATTTTAAACAGTCCCTCGAAAAATAGCTTTTACATCAAGTCCAAGGTAATGCAAAGGTGATGGGATATATAGATGTTGATTCAGCAAGTTCTCCAATAGATCAGAGACCAGGCTATTGTATCCTTCTAGAAAGGAATCTAATATCTTGAAAAAATAAGAAGCAAAATGTTGCGTGTGGCAGTAAGGTCTAATGCTAAAACAAAGTACAAAGAAATAGAACTTGCGACATATAAGCTTGTATAACTTAAGTAATTGAAATAGGAATTTGGTTTTAGCAAATCCAAACTTATGAAGTTATATAAGACAATCAAACTGCTATGCACATCACATTTATCCCTATATTTCATGAAAGGACATAGTACAAAGTAACTACTTCTCACTTCATCAAATAGAAAGTCTAGTCAAGAGAAGTCATTGTCTTTTATTTGCTCCAATGATCAATTAGCAAATTTATTAACTAAATCTTTGAGAGGCACTAGTATTAGGTATATTTGTAATAAGCTGGAGTTTCATGATATTTATGCATTAGCTTAAGGATTTTTGTTAAGGGTTTAAATATAATTATGAAATAATCCTAGGATCCTATATTTGAATAGTGCACAATCCAAACAATAATAATATTTTATAATGGAGAGAACCATTAAGACTTTCTCTTAAATGTTTTTATATTTTGCAATGTGGCCTAGAACAATTATATTTAACGAAAAAATAGTACAAAAACATATATCAAGTCTTATCCTCTCTAAGGATAGTGTGAAAATTAGTGGGGAGGGGCATTCCCCTCACCCTAATCAAATTCACTATTTACTACTAAACCAAAAATAACGACGACACTATTGACACTTCTTGGTATATGAGTAATTTTGTAATCACAAAAGAGTTTAGAAAATTAATGATATCCTTTGTTTGTTTGTTTTGATCCTTTATGCTTCCATAAGTGTTCTCGGGCTGCTCTTGAGCCTGCTTTTAGGATTGTTCTTGCCTGGAGTCTAGTGATGCTGGAATATGTTGTTGTATAAGCCCTGCTAGAGTATGTGAACCAAAACCTACTCCTTACTGCTCTCGTGTGACACTTAGGATCTCGGTTTCAGCTGGGAGAGGCTCTTCGTTTGATAGCCAACTTGCTCGTTGTTTTGCACTTCGTGAGTGCCTTGTTGGATCTATTTAAGTGTCTCCAAGGATTCACATTCTATCTATAAACCTATTATCCCCTTGGATTTATTTGCAATGACTTTTAATCCCTCCAATCTAGCCCATTGTTAGTTATGGACAGACTTTGATGAATTCTCCTTGATGTCCCCTAAAATGAAACCAACTTTAACAATTTCATTGTCATACACTCATCCATCAAAATTGAGGTCAACTCATTACGAAGGTTGGAGGGAATCTAAGTTTCTTCATATGAGAAACTTGGTGCCAAAGTGGTGCTCAGATGCCAATGGCTCTTTACATTAGTCAATTCCTCCGTGATATACAATAGTATTGTGGCAATTACACAATCTAAAAGGGATGGTCCTTCGTGCTCCTTTGCATTCTAGGATCTCCAGTAGTAATAAATGGTGAGAGCTTCAATTTTAAACTGTTTATCCTTTTATTAGTGCTAGTCTCCCTCTCCATCATCTCCGATTTAACTTGAAAGAAAAAGGTTAGTGAGAAAAGAGTGGAACCCTGCAAAAAGATATTTCTAACTGTGTTATCTTGTAATTGCAGCCCAAGTGAAGCAAACTCTCCTCCACCTCAAAGGAAAAGATATGATGCCACCAATCCCCTTCTGTGTAATGACACAAAGGTTGGAATAGCATCCTTGCACATTTTCCGCAAAAATGCCCAGATCATAGGCTGTGTGGTAAGTCACAACTCTCCAACACCAAGAAGGCCCTGCTCTCCTCCAAACTGCTTGACATAAAGCTTGGCAATGGAGAATTTGGTAGGTTGTATCTCATCCCAAACTAGTCTATCTGCCTCCTAATGATATGCCCTTGGAATTGAAGCAACTCTCTCCTTCAACTCAACACCAAATAGCTGACTAATCTTGTCCATGTTCCATGTAGTCCCTATAGAGATGTCAGCCACTGTGCAAGGAAGCTCATCAATCTGTATGCTAAAAGAAGGTAGGCCATCTACTCAACAGAGTAGTGGAAACCCATGGGTCCTCCATGAAGGAATTTCATATGATAAGCAATCACCTCACTGCCCAAGCTGACGAATTTCCCTTAATTTCAGAAGCAGAAAATGGATTTCTAACCATAGGCAAAGCACATCCAACGATGTAGCTTCCTTGCACTAGCAGAAATTTGCAGAGACAGAACAATGAATACAATATCTACGACAACTAGTGAAAAATCATCACCAAAACAGATATAGTACATTGAACAATTTTGTTTATCAATTTTCACCAATCTAACAGCTGTTAGCTGACAACTCTTCAACAGGACAGAGTGTATGCTCCTTGCAGAAAATGATCTAAACAATTTGAATTTGCAGTCATGAAATGAAAACAAATCTTTATATTCAAAAAGAAAAACATGAAAACAGTTCATGTTCAAAGGATTTTTCAGAGGAAATATGACCTAGATATGTTTCCCTCTTTAGACTGGCCACCTGGTCTCAGAAACCTTCCAGCTAGATTTTTCATTCTGTAATATTTCATCTCTGCAGGGCTTCACATAAGGTGCATTCAAACATTTTCGTACCACCTTCCTGAAGTCTGTCTCCAACACCACTCTCCAATAAAAAAGGCATGCTATTGTTTCCTTATTAGAGCATTTTAATCTGAAGTTTCTTCTTTATTTACAAGAAAAGTTTCCTTTGAATATTCTACACTTTATTACATAGCTCATACACGTGAATTTCAAATAATCCTATTTATTTCTCCTCATTGATTGCTACCCTCCTGCTGAGTCGTAACCAATGAATTTAAAGAAAAATATTGAAATAAGATAGCATTAACAGCACACGTACAATGGACATGATTATGACAAGTGCAGAACTTATAGAACTAAGCCAGATAGTTCAAACAATGCTGTTGACGATGATGATGGTTGTTCAAAATATAACTACATCAAAGAGCAAAAAATGAATTTCAGGAGTGAGAGGTCAGTTAACTGCAATAAGATCCAGTAAAAAGAATCTAATTGAAAGTATTCACTACACTTTTTTCCATTAGCCTCACATATTATGAAAATGTAGAACTAACCTTATGCTTGCACATCAATATTGCAAACAGAACCCCTGAATCAGCAACATCCTGCAGTATAGCACCAGCAGCTTGTCTTGTGGAATAAGCAAGCGGAAGGCATGTATATGCGTGGAGAAATGTAGCTGGATTCCTGCTAAAACTAGAAAATCAGATGTAGGAAAATTAAGCCTTCACAAACGTAATTCAACATCATATAGTCTTTGACAATTTTTCAAAAGTAGCTGGATTCCTGCTGAAACACTGCATTTTATCGGTTATTAGACCATAGGCTGAAATAAAAACAAGTTTTATATTTTAACATAGCTAGGTTCTAATAATATTTTTCAGGGCTTTACAATATAAGCTACAACCTTTAAAGTGTATTATGATAATGTTCATAAGGGCTTAATGAGAATGTGTTTTAAGTACTTTTTGTCACTAAATCTAGTGAACTATTGATTTGTTTGGCTTTTTTCGAAATACGTATATGGTAGGAAATAAATTTAATTATATTAAAGTAGTGTATAATATGAAATAAAGTTAATTAACATATTGAGAATTGTGTAGGATATAATATAACACTTTATTGTATTAGAGTTGTGAAGGATAGATTAATTTTTTTTTAATATATATATTTCTCTTAAATGGGTTGGCCATTTTGGCCATGATCATGATCTTCATGGCCTCCAAACAACCAGAGCCATATTTTTTACTAATTGCATTCCAAAATATGACAAGGAATTAGTTCAACTCAGAAAATTAGATATTCAACTATAAAATCATAAATAAGCAAATCAACGTGGACTCTAATTAGTGTAATGGTAAGGTGCAACAAGTGAAACATAGATAACAACCAGCCGAAAGAATGTATCAAAGAGGAGAAAACAGCTTCTGTTCCTCCTAGTAAGGGGGTCATATCAAACTTTGGGTTCTTCTCAAAGCATCTATCAATTGACTTTGTCAGAATAAGCAACATCTGCACAAAAATCACGTCAAACAAGAAAGATGTCAATATATCAAAAAACCCTAATTAAGCTTAGTTAGACAAGCTAAAAAACACGTAGATAACAATGGAAATATCAAGCATATATCTTAATGTTTAAACTCCAAATTAAATGAAGTACCTGACCGTAAAGAAGCTCTAATTGTTCTCTTAGTGACTCATATGGCTCCTCCGTACAACAAATACAAACCAAGTAAATAGGACCTTTCACAAGAAATACTACCTGGAAATGCAATAATTGTTGAAAACATCAGCAAAACAACAGATGTTACGGATAAAAGTCAACAAAGAAAATGGCAGATCAAAACAATGCGTAAGTTAAAAAGCTAGGCTGTCCATCTAGCTAATGCAATCATAACAGGAGTACAGGACAAAGACCAACAAATTAATATAGGAGGCGATTACAATATGAAAATTAATACAATAGGAAATAAGATAAAAATTTCCCTATATATATAGGAGATTACAATAAAACAACATAATATTAAGGCATTTATTTTAATTTTAATAATTTGAAGATTTTAGAAATTTCCAAAAAAATTTTGAACACTCCTCAAATTGGAGCATAGATGTTAATAAGATTCAACTTGCAAGTTCAAATGAAGAAAGCGTTTTGGATAAAACCACATAGAGCTACATTGATGGAGGTGAACTGAGACTAGGTTCTACGATACAAGAGACTGGTGTAGGGATAGAGATGATGTAGAGCAATATAAAGTTGTGTGGGTGGAGAAGCAAAAAAGAGAAAGGAAGCACGATTCCTAGAGGCCGCTCGAGGAGGGAAGGCAAAGAGCCGCGGGGGCACCCTAAGATGCACGAAGAAAGGTTCAAGAATGAGGGTTGTGCAAGAAAATAACACGAGCATAAGGTGCTCACAAGCAATGAAAGAGGAGACGTGCGAGAAAGTGACAGCGCTAGTAAGCTCGAGGGAGAGCAACAGAGACTGAGAATTGATGGAGCTGAGTAGGACAGTGCAAGTGGCATGCCAAAAAGGAGAGCACCATGTGGTGCGTTGAGGAGTTTGTGCGACTAACTAAGAAGGGAAGAGCTGCAAGCCGTGAAAAAAGGGTCGCTTTGCATGCTTGGAAGCCAGAGAAGAGTAGCTGAAGAGTTAAAAGAGAGGAAGGAGAGAGGAACAAAGCAGCGGTAGCGAGGTCGCGATGCCATATAGAAGAAGGCTAGCTCTGATACCATGTTAAAACAAATACAACTAATATGATTATTCTTCTTATTTTATAATAGTAAAATGTCCTATTATTTATAATATAGGAGGTGAATATAATATGACAAGTAGTAAAATAGAAAATAAGATAAATCCTTTTGATGTAAAACAAACTGCTGAAAATTATTTAGAAAATTGGGTAAAAGAAAAGAAAATTGTGCAATTAGGTGAGAAAAAATTTAATTGGTGATATCTCCCAATTCAGAAAGAGTTACGGGACACACCACACCTTTCCAGAAAGCTCTTGACAGGCCCTACGCCGTGTTTTAAGAGCTTCACTTGTAAAGGCAAACTTTTAGCCTCAAAAAAGCATATATTTGAATTTTCATTATTTCTGTTTAATTTGTTTTCATATCTCCTAAATTCTAATTTGTACGAAATTTGAAAAGTAAACTATTATGACCTGAGAGATTATGTTTAGTATCTTTTCTTGATTTATTCTGTCATTATGTAATAGCCGAATCGCTTATATATAGACTTGTATCCTCTATTTTAAGCAGCAATCAATAAAATTACTCTGAGATTATTCTCAAATCACTGTTTCTTTTTCCCCAATCAGACTTGTGTGTTTTGACGCATTGTCTTGATCTCTCTTACAGGATAGATCGTAACTTAGTATTAGATATACCGTTAGATGATCTTCATCATTAGTATACTGATATTATATATCCAAAACAACTAGCTAATAAACATATTCAATTACCCTTAGAATGGAGTATAAATGTAGGTGATCTTAAAAGAAACTAAACAATAAGACAATTACATATAACAGAAAAAAGATTATCTATTGAGCACAATAAACCTGATTCCTCAGACAGCTTGAAAAAATTCAATTCACTAGAGGAAATTTTATCAAAAAATTTAATAATAAAAGATTCAGGAGATGAAGAAACAAGTCAGGAAAAATTAAATTTAAATAAAAGTAACCAAAAAATAGATGTAAGTGTAATCCAAGCTTTTATCACTATCCAAAATAAAACTATCTTAGCCAATGCTTTAATTGACACAGAAGCCTCTATATGATATATAAAATGAAAAAAAGTTTGGAAATAATATATCTAGAATAGACAAAATGTATTGCATCTTTAATAATAAACTTGATTTAACTTATAAAGCAAACATTAATAGCCTTGTAGTAAGAGATATAGATCGTAACTTCCTTGTGTTACCACCACGTCACCATATATACATATATATGTGTATATATATAGAGAGAGAGAGAGTGGTGGGGACACAAATCAGCATTGAATTGGATGGTTAGGATGATGTCAAGTGCTGAATCAAAATTTAAATTCAAATTAATTAGAGCTATTAGTGATTTCCATATTAGCTTTATTTAGATTTGATTTAATTTGAATTGATCCAGAGCATATTTGAGAGGTTTGAAAGACTCACCATATTTATTACAATAGAATTAGTTCCATATTTGCTTTTATTTATTTGATATTTTATTTCCTGCATTCAATATTGTATTTTCAAATTTCTTTATGGGATCTCTCTATATAAAGAGGTCGTCTTGCATTGTAAAGGGAATAGCATCTGATAAATGAAATTATGTTTAAGTTTTCTCAGAGCCTAGATCCGGGTTAAGGGGTCGACATTCCGGTGAAGGAAAGGGTGGGATTAACCTTTGGTGAGAATACTCAAATTAGCCTAGTTATCCACTTTTAAAAAAAAAAAGAGAAAAAAAATCTTTGCGCACTCACCTACCTCCGAAGCTCACTTCGCTCGCACCGCTTTCGCCTCCGTCGACCCGTCGGCTACCCGCGAGAGCCGGCAACCCTGCCGCCGCAGCTCCAACCGTGCACAACATTTGGCCTTCTGCAGCCTCTCGCACACGATGTTTGGTGATGCGGGACGGAAAAATGAGTGCCAATGATATTTATATTAATATTCAGCAAACTAGTTAGCAAATTATTTTAATTAAGAGGAAAATATTTTCTAGATAAATTATATGATAAATAAGATTTTGAATCCCGTAAATTAAGATATTTTAAAATTAAAATTAAATTGGATCGTGTGATAAATAAGAATTTACCAATTTAGATTAGGGCGTCAATTTAAATTCAATAAATCAGATCCGAGGTTCAGGAATTTAGGACAGACGTCTCACCGTTACATCCAACAGTAATTAACACACAAGGAATTATCGGGTCACACAATTAAAGCCAAATAAATAATTCAAGTCAAGCGAATAATTTATGTAGAAATCAAATAATCGGCTTAATTGAGTTCAGGAAAGAAATTACCCGGGATTTGAATCGGAGAAGAGTCACTGACTGATTAACTGAGAGGGCGACGCACGGATAAGTGCAAGGGCGCGACGGGCAGGCGAAGAAGCGCGACGGGCAGACGCAGGAGCGCGCGGGTAGGCAGGACAGCACGGGCAGGCGTGCCCGTGCGCAGGCGAGGAGCAGGCAGACGGGGGCGCTGGCAGACGGGAGCCCGCGCAGGCGGGCGCGAGCACGAGCCGGCGCGCGCGGCGCGCGGGCTGGCGGGCGCGGCCGACGGGCGGGCGCAAGCACGGGCACGGCGCGCGGGAGGCTGGAGCTCGGGACGGCTTTGGGGGCGGGTGGCGCAATCTGCGCGAGCCGGCCCGCGGGCAGGGCGGCCGGGGAGCGGCGAGGAGCAGTGAGGCGAGGCGAGGCGAGGCGCGGCCGTGCGAGGCGACGTTGAGGTGAGGCGCGGCGCGATGAGTCTGGCGGAACTGCACAGCGCTGCGAGTGGAGCGAGCTTCGGAGGGTAGGTGACATTTGGCAAAAGAAGATTTTTTTTTTTTTTTTTTAAAACTAGATAAATAGACTAGAATATTTTTTTTTTTTTTTTTTTTTTTTTTTTTTTTGTGATGGATTCTCAACGCCAAAAGGTAACCATTGAGCTACCCTTTCTTCACTGCGGAATATCGATGCCGCTTAACCGGATCTAGGCTCTGAGAAAACTCAAACATAATTTCATTCATCACAATACTCTATATCTTACAATGCAAGGCGACCTCTTTATATAGAGAGATCCCATGTAAAATTTGAAAATACAATACTAAATGCAGGAAATAAAATACCAAATAAATAAAAACAAATATGGAAGTAATTCTATTACAATAAAATAAAATCAGCTCCAAATGTGGTGAGTCTCCAAATCTTCCAGATATGCTCTGAATCAAATCAAATCAAATCAAATCAAAATAAAGCTAATATGGAAATCTCTAATAGCTTTAATTAATTTGAATTTGAATTTTGATTCAGCACATGACGTCATCCTAGCCATCCAATTCGATGCTGATCTGTCCCCACCATTTGGCCTTCCGCAACCTTCCGCGCCTGACGTTTGGCCTCTGCAACCGTCTTCGCCAAACATTAGGCCTTTGCAACCTCATGCACGACGTTGGACCAAATTTAGATCCCGCCAATCTCCTGCAACATCGAACGCGAGGCTTAAGACAACGACCTCGTCCATAACATCGGCTATGATGTTTTCAACCTGCCTGGCTGCGACCAGATCAGTTAACCCTCATCGCCAGTGATTCTTTCCCGATTCAAATCACTGATAAATTCTTTCCCGAACCCATTTAAGCTAATTATTTGACTTCAACACAAATTATTCGCTTGACTTGGGTTATTTATTTGGCTCTAATTGTATGACCCGATATTTCTTTGTGTGTCGATTACTGTTGGATTTAACTGTGAGGCGTCTATCCTAAATTCCTGAACCTCGGATCTGATTTATTGAATTTAAATTGACGCCCTAATCTAAATTGATAAATTTTTATTTATCATACGATCCAGTTTAATTTTAATTTTAAAATATCTTAATTTACGGGATTCAAAAATCTTATCTATCATATAATTTATTTAGAAAATATTTTTCTTTTAATTAAAATAATTTGCTAATCAATTTTGCTGAATATAAATATAAAATATCATTTGCAATTTTTTTTTTTCATCCCGCATCAGAGAGTGTGTGTGTGTACAATTAATGCAGTTAAAAAAAAATTTCTAGTTATTATTTAGAAGATTATAGAGTTTTTTATAATATTCTTCCAACATCATTTTACCAGCTGAACATTAAAAAGAAAATGTAAGCAAAGAATGAAGTTAATGGCATATTATAATGCAGATTGGAAAATGCATTACAACATCTGTCATATACCAAATTTCTAATTCACATCTTAAACACCAAATTCTCAATATTTACAATTTAGACACATAGATCTCGGGGACTTAAATTATATTTAAGTCCCTGAGATCAGAGTATAATATCACAAAGGTCTAGATTTTCAAAATTATAATTTCTGTTCCCCTGAAATAGATTAATATTATAAATCAGGTCTCTGAGATTATATTAAACACGTGACGCGGATCCATTTGGATGTTTTTTTATCAATAATATGTAAAAAAAAAATGATTTTCAATAATGTTTTATGGGACATTTAAATAGAGGACACTTTAAATACGAAAAATTATATGTTTTACTGTCAAAATAAAATATACACATATCACACTAAAATCTTACAAAATAATAAATTTTACACTATTTTTTGATAAAATTGCACTATACTTCAAATCCTGAGCCCTAAAACTATTATTTATAATCCAAAATATTAATTCTCATATCCTGAATTACTTTAATACAAAAAATTAAGTCCTAATTCCCAAACCCGATCAGTCTTAGCCACCTCACCCTAATCTAGAGAGAGAAAGAGAGATTGTGGCCGAAAGGATTAGCTCCCACTTCCCAAGACGAGAAGGAGGGAAGCCAACACTCATAACCCCCTCCTCCCAACCCAAGACAGTGGTCAGCAAGCTCAGGCCCCTCCTCCTAGCAACAAAGAGAGAGGGGGTAAAATAGTTATTAAATAAAACTTAAATAGCAAAAGTAATAGGACCAAAATGATATATTCTATATGACTCAAAGATCTAGAAGTTAAAAATTAAAAAACATGGATCTATATGATATTATGTCCTAACCTTAAAGACCTGAATGTAATTTACCCTTTTTGTTATTTCATCTATTCAAATAGTACAAATATTGTAAATTCTAGTGTACCAAACTAATGAAAAAAAATATGTAAGGTAAGAACATAACAAGCAAGGTGATTAACCTGTAATTTACATGAAATTAGAGTGTGCAAGATGTAAGTACTAGAATTGAGTGTTAAGATGTAAATAAAACAGTTTTTCAATGCTATATCAGCAAATGCCCAATAGTAAAATTGCATTAGAAGAAATGTTTGTGATCATGCATAATGTATATCAAATCACTTGTACCGAATACATATTGTCATGGTTTGCAAAGATAAATTCATCATAAGCAATTCTTTTTTATCTGTCTATCAAGATTTCTAAAAATAAGAAGCTATAATTGGATCTCAACTGGATTTCCGATTAATTTAAAAAGGAATGAAAGGCTCACAAGTCACAATGATGTTTCTTCACTATAACCACTTATAGAAGAGTGAAATAAGAATCTTCCTCCCTATAAGGCAGAACTCACAATGCAAGAAACCCATGTTTACAGATTTACAGTGGAATAACATATCTGGTAATTATTCCTATGCCACAAACTTGCCACATAAGATATAAAGGCGTTTAACAATGCAACCAATAAGGTGCACAAGACTAACACAACTAAAGCAAGGATGAAATGCATCTTTAATTTAAACAAAAAAAAGATAACCTGATGTTTTCCAGCCCTTACACATTTGAGACGATCTCGACTGCAAAGTAGATTGAAGAACAATGTCAGTTCACTTTGGTATATTTTATTGGATCAAAATAATATGTAACTCAAAGAAAGTTTGGCAACAAAAAGACATAAGGCTTGTCCATTACATCGAAATAGGATGGTTTTTACTTTTCACAAAGAAAAAAAAGAACTACGCCAGTTTTGAAAGCATACCCATTTTCCACAAAGGAAATGATGGCCTGCAAAGTTGCTGCAAATCCTGCGAGTTTATGTTCATCGCCATAGCTAAATAACCATCAAATGCAACATAAGTAACAAGTTTTTCTACCAAAATTTGAGCAAAATAGACAAAATTACAATGATAAGCAGCTATCATTATACTGCACCGAGAATATATTGGCTTGCCAGAGTGACTCAAAATGATAAAGTGTTTCTTTCTCTTTCTCCACGAAACAGAAGCATCATCCTGCATATTCTTAACAAGCCAATTTTCTCAATTACCAAATCTAATGTTATAAAACATAAGTATCAAAAAAATTCAACAAGAAATTTTTTTTTAAAGAAAAGTTCCTAAAAAAAATCGTCTTTTTTCCAAATTTAATGTGATTCCAAAAGGACTAATGGACTAACTAAGAATAACAGATGCAGCAACTAGATAGAAAGATGTTCTTGAAAAATGAAAAAAGTGACACTGTGTATACATCAAAATGACACTGTGCATGCATCAAAGTGTAACTGTGACACAATCAAACAAATAAAGTGGAGCTAAGCTACATTTAAGGGAAAAAAGGAACATGAAAAGCTGCATTTAAGGGCAAAGAAAGACCATGAAAGCAACTCCAAAAAATTTTCCATCATCAATCATTTCTCCTTTTTGTCAGTCTATATATGATAACTAGTAGATAATGTATTGATACCAAAAAATGCTTGAAAAGATTCGCTCAATCCTCAGGGGGTGTGTTGTCACGGAGATTCTGAAAGATTTCTAAATGAAGGCATCCACAACTGGGTGGACAATACTGTATAATCCACAAGCACATACCTAAAGATTGGATGGAAAATAAGATCTTGTTTAGCAAAATATTTTTTGTTCCTGATCCCTAGCGATCCAAAGAACAGCATGAACTAGCTACAGTAGTTATTAGAATCCAATAAAATCCTAATCCTTCGCTAACCCAAAATTGGTTTGAAAGAATATGCACCCCAGGCACTAGTTACCATGAGATCTCGCACAAATTATCATTTATTCAGCGTAAAAAATACATTTTAGGCATGTTTACCTTCTTCTATTTCACCTGCCAATGCCTTAAATAAAAACATCGGGAATTTGGATTGAAACACACTATCTAATGGGAACATCACTAAAAGAACTACAAACATATCGACGGAAATCTTATGGCCTTACCTTCTAGAGTAGTTACAAGATGTAAGTGACCCGACATAGAAGGTAGAATTTCGTATTAGTCGTTCTTCCGCTAAAAAAGCTTAAACTGCTAATGAAGCACGAGGCAACAAAATATCCTATGAACAATTATCACGTATAAGATACGGCTTCTTCAAAAATTGTAACTTCTAGAATCATATATGGTAGCAGAATCCAATCATAATGAGAGAAGGAAAGCTAGTTGCGAAAATCCCGAAACTCAAAAAGAGGAGGTGCACACCTCGTGAAGACGTTGTTTTCCTTTATCCCAATCGACCTGCGATACCCCTCCGCTGCCATCGCTCTCCTCCACGATCCCGCTGGAATCGCCGCTGCTTCCCCTCTCACCTGCGTAACCACTGCTGCTAGGGCTAGGGGGCGCCTCCCCGTCCATCCCCTGTCCGTCCCTCCATGCAATGTCCCCTTCAAAAGAACCTTCCGGTGCCGCAGCCACTGACGGCGGTGCCTCCTCGTCTTCCGCCTCGATCTCTTCGCCTGCGTCGTAAAAGTCCGCCGGCAGGGAACCGTTGCTCGGAACGCGATCCTCACCATCCCTACTGCTGGAATCCTTCAAGGTTACGGAACTCAATCGAGCCTCTGTCGCAGATACTTGTTGGAGACCGGCGGCGATGTTAGGCTCCCGATCTGCCGGGCGTAAAGACTTTATGGGAGCATCGCTAGCAGAATCCATGGAGAAAAGAATGCTTTTGATTAGAATTTGGGTTCGGTGACCGACGACGGGAAGGAAGGAGAGGGAGAGGGGAAGTCTTGGTGAGCCATCCCCTACATTCTTCCTGAGTCTGCCTGCAGACGTCAACAATCGATTTTGACCAGTGGATCGGCCTCTTGGAGAAGAGAAGGGAAAATTTCTCCAAGAGGCCCGGCCCATTAACCCAGATAATGGGCCCAGCCAGGCGGCCCAATTCAATGTTTTTTTTGGGATATATCTATTTGTTTTCTTTTCCTTGTTTATTTCCTTCGTAAATGTAAATAAATAAATTAATATTCCTTAAATCAAAAAAAGGAAAATAATTTTCCATTAATTTTCGTACGATTATTAAGTAAATTAGCAGGTTTTATAGTTAGAGAAGTGAGAAATAAATATCAAACTGAGCTCTTAAATTACTTTATTTTTTAAATCAAAATTACTCTCCTAATTGTTGGTTTTATCCTAATTTTTTTAAAAATCAAATTTAATTCAATAATTATAGATTTCAACTACCAACTTGAATGTTTATCTAGGGAGATAATTTAAGAAATAAGAAATGAGAAATGTAAAATAAATGATTAAAAAATGTGAAATGTACCGTAGAGGTACTCTAATTGGATCAGTGATCGATTTCTAGGTTTCGTTGTAAACCTAATTAACACGGTGAGAGTGACGTCTCAAATTAGCCTTTTTTGAGAATAAGAACACAGACCGGCTCTGTTTGGCAATAGGCTAAAAATCATGGCTAAAATTAGTCATGACCAAAATTTTAAATTTATCTTAAAAAATTTTTAAAAATTATTTTATATCTCATCTCACACAAATTTCAACAGTAAACAATCACTTTATTTCACTTCTAACATAATTCTCAATAAATCAATCAATTTTATTTCATATTTTACATAATTTTTAATATAATCAACTCATTTTATTTCATATCATACACATTTTTCAAAAATAACTAAAAATTTTAACCAAATCTTCTTTTTTTTCTTATTACCAAACAGAGAAGCATAGAAAATCTTGTGAATAAGAAAAAACTACAGTGCTTGTCAGAGGCGGTTTAAAGCTCTCTAGATGATTTCATTTACAAGTTTTTTTTTTTTTATTCAGCCTCATTTGGTTCGAGGTGAGTTTTTTGCCCAACATAAATTTCAACTATAAAGATCAACTTTATTTCACATTTAATACAAATACGAATATTAGAATTGAAAGTATTTCATATTTTACATATTTTCTAATAGTAAAATAAATTTTTCTCCCATTAAACTTAAAAAATAAATTTTTTTTTTCATGTTTAAAAAAAAGCTCGAACCAAATTTATATGCTAATTATAAGCTTTGCTTGTTTGATTGGAGGATAAATTTGGGTAAAAAAAGAGAAAATATTTTATTTTATAGAATTAATGGAAAAAAAATTTATTTTAATATTGGGAGGTGTGTAGGATGTGAAATAAATTTGATTTTAAGGTTGAAATTTGTGTTGGATGTGAAATAAAATTGATTTTTAAGATTGAAATTTGTGTTGAATGTGAAATAAAGTTATTAAAATTTATAATAAATTAAAATTATTATTATTATAATTTTTTGCTTAATTTTGAGTATTGGCCAAGCATGGCCTAGTGAGAAGAGAAAAGAAAAAAGAGGAAGATCTAGAAGTAGAAAGCCTTTTATAAGTGTAGTTTTAATTGATTTTATTAGGTATAACCCATACGCAATCCGCACCAATTTTTTTGGCTCGATGTTATTAAGCCTGTCAATAGATTGGATCATGACTTGATTCGATGTGAATTTTCATCCGATTAAACCCCCAAATAGATCCTTTTTTGACCTGTCAATGCATCTCATTTATTGATATAATCTGTTTACAAATAAACAAATTGAATATAAATCACTATTGATCCAACCAATTTATATAATCTAATTTGTAATTTATATAAATATATATTGTAGCTAATAATTTTTTGTAGGAAGGCTTAATAGAGAGCCTCGCTATGGTTAATTAATGAAAAATTTTACAAATTATATCGATAAACTATGGCGTATAATGCGCTTATTTTTATGGTTTATTCTTATAAGCTTATATTTCACAATTTAGTATTTATATATTGAAACACTTAATTAATTTATAAAAATATAATGTTTTCTCTTATTTGTTTTCAATAAATTTAACATTATTCTATATTTTACTATAAAAAATACTACAAATAACGATTCTTGTTGTAAATAGATCAACCCGAAAATCCAAGCTCTTACTTGATCCAATTTTCGACTCAAGAGGATCTAGATCAACCATGACTCGATTCAATGTATAACTCAATTTGAGATATATAGATTCGGATCCGAATTGGGGTTGACCTAACTCGAATTCAATCCGTAATTGTTCGAGCGCACCATCAAACAAGGCTTCCACACCCTTGTCTGCCTCCATTATTCGGGTGTCCGTTCCACATTTTCAAAATTATAATATCGAAATCCTTGAGTTTTAATATAATTATCAAATGAATCTTTTTCTAATTTTTAAATTATTAAAAAAATTATAATTACAATTATACCCCCTCCCTCCCTCGTTGGGCGTGAGGGCACGCTGCCGGCCCGATCGGGAGGAGAGAGAGAGGGAGAGGCATAATAATAATTATAAAAATTTTTAATAAATAATTTTAAAAGGACTTATTTGATAATTATATTAAAACTTAGGAACTCATGTTAAAATTTTTGAAAATATGAATCTGCATATTATTAAGCTCTAATATCAGGGACCCAAGTGTAATTTACCCAATAAATAAAGAGAGATAAGGCCAGCTGGCCATCCACCAAAGATCACAGAGAAAACGAGAAAATGAGAGTGCTCCTCTTAAACTGAACATAACTGCAGCTGCCTCTGCCTCCCGCTCTCTCTCTGTCTCTCTCTGTCTCTGTTCTCTGAAACTAAGATGGAAACTCTGCGGAGCTGGGCGTCTCCTCATCCCATCACAGTTCGCATCTTTCTCTCATAGTTTCTGATGACATTACTGCTCCTCCAGCGAGATTCAAGCATGAATCCATGTCTTTCTTTCAGCTATCGAAGAAGACCTTCAAGAGCTGCGCTGTAGGGATTTCATCTGCTGTAAGGCATTCTTCTATTTGTGAAACAGGTCAGCCTCCCACCTCTCAAATATCCTGCAAAAAATGGAATTTTTTCTGTATCATTATGTTTTAACATATCTAGTAATGAATTGATCAGAACCTCAACTTCTGTAATTAATTCATTGAATTCAATCTATGCCATAATAAGTGTGCAACTTATCAGACTTTAATGGCATTCTTTATCACTTGTGATTCGTTGGGGGGCAGTCTCTCCCAGAAGAACAGCAGTTTTTGTTGGATTGAGCTCACTCACTGCTGGTCTACTCCTGCCAAGATTTACTTCTGCTGAAGGTACCAGTGACATATTTCCACTTCTCGTTATCCAAATTTTAAATATTATTTACATATCGCATCTGAAAATATTTATATTACATCATCCCTTTAAGTAAAAAGTTGACATACATGTGTTATTAAAAAATGGGAATACAATTAAAAAGTGGTAAAAGATAGTACGAGTGTAAAAAAAGAGTTTAGAAAGTGGTATGAATGTAAATTTAAACTTTCAGTGAATGTGTGCAAATTGTATTTTACCCTGTGGGATAAAGACTTAATGGTTGTTACTGCATGCAAATTGTACTTTTGAAAGTGATATGCTAGTACAAAAAAAGCATAAATTGTGTTTGGACCTATGAGATAGAGAGGTACTTTCGAAAACTGATCTTTATTTTTTAAATTCCTCAACTTATGTCTTCGAGGTGAAGCATGGCAATGCAATTAGGTTCGAGAGTTTGATTCTCGCTCTCTTTGCTTGGTCCTTTTGGATGGAAATCCTCAAAATTGATGAAAAAATTTAAAAATAAAAAAAAATCAAAAAAGACTGATCTGTCCTCACTGTTGCGAGCATCGGCCACGGCCGCAGACGGGTGGACTTCATGCAGCAGCCACCCACACACCGTCTAATGACCATCTGCACACGAGAGGGACTTTTGCGCTATTGGGTGCAATTGTCAAGGCGCTTGCGAGCGCATAACAAGCAACTGCACACGTGTGTAGCTTGCCACACGTGGCCGTCGGCGCGGCAACGCGAGTTCATAGTAGGCAGCGCATGAAAGTGTGCGGTTGCTCATGCGTGCTGTCCAAAAGACTTCACCCAACCGTCTGCTTGTGAGTGGTAGAGCAGCTGCCCGCACAGTTGCGTGCAACCAACAACCCAATCGAGAGGGAAGAGAAAGAAAGGACATACTATGATAAATCCATAAAAAAAATATTTTTAACAAGACCAAACGACAACCCAACATGTTATCTCTGGAACTTAAGTTGAGAATTTTAAAAACTTTGAGATCAATTCTCAAATATCCCTGGGATCCAAATGCTATTTACCCAATAAAATCCTTTCTTATTTTGATATCTTGCAGCGTATTGGTTATTTTAAAAGTAGAAATGAGTTTGTGTGTCTCATCCAGAATCCCCACCCTAGCATTCTAGATGTGTTACACTGCATGTAGAAACAAATTGTTCAGAGGCAATTCATCAAACTCTTATCCTCCCATTAAGCAATATAATAATTCTAAACATTAAACCGCATACTAACACTGTTAACTTTGCATGAAGATCAATAATCAATTGAAAGTTAAATCAGAATCAAGATCAACTCAACTTAAGGGAGCTGACTAATGAGCTATTTTTATGACTTAATATTTTTATCAATATAATCTTGAGTTGACATAAGATCGAATCAAATCTGCTTATCAATTAAAAAAATAAAATTATTATTCACATATATTTATATATATATATAACTAACTTTACCATATAAGGTTTTTTTGCAATAGTCTAATATATGACTATATAAGAATTTCCTCTGTAACATTGTTTTATATCTAATCATTAGAACAAAATGAACAATTATGATTAAAGTTAATTGAATGAACAAATAGTTTACACCTAACTAAGATTTTGCTAAAAGATCAAAAACTAATCAAAAGTCTGATCGACTTTGGCTCGGATCAAACTTAAATCGAGAACCAACGAGCCGGGCCTAGCGCGGTTTGAACTCTTCTCGTTCGTATTTTGACTTGGATTGAGATTAAATAAAATAATTTCAATTCAATCTTAAGCTGAAGTTAGATTAGCTCGAAATCAAATTGTTAACAACCCTACCACATACTCATTCTTACTACATTTGTGTAATGATGCCCAATCCTAGCGAGCTGAATGGGCGCATAAGTCCTACTATATCACACACATAATGGTCGTTATCTTGTTGTTTTGCATATTTTTTTACTTTGTATGTAATTTTTTTGTTTGTATGAACAATATTTCACTTTATACGAGCATTTTATTTTGTATGCGCACATACAAAGCAAAAACAATTCATAAAAAGCAAAGGAATATTCATACGAAGCACAAAAAGATTGTGCAAAGAATAAAAAATGATCATACTAAATATGATATTCTGTATGAGCATTTTTTTTTACTTTGTATGTTCTTTTTTCTTCATAAATGTATACAAATTTTAAAAAAACTCATAAGATAAAAAAATACTTGTACAAAACTAAAATGCATGAAATATCACGAAATATTTTTTTTGTCATATCACTCGTGGCATAGCTCGCGATCCCCACACGCCTACCCAGAGGGTGCACTAGGATTAGGCGCTCAACCTAAGTTTTTCCTATCCAAGAACACATATTAAAGGTATCTATTTGATCGTACTAAGTGTATTGAAATAAATGCTTTAGCAAGCAAGCGAAAATCACAATTGAAAGTACTAGAATAAAGTCAAGAAGATTTAGGATGTAAATAAAACCTAACATTTGGGCAATTAGTTTAATTTGGATACAAATTTGATCATCCGTACTCATGAATGATATTCTAGTCGCTAATCTACGTCCACAGAATAATACTATCATCTGTCACCTAGCACTTCATTTTCATCACTTGCACTCCTAATTATGTTAATTTCTGCAGAATCTTCAAAGAAGTATACTCCTTTCGTGGATTACATAGATGGTTATTCATACGTCTATCCCTCTGATTGGAGGGTATGATGGAATTTCCACCATTGATTAGTTCCTCTAATGCAGAATTTCAAACTCATTCATTGCTCTTAATAGCAGTAGTCTTGTATCTGCTGCAGGACTTCGACTTTCTGGGGCATGACTCTGCATTCAAAGACCGCACAGCAGCATTGCAGCATGTCAGGGTTGCATTTATTCCCACCAAAAAGAATGATGTTCGTGATTTGGGTCCAATGGAGGAGGTGATTGAATGACTCCTATTATTCTCTACTAATATGTAGATGAGCATGGATTAACTGATGAAAACTGAACTTCAACAGGTTGTCTTCGATTTAGTGAAAAATGTATATGCTGCTCCAATCCAGAATCCAACCATATTCGACATTCAGGAGGTTGAGTTTTTTTTTTCCTTTATTCTGACTCATCTCACATGCATTCACAATGAATTCATATGAACATTTAAAATTTCTACTTAGCTTATCATCCAGTTAGAAGCATTTGATAAATCTTCATAACAATATACTCAAAAAAAGGTATGCATACCTGTGACTTCTTGAGCTGAGAATAATGTAGTTGGGTAGATATTCATTAATACTTGTGCAGCGCACTGTTGACGGCAAGAATTACTGGACCTTTGAGTATGAGCTTGAATCTCCAGCCTTCGCCCGTACTGCTTTTGCAACGATAGCGATTGGCAATGGTAAGTACGGTTATGATGATAATATCAAAAGTTTCAAATCTCTACTAATACAAATTCCTAGAAGAAACACTGAGATGAATAGTGGGACTTTATTATGCATTCTAATTATCACATATCATTTTGCACATATTAAACATTTGTGTAATTGAGGAGGAAAATTGAACTCAACAGTCTTATACAAAAAACCAAGCCATGAAAAATATGATTTTCTGCTATTATGTCAACTAGATTCCATATCATGTTAATAAGCGAATTGTTGGGCTTAAGAGCCAGCATTGCTAAACAACCAAGACTCATGGTTGCATTGTGAATCTGATAGCACCACAAACAACAACAACAAAGCCCAGATCCCAAACTAATCAAAGCTGGTTACATGGATCTCTCTTTCTCTATTTAGGTGATGTAAAGCAATGTTCTCCACGAGCGCAAGTAATTCAAGAGCTATGTATAATGATCATATTTCAAATCATTTTCATCGTTTACTTCCTATTTTTAATGTTGTGCGGATCCCCTTGCATTAACATACATGGGATTTGATAGGCCAATAATGACATGATCAGATCACTTCAAATGTCACTCCATTTATAAGTGCCAAACACACCCTCTTTTTGATATTGTTCACACTATGTGACAACTGACCAATTATCCATCGCAGCTTTTGCATCTTATCTTAACTACACTAAGCTCACAGATATTTTGTTATTTACCTATCCCACAAAATTTGTGGCACTTTATTTTTTTAATATAGTTGGCACTATGATTGCAAGCTTCTCTGCATAGATGTTCTTGCAGGAAAGTGCAAGTCCATATGGGTCATTCTCATTATAAGCAATTGGCTCATCCTATCCTCCCACCATAAAGATGCAACCAACTTCAGCTCACTATAACTAGACTAGCTAGTTTTACTTTCAAGTCTTACATTCAATAAATATTAGTGATAGATTCTTCCTCATACTGACACTTACACACGAACATATAGCGCGTCATTTGTGTTGCAACAAATTTTGACAATGTTGAAGAGATACAGAGCTAATTGAGTTGTGTTGCTGTCATACTAGAATATTTTGCAATCTTTACATAGCAATATTATGAAGAACTCAAATGAAAATAAGAAATGACGTACTGTTTTGATGATGAAGGGCGGTATTACACTCTAGTTGTTGGAGCAAATCAAAGGCGATGGAGCAGAGTAAGAAACCAGCTCAAAGTTGTTGCAGACTCCTTCAAGATTCTTGACATAAAGAAACCAGCAGTCTGATGGCAGGCAACATTATATCTTGTGATTGTTGTACAGAATTTAATGAGTCTGTTGCTTGTGAATTATTTTGAGATAATGGCAATGAATGGTTTCTTCTTGCTCTGAACTTGTCCAATGAAGCCACCCAAAATTGCATTCGCTCATCACTGAACTGCAGTGAAGACTGAAGTTGAAATGTTGATGTGACAGTAGCCTTCTATCAATCACAAAAACTTTCTAGTTACCGTGGCACTTTAGCAGAACATAAAAAATCCAGACCTCCCATTTCAGTTCAGCTTCTTGAAAACATGCTAAGGAGGTGGACGGTAATTCAATTCCAGAACAAATCCCCCAATTGTCAAGGAAGCAACCAGTTTTCCCCCTAACCCAGCACCCTCTATAAGGAGATGTGTTATGGTGAACTTCTTGATGGGAGGTGATGATGGCAGCAAGGAGTAGGAGGGCAGCTAGCACTAACCGTTTTGATTTTCTTCTTATGCAGGTCAAGGAGAAAGCATTCCGAGATCCAAACAATAAGTAAATCAAAATCCTACTTGCAGCCCTATATCACATATAGAGAGTTAGAAACAAAAAAAGGTCCACCACGAGCCCTACTCATCTATGGCGATGGTAGCCATGCATGAGGAATCCAAAAGCCATTTAGCTCAGTAACACCTCATCATCGCGATGGATTCCCTCTAGCCCTAAGTTGGATTAAAGTAAACTTTGACAAAGAAATTAAAGACAATGGTGTCGTTGATGTAGGTGCAATTATCCGGACCATGAAAGTTCCCTCCACTCCGCCAAAGGTTCAAGCTCCACAAACAAGTTGTCATGAAGTCATCACGTGTTCTTGGGAAGAAAGGAACACTGATGACTTCATCTTACCTAAACTTCTTCTTGAGGAAAATGGTCTCTAGCATCACGGTGAACAATCTGATTGCCAGCTTTGTCATCTTCAACAGAGCAGGTTGCATACAAATGGTTTTATATAAGAAATTCAAACAGATAAATGTGGATGATGCTGATCCAAAGAAAGGAGATGATGACCATGTGACAGGTGGAGGGTGGCTTAGACCTGGTAGAATCCGATAGAGTTGAAGCCAAGGCTAAGGTTGAGCAGGCCAATTGAGGTGCCATTCAGAAGGCCAAAGAGGACGACGGTGCGACTATCGATGGCCTTGGCCTCAAAGAAATGCAGCCGTCGTGCCACGTGGAGGGTGCAGAATGTCACCATCAGATGCCAGCTCGTCAGAGTTGTTGCTGTACCACAAGAGGCACTCTTAGGTACGGTCATGCACAAATTGAAGTTAGCTAAGCCATGGGTGAAGAAGGTTAAAGAAATTTGGTTTGAGGATGATTCAGTGGATCATCATAGCGGACATCATAAGAGGAGCTGCATAAACAACCCTACACGATGATTATTCCCCCTTCTATTAATATTTTGATTTCCTTCAAAGAGCATAGAATTACACCTCTGTATAGAGCAGCCAACAAAGTGGCTAATTATATTGCTCTAACTACTTGTTTTAAGGATGTTAATTGGGATGAGGGAATGTCCGACTCAATTGAGTTTTGTAATATCCTTCTAGGTAATAGATCGTTTTGTACTTGATATGTACTAGTTTTTGATTTTTATGCAATATAGGGCTAGGCCAAATTTCAGCAAAAATCCAATTCAGACTCCATTAGGATTGAACCCAACTTAAAGTTTTAACTTAACCAATTGAATGATAGACTGGTCATCACCATTGAACCTAATACTAGTATTATAAACAATAACCATCTAACAATACACCTCATGGTTTGTCCTCAAAATTTGCCTCAATATAAAAATTTACAACACTACATAGCCTGACAACTTCATTTCCATTGTAGGGCAATTCACTTGTTCCTCTTTCGCCATCCTAAGAGCCTATGCCAAAATAATTCAAGCTAAACTCTAGCACTTTAGGACAAGTTTAGGTAGAGTCCAAACTCAGGACTCCTACATCTCATGAAGGCATCTCAAAAGATTCTAAAAAGTTTAATTATTTTCAATTTGAGAAAAAAAAAACCACTAAATGCTTCTGCACATAAGTACGAGGGATTCAAATCACTTGTCAACGAGAGAGAGTAGATGAGCAACAATGACTTTGACTAACTTGCATGCATAGAGAAAAGGTTGATATTAATAGAACTGAAGGAGAGAGAAATCAATTAAACTGACCACAACTACTTACTAACTAGAACTACACTCTTAGTGCAGTTAATTTGAAGAAACAATAGGCCCATGCACCAAAATCTGCAGAATCTGAAAACAGGAAAGCAAAAGTGACGTCAACATAACATTGAAAATGCATTTTCTACTGTGAACAACAATTAACAACAGCCAAACAAAGATACTAGTACATGTGCTCGAAGAGATAACACAAAGGAAATGGAAAACCTTCCATCTGTTATAAATACGTTCAAGTTAAATGACATTAGAACAAATAACATATGGAAAGTGCAACAGTATTTCATACCAGTGCCTACGTAAGACGTGATATAGCCAACTTACAATCGTACATTTTCTTAGCTTGTTTGCTCCTCTATCACATAAAATAAAAATGTGGTGCAACAAAAACCATAAGAAATATAGTTGGTTAACAAATGAATTCAATAGAGAGGCAAAGCAAATACCCTCATGGCAAAAGCAAAGCCTCAAAAAGAATGCAAGATACTAAACCTAGAAAGCTGTCTTCACCATTACACTTACCTCAAAACTAAATTTATTGTTAATCCTTACAACATCAAGACTTTCAAGAACCAAAAGTTAGCACCCACTCTGCAGGTCAACTCAAACTCATGTTGGGCGAATGAGAGCTTGATCTAAGATAATTTACAGAGGGCTCCAGAAGAAGCTTATATAAGCCGATGCTGCCGAAGTCCCTTATTGAAATGAGGTTGCATTAGCCGAACATAGAGTCCATTCATTTGCACCAATGAATCATGGGTCCCCTGCTCAACAATGCTGCCACCATTAAGAACAACAATGTTATCTACATGCCGCATCATCGCCGCTCTATGTGCAATTAGTAAAGTCGTCTTGTTTCCCATGATTAATGTGTCAAGGGCTTCCTGCACAAACCTGCTCGACTCGGACTCAATGGCCGAGCTTGCCTCATCCAAGAGCAAGATGGGTGCATTTTTAAGCACCACCCGAGCTATTGCAATCCTCTGCTTCTGACCAGGTGTCAAGTCAACTCCTCTCGTTCCAACATGTGTATCATACCCATGAGATAGACTGCTGATGAAATGGTGGGCATTAGCAATTCTCGCTGCTTCCTTCATTTCAGCTTCTGTTGCATTGTGCCTTGCATATATGATATTCTCCCTAATGGTAGCAGAGAATATGACAGGCTCCTGCTGTACCAACCCCATGTGGCTCCTTAACCATCTTAGGTTAAATGACTTCAAATCCCGCCCATCAAGTAGGATCTGGCCAGCAACAGGATCATAGAATCTCTCAATCAGGGAGATAATTGTGCTTTTTCCAGATCCTGAAACACCCACCACAGCAACTGTTTGCCCTCCATCAACTTTGAGACTGAAATTACTAAGAATGACTGCTTCAGGGTGAGTTGGATAGCAAAAATCAACATTCCTGAGCTCTAAACTTCCATATATAGAAGGTGGTTTGGCACCAGAATTATCATCTGAATCAATCTTAGGATCCCGGTCGATGATTTCAAATACAGAAGTGAGAGATATCCTCCTTTTGAGTATATAAGGAGCCAGGCCAAAGGGCTCAACTAATGCAAACGTTGCAAATGAGAACACCATGTACTCTTTTAGTGCAGTGGCAATTTTCAGATGACCATCGTGTACAGAAACAGCAGTGTACCATAGTAGAAATGCATTGCATGCAAAAAGGAGGAATTGCGAGAAGCCAAAGGCAAAGCCAATGCAGATGCCATGATAAAAGCTCTTCTTTAATATTCTACCAAGCTGCAAGAGATAAAGTTCCATCACCTCGTTACCAGCACAGAATGCCACAATAGTGTAGATGTTTCTTACAGCATCCTCAAGGATCAAAGAAGCCTTCCTGTGCATCTCCTGGATACCTCTTGAGAACCCAGAGAGCCACATTATCTGCAGCCGTATAGCATTAATCAGTAGACCGAAGAAAGCATCCAAGGAGAAACTTCTCGCAAATGTCCTAAAAAAAGTACTAAAGACTACTATAAAACAACTATGAACATACATGGCTACTTTAACGACTAGCAAAAGTAGGAAATCAAGAGGCAATCAGGCTCTTAGTACAGAAAAGTCTGAATCCCAATACTAATATTCTCTCTCTCCATTAAAATTTCCCTTCACAAAGTCAAGCAGACTCCCAAAATGGTAACAAATATGTGCCAGAAGGCAAAGCAACATGCATAATAAACCTAGTCCATACTACAAAAAAGAATTTGCTTCAGAAAATTAGAAACAAAGAACCCAAGTCCTCATTAAAAAAATACAAAAAAGAAGCACTTTCTTGAACCGAAAATTCACACATTTTTTGGCATCGCACCTACTCACACAAGAGCGTGCTCAGGCTCCTATTCACAGATTTCGTTGTCGAGAAATAGAAGCCTGCTCAGCCTCCTTCTCAAAGAAAGATATCCCCAAAGTAATTTGATGGAAATAGCAAATCATAGATTCATAGATCAGTGGATGCATGCTCACAGAAAAGAAGAAACTTCGAAACTCATCAGGTAGCTATGAAGCATGGACACTTCAAGAACCACGCCGTGTCCGTGTCGGACACACGGACACTTGGGGACACGCGAGGACACCTGGGGACACCGTGTCGGACACGCCACATGGCGTGTCCTAATAAAATAATATAAAAAAAATTAAAGGACACTTCTTGGACATGCGAGGACACTTATGAGACACTTTTAGGGCCTCGTTTGGTTGAAGTCAATTTTTTTGCTCAACACAAATTTCAATTATAAAAATTAACTTTATTTCATATCCAACGCAAATACGAATATTAGAATTGAAAGTTTTGCACAATCGTATCCTCACGTATCTATATCCTACTTTTTTTAAATTTGTCATATTGCTATATCAGTATTGTATCGTATCTGTATCGTCGTATTGTACTCATATTTCATAGATTTTACCCAATATAAGTCAAAATTCTAAGTTATCCAAATTAAATCAAATTTCTTCCTTCTTTGTTGCCCTTAAGTTTTTCAAAAAATGAACCAATCGCAAAAAGTTTAGAATTCTAGCTTCACCTTTATTCTTCTTTCATCTTCAACACTGATAGCTCTTACTTTCTCTTATTATCGTGCTCACTGTGATTGTCCTAATAAGCAAAATTGTATTTTTTCTTACTCAAAGTGAACACTAAATTTATATCTCAAATCTTTTTAATATCAACGGCGTTTGTTCTCAAGTTCTCATCTTGATTTTATGATACTTCAGTACTATTTACAAGTTGTTTATACTTAAAAATTTAAGTTTGTATCATGTTTTATTATTTTTTTAAGTATGAATTGTTAATTTTATTATTGTATTTGGCGTGTCATGCAGTGTCCGTGTCCTATATTTTGGAAAATCACCGAGTCGCAGTGTCGTGTCGTGTCGTATCCCGTGTTCCCGTGTCGTGTCTGTGCTTCATAGTCAGGTAGGTAAACAAGCTGCAATATTAAAGGGCTAGAAGACATCTAGTCCCAAATTGAAGAACTCTTATAGTAATTGAATTGTGACAAAGAAAAAATCATTCAAACCTACGTCAATCACAAGTTAGCCATCCCTTAGTTAACTGAGATTCAAGTGTATTTGACCGTGCTCATTTCGGAAACAGTAAGGAGTTATGTTCAAAGAAAATTTCACAGTATGAGAGATAAAACCCATCTTCTGAACTAATTGATTCTTCCCTTTCATTGCATGCATGCCAAAATACAGCTATAGCAACTTAGCAGATATTTGAATCAAAGAAAGCAATGCCAAGATCAGCTTAGATCACATATAACTACTAGACAACTCCAACAGCCACTAGCAACACTAAATAAATTAGCTCACCTGTGCAATTGCTGAAACGGTAAGAATTGGTAAAGTGGCCAATGCAATCAGTGCTATCCTCCATTGAAGTAGCATTCCAATCAGCATAGCCACGACAACAGCTGCAGTGTCCTGGATGAATACAGAAAGTCTATTGCTGAAAGCAGCACGAACATATGTGGCATCATTCGCCAAGCGTATGGATAATGTGTCTGCACTGTTCTCAGCTTCATCAAACCAACCTACTTCATTCCGTAACATTGCTGAAAAGCACAATAGATTAGTTTAGAATTTATCCATACTTCAATGTTGAATATGATTGCTAGTTTGCTACAGCTACTAGAGAACATATTAGGAGTTCATATAACCTGAGAACATCATCCTTCGGACTCGTTCTGTCATTTTCTCTCCCATAATGCCAAAATAGAAGTGCTGTAAAAAGTTGGCAAGCACTGTGATAAAACCCATACATGCAATGATAAGGCTCCATTTGTTCACTTCATTATGAATATCTCCAACATCAATTCTATAATATGCTGCCACTATCAGCGAAATGGTGTAGGCAAGAAGAGGATTAAATGACCCAAAAATAGCTGCTCCAATGCTTCCCAGGAGAGTATAAAGCCATTCTGCAAAACTCAGCTGAGCGAGCCTCCAAAATGATGGTGGCTTCTGTTGGTTGGAGTCCTTCGAATGTGATTGCTCACTCTCTGGATCAGATGCCAGAAGTTGTGACATAGCTGACTCCGGATCCGAAGAATTTGACTTTTGCTGATTCAGTGCCTGTGCATCAATCTTTGAAAGCTTGGGTAATTTCATTTCAAAACTATCCTTCCGTTTAATTGATGGCACCCTTTCTACATCTTCGAACGACATTTCACTTTCCATCATTTGCTCTGAAGGAGGGCTGTAAACCTTGGGTGATTCATGTGAACTGTGATCCTCATCTGGCGGCTTAACATCATGAAATCCATTAGCCCTCTGAAGAGATGGTGACTTCACCATTTTAGGAGAGGACGGATCCTGGAAAGAATGACCGGAAGATGAGTCCCTTTCTATTTGACGAACTGTGGACTCTTTGAAGTTCCTGACTGATGTCCTGAGAAAGATCACATCAAAAACAAAAATTTACAACAATATAAAAAAGACAAGGGTTCATCTCAAAACCAAACAGGTAAATGAAAGCTCGAACTTAAGTAACAAGAAAAGTATAAAGAGATATGCATAACAAACCTTTTTGGGATCTTTGCTGCTTCTTCGCATCTAAGGAGCTCCGCATAAAGACTGTTGAGTGTAAGCAATTCTTCATGTGTGCCCATCTCAACAAGTTGACCTTCCTCCATCACTGCTATATAATCAGCATTCCGTATGAGGCCAAGTCTTCGAGCTATCATAATAGTTGACCTTCCAAGCATGAGTGTGTCAAGTGCCTCCTGAACAGATTTTTCTGACTCAAAATCAAGGCCACCTGTGACCTCATCAAGTAGAAGAACAGATGGATTTGAAAGCACAGCTCGAGCAATAGAAAGCTTTATTTTTTGCTCTTCAGTTAAATCTATAGCAGCCCTACCAACCTAGAGAACATCAGTTAGAAAAGCTTGCATTTCAGTGAAGACAGAAAAAGGGATCACACTGCACAAGCTGAAATAAATGTGCTTCTACCTGTGTATCATACCCTTCTTCGAGTAAGCTGATAAATCTATGTGCATGTGCAGTCTTGGCAGCCTCTTCAATTTGGTCAAAAGTAGCAGATCTCCCATAAGCAATGTTATCCTTGATAGTCAGGCTTAACAGCGCTGGTTCCTGTGTTACAAGTCCTATTTGGCTTCTTAACCATTCAAGCTTCAAGTTTTTTATATTTTCTCCATCGAATAAAATTTCACCTGAAATAATGCATACGCCTATGTTAATTAACCAGAATATCAAAAAAAAGGTTCCAGATAACATTCTAGATGAAACAAAATCATTGCTAGCTTACCTAATGTTGGATCATAGAAACGTTCCATGAGAGGAATTATGCTACTTTTTCCAGAACCATTCCTCCCTACAAGTGCCACAGTTTTTCTTGCAGGTACTGTCAAGTAAAACCCACTTAGTATGGGTATTTCAGGACGAGATAGATAGCTGAAATATACATTACGGAATTCAATGTTTCCTTGGACAGAAGACAAAATCTTTCCATCATGATTGGCTGTGGAAGTTGATCGGCTTATCATTTCATAAAGTCTATAAGCAGCAATCCTCCCTTGCTCAAAAGAATAGAAGTTTGTTGCTGCTTGATTCAGTCCACTAATAGAGTTTGAAAACAAAATTCAGGAAATATTGGGAAAAGAGAAAGCAATTTTAGAAATATATGATTAAGTTCAGATGCATACAGGCCACTCAAAATCACAGCAAACAGAGCAGTTATGATTTCACCACCGTTTGCTTTTCTATGCGACACCAACAACCGTCCCACCCAAAGTTGTAAAGCACATGAACAAATGGCAAGTCCATAGGTGAATCCAAGTCCAAGGCCTTGCACAAGGCTAATCAATATGCCATACCGCAATGTTGCTTGAAGGGATGTAGCATATGAGTACTTCGCCAGAGTTTCATTGGTATAAGCATACAAGGTCCTTATGTAAGACAGAGCCTGCAAGATAGTTTTCAAGTTACAAATGAAAATTGGAGAGAATAAGACAAATCCTGTTATAAATGAAAAAGGATGCATAGAATTTAAGTCCAAATGATACTGCCAATAAAACATGCAGTATTATAAATGTTTACAAGGTGCAAACTATAAAGTTGGCATAATTGTATGTTTATGCAGAGGAATGACAAAAGATACATGCACAGTTTAAACGGTCGTTCATTTTTTAAGCTAGTATTTCACGAAATAAAAATCCCTATGTTCAGTGCAACTAAGATGAAGATGGTGAGATGAATAAATGATCATATTAGAATTGATGCATTGAAAACGATTGTTCTATTAGAGAGATGGTGGGCACCACTTATTAAGGATTGGTAGACAGGTTTCGTAACATAAATGAAGACCAAGCTTGATTACAACATACATTAAAAAGGATGTATAAAGATCTCACAAGAATGCAATGAAGAGAACATCAAACTTATAGTTTATTAACTGCTCATCTCACATAGGAAGAACACGTAATTTTAGAATGTCTTCTGAATGCAATGTATTTTGCACAAAAATTATTTTGAGTAAATATAAATATATCACAATATTAAAAATTGATAGAAAATATATTTTAAGATAAAAATATAACTGTGCCCACTTAAGTTCTCGAGATATAAAATTTATATCAAAGTGCAACAATAATGAGAACATGTTATGTTATATCATGCTCTAAAATTTGTATATCAAATAAAATAGAATTAAATATAAATACCAAATTTTTATGGAAAACATTTAATGAAATATTACGAAAATTTTGATTAAATAAATTAAAATATAATATTTGAGTTAAATAAAGGAAACATGACTTATTTCTAATAAAAATACTCTATATTCAATTTTAAATTAATTTTTAAATTAAATATTTAATATTAATTACTAAAATAATTAATAAATTTTCAATGACATCATTTTGAATTAATTGTGTCATGTCATACTTAGTTTAAAAAAACATAAATGTAATATTCAAATTAACACCCAAAGGCAAGGTCATATATACTTGCATAGAATATGTAATTAAATATAAGATATTCAAAATGGTTAAAACTATTTTGGTGCAAATTTCTATCATGAAAATAATTTAAGATCCTAATTTGAAATTTGAATTATATCTATGTTTGGAATATAATGAAGGAAATTAAATATTATTACTCTATATATTTGCATTAAAATATTCATGATTGTCATACAATAATGATATGATTTGGTTTAAAAGATTAAAATTAATGTTTTCATACAATAAAATATTTAAAATGTATTTGGTGAGGTAAACATTAATATAACTCATATATAATATAATCCACATGAAAAGAAAAAGATTGTCCTAAACGGTTCAAATTTTGAATTAAATGGGCAATCTCATTAGGACAATTAGCAACAGTAAAGAAAACGGATGTTCCATTCCTTAGCGAATGATAGAACATTGATAGTACAATCTGACCCATCAACTGAATATTTTGATCCTTGAATTCAAAAATTAGCAGTTTTAACTTCCTGATTTGGCTTGATTTGAATTAGTTTCTTCCCAAACAGACATGTAAGTTTGAAAGGCTTAATAATACCTATCAAAATATAGAATAATACTAATACATATGTTTATACATTTGAAAACAAAAAAAATGCTTTGAATCGATTCCACACCAAGGCCAAACAAGCACATCATCATCATGTGTGAAGAAAGGAAGCTATCTCCTAATTCACTTCTAGACCCCTCATTGTACAAATCTCTTTGTAAAAATGTTTTATTGTAATTTTCTTTTTCCTTTTGCTAAAATCAAGGGTTGACCTTAGAGAATGCTTAATCCTAACCTGATAGAATTGGTGAGGGTAGATGTGACGCTTGTGGTCAAAGAAAACGGGGAGGGATCGGGTGATATCTCAAAGGAATCATTAGAGCAAAGTGCAGCTCCTGTAAGCTGCTAGGTTGATAAATAGTGGTGAGAGGGGTACAGAAATGAATCGACCAACATTAAAAAGAGACAAGGGTTCTTAAGCTGTATAAGTAGATAATGTGATCCCAAATGGTAGGGACGTCTTTTGAAGTAAAACCGTAAAACTAATGATGAGAAACTCATAGTTAAACGTGCTTGAGCTAAAGAAATACTGGGATGAGTGATCCTTTTGGAAAATACTTAAGCCACGCAATTTCTTGAAGCTAAAATAGATAATATCTCTACATTTTGATTACGAGATGTTATAATATAATATTAGAACTAATCTCTTACAGTACAATGTGATTTGAGGATGAACTAGGCAAAAAGTGAGTCAATGACATCGGTGGCCAAAAAGAGTGAAGAGTAATCATCAGGTGATATTCCAAGAAAAAGAATCAGTATAGCAAAGTGCGACTCCTGATTAGTTTCTAAGACTATAAATAGTGATGAGAAGGGCACCAAAATGAATCGTCTCATATCGAAAAAGAGGAGAATTCCTAAACTGAATAAGTAGATAACGTGATCTCAAATGATAGAAACGCCTTTTGAAGCAAAACTATGAGGCTGGTGATGAGAAACTCTGTAATTAAGCGTGTCTGAGTTGGAGTAATATTGGGATGGGTGACACTCCTAAAAAATACTCAAATTATGTAATTTTCTGAAACTAAAGCGGGAAATACCTCTACATTTGGATCACAGGATGTTACAGTAGATCTTGCCCTCTATGAGGAGGGATCAAAGAGGCGGCATTGATCTTGCCCTACATGAGAAAAGGTTATATACATCTTCGCTTTCAGTTTGTAAAGGAGGAAGTGTAAAGGCTTATCCACCCGCAGTGCACGAAGGATGGATTCCTTTTTTCTTAAGCCTAATAATAATCAAGCAAATTACATTAGATAATCCCTTTTAAGGAGGTTGCAAAACTCGGCAAGGAAGCGATGTCCCCATTCCCCAAAAAAAAACCTAGGGTGGTCAAATGGGCCAAGTAATCAGGAGTACAATTGAGTTCTGTAGGTATATGCGTAACTCTACAATTGTCAAAAAGCAAAAGGAAAGAAGCTATGACTTTGACTAATTGTTTTTCTTTGCAAGGTTGTTTGGAATGTTTCAAGCGTAACTCTTTGGTGATTCTTCTTAGGGCATTCAAAGGAATCCCCATCCCACCAAACAGTTTTATGGTATCGTACCCACTTCATGCCCGCCCTACTTCCTTCAAGTGCAACACTAAGCTCAGTAATTGCTATAGAAGTCATGAAGATCTGCTTACCGCCTGCTTTTAGCACACAACCCATACTATCCCTAATGAGGTAACCACTTTGGCATTATCGCCTTGTTTGACTGATCGATCTATATTTCAACCACCCCATAAATTATTGCGTGTGGCGAGCGAACCACATTAGGGTGACTGAACCACATCAACAGTTCGCTCACCATTCACGCCACGCCACAGGAACTGAATGAGCCCCACCACGCAGAGAATGCCATGAACGACATTAAGTGACCAGCAAATGACCGAATCATCTAATCTCTAAAATGGACTATCTGTTCACGAGAGATCGAACAGTCTAGTAGAAAATCAAATCGTCTGATCCGCTTATCAGATAGTCTGTTCCGGACAACCAAAGTAGATATCAGGTACGTATCAATCTAAAAAAGTAGACATAGCTTGAGATCATATAGGTATCAATCAAAAAAATATAGGTAGATGTAATACTTACCTAATCTCAAGTTTTACCTTTTTTTATTGAATATGTACCTAGATACCTACTTTTCTGATAGTATATCAAACCATCCAGTAGGCATGACTAGACGGTATGTTTGTCTAACAGACCATTCAGTCATGCCTATCAAATGGTCCATTCAATCTTAACATCATTCACAGTGTTGTGAGGCAGGGCTTGGTTGTTAGGGTAGCACGGCGTGATTGATGAGTGAATCACTGATGTAGTTCTCTTACTGCAAGCAATAACTTCTCCATTTAAGGAGGAATCTAGTGGTCAAGGAAAGTGACATTAAGCCTTGAAAGGGCTTCTAAATTTCAATGGAATTGGGTGTAGTTGAGATTAATATTATGGGATGCAGAACATCTGTGGCAATAGCTAGTAGGGGAAAGGATTGCCATAAGCCTTGTCATTCCTTGTTCTCCAGCACAGGTAAAGCATATTGGTTTCAATACTTATCTTGATATCTTTGAAGTTGGTTTTAGCCATCAGCCGTACTTTGTCCTCCCAAAAATTGCACTAAGGTAGTGGGTTAAATTGTCTAGCAATAATGCTTCTAATCTCTCCATAGTGGCTACATTCAAAAGTAATATGTTGCAGGTTCACTGGTTGTGGTTTCTCCATGGGCATTCAGTCTTATTCCCCAGGCCTCTCCTGTGTAACCAAACTTACTGAGAATAGCTTCTTTAATCAATCTCCATAGATGCACTTGTGCTTTCAAAATGGCTTTGATTTCCCATACCAATGCACCTGAGCTCCTTACTCCTTCAAAGCACCTTTTGTAAAGGGTAGCTACTGGTATTTTGCTTTGCTTTATATCATCCCACACAAGCAAGTCCTCTTCTGAGTTGTTAAGGCTGTGCATGATGAACATTCTATGAATCAACTCCTCCCCTAGGAATTCCTTGGCCCTTTAACTATTCCACTGGTTGCCTTCAATGACGTGTTCCACTATGGTTGGGAAGTCTTCCATAGATCCATTTACGAATGTTGGCCAATTGTTAAGGAGTATAGTAGAGAGCCATGGGTCCTCAAGAAAGGAAGTAATCCTCCATTTTTGATCATATAGATCATATTTCCCAAGGCAATTTTACCTCCCATACATATAAGTCTCCATATCCAGAAGTCCCCTAGCTTGTTTCAAAGGGCTTTATTCGATTACCATGCTTAGCCTTAAAGCTTTGTCACCATATGCATTCACCCTAATCCATTTTGGCTGCATGTTTAGCAACAAGCAAATCATGCCACTTTATGGGTTTGCAAACTTCCTCCGAGCTACCTAGTACATGGATTTGTTTGTGGAGTTGTCACTCCATAAGAATTTGCATATCAATTGTTCAAGGGTGTCCAACACTTCCATAGGGACAAACACATGGGCAACAGTGCACACAAGGATAGACATTAGTACACTGTTGATCAGGGTGATTTTGCCTGCTAGAGACAGGTCTCTATTCTCTTGAGAGTTGATGTGATCCCTAACCTTAGCGATGATGTTAGCAAAGTTTGCTCTCTCAAGTCTATGCTTAGTGAACGGAATGCCAAAATATCTCCATTATTGTTCCTCCAGCATGCTAAGTCTTCTCCTCATCCCCACTTTCCTATTTCTACTAGTACTGGGGATGAATATGATAGTTGACTTGTCTAATTGATCTTCTGACCACAAAGGTGGCAGTAAGTGTCCATGATTTGAAGTAGAGTTCTGGCAGCCAAAGGTTTGTACTTGGCAAATAAGATTAAATCATCTGTGAACATCAAATGGGAATGTGGAGGCCCCCTAGCTCAAAGAGTGATTCTAGGATATGTTTCTACATTTCACCTATGAACCAACAAAGAAAGCAGCTCTGAAATTAAAATAAAATATTTTGGGCCTTTAAAAAACATGTTAACCAACAGAGAGAGCAGCTCTAAGCTAAGAATGAATAGATAAGAGGACAGGCATCCCCATCTGAGGCCACTCACTACCTCTATCCAGGGTAATCTCTTGCCATTGATTAAAATAAAATATTTTGGGCTTTTAATACACATGTTAACCAATTGAATCCATCTTGGAAGGAATCCCATGGACTCCATCATCTTATCTAAGTAACCCCATTGGACTCTGTCGTGGGCCTGTTCCATCTCAGCCTTGATCATTATGAAACCATCCCTGGCAATATTGTTTTGAATTCTATGGATGATTTCCTAAGCAAATATACAGTAATTTGCAATGGATTTGTCAGGAACAAAAAGCGCCATGCTTACAAACAATAAATGGATCAATTAATGGTTTAAGCCTTTAAACCAATATCTTGGCCACCACTCTACAGATAGTATTGCATAAGCTGGTGGGTGGAAAGTGTTTGGTCAGGTTAGCATTGTTAGTTTTAGAAATTAGCAAAATGAGTGTGTCCTTCCAAGATTGTGGGATTTCCCCTTGGTTGAATATATGAAGGATGGCTTCGATAACATCTCCCCCCACTTTTTACCAATAGGCATTGTAGAAGCTGTAGATCACCCCATTCACTCCAGGTGCTATGTTCCTAGCTGAGGAGAGGAGCTCTTCCTGAACTTCCTCTCTAGTTATTGGCCTAGAGATGGAAGTTGTTGCCTCTGCACGGAGAATGTTCCTGGCTACACATCTTCTGGGATTTGTTACGTGGTCAAACTTTCACTTCTCAGTATGACTTTTTCATTGGTGGATCTACCTCCTTCAATGGTAATGAGGGGACTATTTTTATTGATTTTCTCCCACCCTGTGACATCCCTTGTGAAAGAAATTAATGCCCTACCTCCTTTTGTCATCCATTGCAATTTGGCTCTTCGACTCTGCTAGATCTCAACCCTGGTAATAGTAGTCTGCTATAGCCTTGGGGAGGGTTTGGAGATCTTCACTGTTAAGGCCCCTTTCATTTGTCTCTTTTACCTATAAAGCATAGATGATCTGCTCAAGTTCCTTGACTTTTTGTAGGTCACCCACAATAGTTTTACTCACACCTCTTGAGATCTTTTGAAGATTCTGCTGCTTTACTTAGTTAGGACTATAACAAGTTATCCTCTAACTGCCCTTCCCAAATGAATTGCTACAATGTTATGGGCTTCCTCATAAGTGAGCCACACATCCTCAAACCTAATCATTTGTTAGCCTCTAGAAACCCATCATGTGCATGTCATGAGTATAGGGTAGTGGTGAGAAGCTATTCTAGCTAAATGTGTTACCTTTGTCTCCAGTATAATGGCAATTATCTCTGTCCAGCCTCTTCTATAGCCTACGACACCCATTTCTATTGTTATACCAAGTAAAAGTAGAGCCAGTGAAGCCAATGTCATGCAGATCTCCTTCCTGAAGAAAATCCAAGAAGTCCTCTATGTCAATCCCTTCATTGAAAGGATGTCCTCTCATTTTTTTCATCCTGGCTTAGGATGACATTAAAATAGCCTCCCAGAATAACTGGCTTTCGAGGTTGGATGAAAGTTTGAGTGATTTCCAAGAGCTTCCTCCCACCAAATAGTTGTTGGTTAGTGTCTTGATTTTCGCCAGTATGATTTACTTGTGCTCCAGGATGACGCTATCACTGATTCTTTGGTCATCCCATGCCATGATAATTCCACCTGATCTTCCTTCGGAGGGCACAACATGGCATCTTCAATTCCTTCCTAGGATTTGACCGGCTCGTCTCCTGTCAACATTAGGTAATTTGGCTTTCAACAAAAATAAAGGGGGTGGACAGTGTGTACGTATAATGTAGGCGAGATGGTTGTGGGAACTTGTCTTAGAAGCACCGTATCAGTTCGAGAACAAGATCTTATCCATCAGCTTGGTAGAGGGTTTGCTCCTAACCCTAATTTGAGTTGTCCACACTAGCCTCTCTTTTCCTCTTGTGAAGTGGTCCGCAGATTGTATCCTCGACCCAAGCCTTGCTTGCTTCCTTCTCAATCTTTCGAGTTTCCCCTCTCAATGCTTTCTTCTGCATTTTGATGGCCTTTAGGCCTCTAGGATTGGCCATCTTTCTGGTGCTAAATATACTCGTAATGGGTTCTATGACCAACAAGGTTTCTATGTGCTCTTTAATGGGCCTAGTGGCTGCAAAGGGGTTATCCCTAAGGGTTGAGTTTCACAATATTGGAGCTTCAGTTGGTGGGGGGGTGGGGGAGCTGAGTCACCTGTTCTGTAGTGCTCTGTTGTTTCCTTTTATCATCACCTTGTGGTTTAAGAGATTGAGGGGATTGGGTGCATTCATTATTGCTCCACTTTCCATAATGAAGAGGGCCGCCCAAGCATGGCTTTTCGCCACTTGCTTGATGAGGATGGTTTAGACTTATGCTCTGCTCTAATTTGCTATTAGTTCTTCAACCTCTTTAAATTTGCTCCACCTAGTTTTGTTGTTTTGAAGGTGCCTTGTTTGGTGTTTTCTTTCTTTTGCAAGTCACAAGGGTCCATAGCCCCATCTTTCCAACTTCCTTCTCTGCAGGTTTATTTGCCAAAGGGTCTAAGCTAGGGTGGGAGGTATTGGTGCTGGGAGGTTGTAGTTGGCCATCATTATGCATCTTTCCATCTATGTTGGTGCTATCTTGTTCTCCATTCCTCATTGTCGTAGCTGGTGGTCTATGTTGTGCACAGAAGGCAACCCCTAGGAGCTTCGTAGTAAAATATCCAATCACACCACAGGTGAAGTAAAAGTTAGCTAATTCCTCATATTCAAACTTTTGGTAAAATCTCCGTTTGGAACCTTCAAGCCACACTCCTAGTTGGATGGGCTAGTTCATATTAACTTTGCGCAGATTCGGGCAAAGAGACACCTTTGACCTTTTAATATTACTCGATCAAATTGAAGTGTCCCAGCCTTGGCTGTAATTCAGACAAAAGTTTTATGACTCCATAACTCTAAGGGAAGTTCAGGGAATCAAAGCCACAAGGGAATTGGCTCCAGCTCAAAAGGCTGGGTGACTAGCTGTCAAGAGACAACCCTGCAATAATCCATTGACCTCCACCCCAAATAGCATCCCTCTCTTCGTCATCAGCAAAGTTGAGAAGGCAGAAACCTTGGCTTATGTCCAATACTTTGAACCCAGTATGCCGCTCCCCATTTTTTCTAAGCCTCCTTGGCTATGACAAAGAAGGGGATCTATTTGCCAACTAGCCTGCCTACGAAGGAGGGATTGATTGGGTAATGCAAGCCTCAGTTGAGGAATCCTAAGGGTAAAGTAAGCAGTAAGTGTGGAACTACCAAAAATTGGTATGCCTCCTTGCCTTCTGCATTTTTCTAATTACTTGCACATAGATTTTTATCGATTGGTTTTGATCTTATGATATTTCTCGATTTCATGACATTATCCAATTCACCCCCCCCCCCCCCCCCCTATATATCATTCATTACCCATACCCACCCCATACCCGTTTTCGCCCCCCCCCCCCCCCCCCCCCCTCTTAGAAGCACCTAGGGACATTTCAACTTGCAACTTTACATAAAATTAAAAGAAAGAACTCCATGTGGCCAAATTCAAGTTGTGTTAATAAGTCCAAAGGACTTGAAAATCCTGGCAGTTGTTCTGGCTTACATGCATTATATGGAACAATTAAAAGCTTCAAAAAGACTTATGTAGTATATGACATAAAAAGACAATTTTCTTACAAATCTTGGTGTACAGACTGCTTTAGAAAAAGTAAAGGTTTGCAATGATCAAGTTTCAAGCTCCTGCAGATCAATTTACAAAGTCAGCAAGTGCACCAAGACAAAAGAAATAACCTGTTCAGCTATGCTGGCTGCTTCAGCATAAGCATCTTGAATGTTCTCTGCAAATCTATGAAGAAATATGTTTGATATTCCACCAGCAGCAACAATGAAAGGACCAGAAGCCAGTGTCAAAAGTGCAATTTGCCAGCAGTTGATCAGCCCAATAATAAGACCGCCAAAAAAAGTAGCCATGTTATGTATGTAATTCCCAACCTGCAGTCACGAAGTGTGACCAATTAGACAACAATAATCAGAAAATGAAAATCGAGAAACCGGTATCAACAAATATATCCAGCCCTCCATATTATGATCGCAAAATAGATATGTCATTTGCATTATTGGCAGTTTTGAGTATGGATGCATACTTTCTCACTCAGAGCAGACTGAATGAGCAAAACATCACTTAAAACTTGACTGACGATGTCTCCATTGTTCCCATAAGTATCAAAAAAGCTAATGTCCTGGTTTAGAAGTACTTGGACATACTTTGACCTGATGATTGCAGTCTGCCTTTCTCCAGTAAAAATCCAACAAGAAACCTCTGGTTTATTTCAATGTAACAGTAACCAAATGTTACAAAGTCTAAAACTAATAAGGACAGAACTAAACAAGAATGAAATTTCTCCGAAAAAGCCATCAACTTACCAATCCATGCAGCAGCAAAAACAGCTGAGGCTATATAAATAATGTACAAGGCATGCTGCATCCACAAAAAAAAAGCTACAGTAACATCAGAATGCAAATTCTATTAAGCAATAAAATTGTAAGTTACTTTTTTAAAGTATTGTGACGTAAATAAAAGCAGTTTAACATCTATTAGCAAGAAATCCTTTACAACATAATATCTACACTTCTGGATAAATTCATAAAGGAAAAGGAACAGACAGCATGAGATGCCCTATGAGAAACCTATAACGTGCATGATATAATAATTTGATATTGCAAAATAAAAGCATTATGAAACATCACAGACAAGCAAAGTACTGCAGAAAGAGAAGGAAGCAGTGAGAGAGCAATGATATCTCCTATTCACTGCTCAAAATAGAGATAGCTATATCTGGATAAACAGGGCCCTACATTAAACGAAAACAAAAATGTACCATCATCAGGAATAAATGAAGTACATGAAGGAAAAGAAAGACATACTTATTAGAACTAGTTAACTGTAGTTTAGACTTTCAGTGACTTAACAAACTCTCACTGTCAGATAGAAGCCATTCATGACACAGCAAATTTAAAAACTTTTTAATACCATCAACCAACTACACAGTTGATCATTGTCCATGTAGCTCCTAAACATAGTCAGAGTTTTACTACAAGTTAGTTCAAAAGCAACTTGTGCTCCGGCTAGTAAGGGACACTATCCCACTTTCAATAAGAAAAACAAATAAAAAAATTGTGCAGCAAGTTGCTAGCTTTAAGCCAATAGTTCAAATCTAAAACTTAAGGGACTTTAACCTTTAAAATCCATAAACCGTTACATTGAACAGCAGAATGATAACCTCAGAGTATTCCACTAGGCACGAAACAAAGCTGCTATTTCTTTCTCATATTTTTCCAAACAGACGATGAACAGACGTACCAAGAAATATGCAACTCATTCAACTAAAATGAAAGTAAAAAAAATAATTTTTCTTGTGATCAAGAAGAGAAGAGGGGGCTTATCTGACCTGTTGGATATTTATCTTGCGAAGCTTTAAAAGTCAGATTTAACTCCAAACTTGCAAGACAATGGCTATTATAGATGGGAAGAAAGTTTTGAAAGAAATGAAGAAATACAAAATTCACTAAGCTCCTTCAATTTTTGAAAGAAATGAACAAATACAAAATTCACTAAGCTCCTTCAATTCACCATGTTCTAATGCTACTATAGAAGGTTAAAAGTCAGATTTAACTCCAAACTTGCAAGACAATGGCTATTATAGATGGGGAGAAAGTTTTGAAAGAAATGAAGAAATACAAAATTCACTAAGCTCCTTCAATTTTTGAAAGAAATGAACAAATACAAAATTCACCAAGCTCCTTCAATTCACCATGTTCTAACGCTACTATAGAAGGACACTGTATTATAAATTGTTGATGCTTGCACACCAAAACCACTCAACTCCCAATCATATTAGTACTATCTTTTGTATTTCACTATTTCCTGCTTCATTTAATTTTGTTTTAGCTAGTTTGATCTTTCTGGCTCTTTTTATCTTCTTTTCAATTACTTGAAGCTGGCTGGAACAGGTAGCTTGCTACTAAGCAATTGCCGATAGATCTTGCTATATCTGCTAAGAAAAGGCTGATGTCTTTGCTGCTGCTACTGATTCCTGCTCATTCCTGCTACAAAAAGTTGCCAAATCCTGCTATAGCAATTGCTGGTTCCGCAAGTTTTTTATGCTGTTGCAGTTGTATCCTGCTGATCCTATTGTTGCTAAGTGCTCTAACAGCTAGATTCTTTTAAAGAAGCTTGCTGGAATTGGTCCAGTCTTGAGGTTGAGCATAGCTCCAGCAGTCCAGCTCATTCTCTCATAGATGGCACTGGGTTCCAACATCTGCAGACTCCTCTAGTGTTGTACCTTTTATTCTTAGCGGTTTTTTTTGTACAACACAAGTTTTTTATCTAGGTTTATTGCTATTGATATAACTGTTAATTAAGTGCTATTGCATTTCCTATTTATTTCCTCCTAATTGTATTTGTTTTTTTAACAGGTATTGAATTGGGTTACTTGGATTTTTTTCCAGTACTTCTCCTTGTCCTGGCTCAACTGTGTATTAGATTTTTTTTTTCTTCAAAAGAAACTGGGCTATACCCTCACTTTCTTGCAAAATAATAATAATAACTATAAAATCTCCAATGATACCACAAAAAGAATCACAAACATTGGTGAAAAATCCTATATCTTCAGAAATAAGAAGACGGCAACAAACAAAAATAAATCATGCTTTTAGATAGAAATAATAGGGAGTTATAGCTACCTTATTTCTAAACCCCGTAGGGATTTAGTTCACAATATACCGCGCCAATCCAATCAAGAAAAAGAATAAAAAACATGAGAGTCGTTGTACATCAGCAGCAACTAGAAGACCAGATTACAAACAACACGCATATTCAAGAAACATCTGACGATCATCGCTGGAATTCTTAGATTCTTAGACACAAAATGTGGCAGAAACTAGATGCATCAATTAGGGGAAAGCAGTGGAGCAAGAAGTGTTAGAATTCAAACAAAAACTCAAAATTTTACTTCCACAAAAGCAGGTTCATCATGCTTACCTGCTTAAATTGATCAAATATCTCATCCGCACTATGAGTTTGCAAATTATGCGAATTCAGCAAATTGATGGTCTTTCCAAAGAAATGCAAGTACACAACCAGCGCCATCCCATGCGCCGCTGCGGCCAGCACCCCAACGGCCATAAGAAACCAATCAAGCCCATCTGCACACGCGAAAAGCCTCGAGAACGGCACCGCAGCCGGCGGCGAGTCGATCTCCTCCACTTCCTCGACAGGCTCATCCTCCACCGGCACCGCCTCAACACCAGAGTCCATGTACGGCGACGGGGACTCCGGCGGCTCCGATACTTCTGAAACTGGCGTCAGCGGCTGCATCTGTGGTGACGACCACCCAAACAAACCCCGCGAAACCATCATCCTCCTATCTCCCACAACCAAACCAAACACTAAGCTAGGTTCACTCCTTCAACCGCAGACGAAGGGCGGCGGAAACGGATCTAGGGCTTTCCTCCTTCCTCCGGCATCCTACAGGACTAACTATCCTGAAATAGCCTTCTGGAGCCGCAATTCTCTCGCATAAAATATCTAGCTTCCAAGCTTTCCTCTTTCTGCCCTTTCTTTACCGATCAAAGAGAATGAATAGATGCGCAGAGAGAGAGAGAGAGAGCAGCGAGCGGACTCCCAACCGTAAAAGAAAGCAGAAGAGAGAGAAAGGGTCTCTCTTCTTCTTCGCCTTCGCCGGTCTCCGGCTACTTCGCTGCGTCAAAAGCAAGGGATTGGCGGCCGGGGCGACTCGAGAAGAATCATCGCGCTTCGCCTTTAGCGCGGCCGTTGACACGTGAGCCACGCTGGCTCCTTTTTTTCCTTTTGCTTTTCTTTTTTCCCTTAAAAAAAAATATTTCATATCCAACAAACGGTCGCCAAATGAACGGTCAAGATGACCCCGCCTCCATCTTGGATTTAGTGTGAGCCGTCTGACCGGAATTCAATGATTATTCGCGTTTCGTGATTAATTAATAAATTCGGTAATAAATCATATTTGTTAAAACTGACGTGTTTCGAGGCACTGCCACAAATTCAATTTAAACAAAAACTATTTTTAAATTTTAATTTAAATAAATTTTAAATAAATTTTAAATTGAATCTATTTTTAAATTTAAATATTTATTTTATATATAACTATAATAAATTTATACAAATAAAATATTTTAAATACACTTCAAGAAAGTCTTAATGCATATTATTATATACATGAAATAGATTACCGATTCAATCAATTTTATTTTACTCGAGTTAACTTCAAGTAGCAAAAAACATTAATCAAATTCAAATCGAGTAAAACACATATAAGTTTCGAACATAATGCTCAAACCTGATCAACATCACTTATTATCGAGAATTTTTTAAAAAAATACAAGTTGCCTGATGCTCCGATAATTTCTCTCTGGAGATTCAATTTGATCAATTAAAACGACATCGATCTTAACACTTGAGAGAGATCTAAACCCATAGAAAAAAGAAAACGAATATTAGTATTGAAACACTGAACTTTGAGACTATGAATCAATCAAACTAATGTCAAATTTTGAGTAGGTGACCTACTTGAGCATCTCTCTGTACGAGAGATAAGCATAATGGCTAATAATTAACTCGAACGTTAATCTTCAATGAAGAAAACTTTGAGACGGTGATCGACTAGAAACCAGACAAAAATGCTTTTGAACAAAGTCAACAATTAATGGCGATTTTCATAAAGGATGGGAAGCCATAGAATTTGTACTCTGACGAGTACAGAGAAAATTGAAACTGTCTAATCTACTGAATCTGATACTTTCAATTTACGAATGAAACTAAAATTGAAATCGAATTTTAAAACTTTGTTACGGCTAACTCGGGTACTTGTCCTAAAATCGCACGGTCTTTGTTGCAAGATTTTCTAAAATACCTTTCACATAGGTATTCACATGTTATGTTACAACAATTCAGAAGTTTTTCTAAGTTCAATCCATCTGGATTCTTTTTGGTTGTCCATGTACCTAGAAATTTACATTTCTACCCTCACAATTTATTAAATATTGAATGCAAAAAAAATATTATATAACAATCATTTTTTTTTTTGACAAAATCTGCATCTTAAATCATTATGAATGTGAAAAAAAAAATTAATAAAGATAAATCTTGATTGATGAAATTCTTCCTTTAAAGAGAGTTTTTTTTATCGAGATCTAGCTCATTTACTATTAATTCAAGCTCGATTCAAAGCATAGTCGATGGACTTTTGATTAATTCTCGATCTTCTAACTAAATCCTACGTATAAATATATTTATTTATTTAATCAGCTTAAACTATAGCTATTGTCTTGATTTAACGTTTAAAAATAAAAATAAAAAAATTAATCTATAATAAACATGATTTTAATAAAAAATATGAAGAAAATTTTAACGAAATATTCCATTAAGTTATTGCAAAAAACTAATTTATTAAATCTAGTTATTTGTATAAATATATATAATATTTTTATTTTTATATCGACTTCGAGTTATTTCAATCTGATCTTATGTTGGCATAAGATTAGATTGATAAAAATTTTAAGTCATAAAAATAATTTATTAGTCAGCTAATTTGGATCAAATTACGCTCAATTTTATCTAAAATTTGATTTAATTTATGAGCGATCTTTAATTTTAAGCGAAACCTCACGTGTAATGAACCCTATATTAATTTTAACTTATATTGAAAAATCTTTTCAACCCGAAGTTAAACATTTTTTCTTCTGATCTGATTTTTGAAACAACTTTTCTTCTTTCTCACTATTTTCATCATTTATTCATGATTTGTTATAAGGGTAATTCTAATTAGGTTTTTAGGGTTTGCTCGTCTAGCTACGAAGGTTTATAATTATCGAAACATATCAAATAAATTTACAAAAAATCACTGCATAGATCATTCTGATTCATAATATTTACAAAATGCTTCCAATTAGGTTCAATTAAATGTATTTCATTTAATATTTTGTTAAATCATTAACTACAAAATTTTTAATTAAAAATACATATTTTTTCACTAGATGTAAATTTACTATCTTGTGCAGGTCTCACCGAATTCCTGCAGTGCAAGCCTACTGGATCTCGATGTTTATCACTGTGACACTGTATATGAGTAAGCAGGTAGATCTCGTAGTGGCCTACGTGCAAGTAAGCAAAGTGCACAGTTGCCCTGCACACAAACAGACCAAGTGTGTGGTGACCTGCGATGCGCGATGAACTACGGACAAGCAGCCCATGTGCGGCGGTGGCAGACAACCACCTTGCACTCGCCCCACTTGCATGTAGGCAGGGCCAGACGGCAAACGACAAGACTCGGTAGCTGCAGGAGCTCGACGAGGATGAAAAGAAGTGGTAGTATGCTAAGAAAATTGATATAGTGAAGATTTTTTCATCATGGAGGATTCAGGATGATTTGCGTAATATATTTTAACATTTATGATAAGGTAAATAACACGAGCGTAAGTGAAATTGCCCTTTGCTATATTATGACCTCAAAAGTCAAAAGGGATCAAGACTGGCTCAATACCCTTATATTTATAGCTTCTCAAGGTAATTTATCAAATTTAAACTTAAATGAAATAATATTGAACATATGATTGAAATAAATTACCAATTAGCTATTTTTTTGTTGCTTATCATCTAATTTTGCTACATATATAAAGATGTTAATTTGAAGTTTTTTTTTTTTAAAAAAATGTGATTATGCATTTCTTAAGATAAAGTTTATCTTAATTAATTATGCCTTGGAAATGAAGCAACTAATTAAATATTATGTAATTGTTATCAACTATTATAACAAATAAAACATTATATAATGATATTAGCCATTGACCAAGGCACCATTTGATGAGCCATAAAATCAATAATTAATTTCATTAAAAAAAAGATTAATAATTAATAATTCCTTCTTCTGCAGAGAGCATATTATTTTGAATGAGTCCAAGGGTTGAAAAAAATGTTTTTAGTTTTATGTCACAATAAATTAATTTACCTAATTACATACATAAATTATATATGCAATATTCAAATTTTAGTAAATTTTAAATATAATATTCTAGCATAAAAAATACATATTAAGAAAAACATTCTATTTGTTTTAATGAATCTTTTTCTTTAAATTCTCAATATTACATATAGGATGATATATTTGTAAATTTGAATGAGTTAATTTAAATGAATTAATTACTATTTTGTTTACAAAAATATGTTCTATTAAAATTTGCTAACTCTAGGGTATTGCATAATTAATTTATAAATTTCATGTTTTGCACATAATTAATTAGATAAATTTGTTATTACATATAATTAAAAAAAAAAACCCTAACATAAAATAAGGTTGAATTTCTCTGTTTGTTAGAGGTGCAATTGCAAAAACACTCAAATCTTATCCCAAAAATATTTTAATTTTTTAATATTAATTTGATGTTCTATGAAAATTTTGACAACATAAATAAATTTTATTGCATAATTTGTATATATATATATATATTTAAATAATATAAAGTAATTTTATCATATCATAAGTGTAAAAAAAAAATTCTCTTGAGCCCAATAAAAAACATAAGCAAATGTATAAAATTCTCTTTGAATCATCCTCCAAGCATCCAACATCGTATTTTCTTGCATCAAGGTTATAATTTTCATTTTATACTCTTCTTTCTCGTGTATTATACAACCCGCCAAGATTTCATCATGGTATACTTTTTATCATTCATAACTTTTTATGCTACTGTTATTTTGTTAAATCGACTATATACACTCGATAGACTGTATCATGCTTATTTTTTATATTCATCAATTCATTCTGGAGTTTTATTTTCATATATATGGTATTCTTGTGTATGCAATTTATTATAATTTTATGACAATGATACTCATTAAATTAACAGCAAAATTAACTTTACTTGGCTTTATCAAACTCAGGTTAATTTTCTCTGAACTCTGCAAAGAGATCAAATTGCGTACATGCATAAGATAAGCATTTAACATATACTGTACATCCGCTCACATGTCATATCTATATCACATTTGGTATCAGAGCCAAGTTTAGTGTATTACTTCTTAGTAATACCCAATCCATGTTTGTGTCACTTTGCTTAGTCAATTTCAAGTTTCATTTTTAGTTTTGAAATGATCTGAATCATGAAAATTAAATAGAACAGGTCAGTTTAGAGACTTGATTATATAATGGTGGCCATTTGTTTGCAGGTCGATGTCTTAGTTTTGCCAATCGAGATTTAATTAAAGACGATATGCTTGTGATGTGATGACTTGGGACCAATGAGAACGAGGAGTGATTGCTGGAGTGATATCTATACGAGTGAATCGAAATCACTAGAATAAGGACTAGCTTCTAGCAGGCTTCTAGGTGGAGGGGCACATGAATAAATCTTCTCACATCAAAAAGATACGAGTGTTCCTGAAATATATATATATATATATATATATAGATAAAGTGATTTCAAATAGTAGAGGACTTTTTTGGGGCAAAACTATGATGTGAGGCTAATAGTGAAAAACTCTATAGTTAAGTCTACTTAAGTTAGTATAGTATTGGTTATGAGTGATTTTTTAGAAAATACTCAGATCATACAATTCCTTAAAGTTAAAACGAACAATATTTTTACTTTTAAATTACAGGATGTTAAATACAGATCCATGAACTTAAATTGTTTCGCTTACATTCTCGTGTTTCAAATTTTTTTTGTTATTTGCATCAAATTCATAAAGCTTGTGCAATTATTAATCGGTTAGTTCAATTACCGTTAAGGGTTGTTTACTTTAATATTAATTATCTTAATATTATGTTATAAAATATTATAATATTTTTTAAAAAAAAGATTTTTAAATATTAATATATTTAAATAAAAATATAATATTAAAATAACCCTATATGCAAGCTGTACAATTTGTTTTTTTTTTTTAATTTATTATTCATGTTGGTTGGTCTCACATCATTTTTTTATTTCATGCGATTGACATGTAAAACCGACTCTATATAGTATTCTATCCATCATCAATAATATATATATATATATATATATATATATATTAGCTCTCAGTATATATATGAAGTACATATGGAAGCTAGCTAAATATCACGACGGAGTGGGCGAGGAGAATGTCTCTCTAATCATCGTCAATTTTGGAGTTTAATGTAATTACTTTTCAACACACGCACAACTGAATATTCCGATCAACGAAAGTTTATTAAAAGGCTTGGCTCCCTTCTCTTCTCCTAACTCTCTCACAAACATTTGTCCATGACTTTCATCAGTCATTGCCTCCGCCTCCTCCTCCTCCTCCTCTTCCTTATCCCTCTTGTCACCACGTCGGCAACCGCTCAGCCGAGGGTGATAAATACAGGTTGGAATTTGGTAACAAATGCAAACGTTGCGTTTTTCATAGCCAGGTTTGCAGTAGGAGTGTTGCATGTTAATGGCATTGGAGTTTTTCAGATTATCTCGGTAACTTCGGTGATGCGCTATCAAGTTCTTTCTTTTGAACATTCCGACATAGAAACTTTACGTACTACTTATAGCGTAAGAGTTGTGGGTTACTTCATTGGTCCTGCTGCTATTTGGCATGCCTCTCAGCAGGTCGTTAAGCTTGTAGATTTAGGCATATTGTTCAGTGTGCTTGGTAGTCCTCTTAAACTCGATAATCCTTCTACTGTGGGCCGCGATCACTTCAAGGTCTTGGTTCTTGGGCACCTTTATTAATATGGCTGGAGTTATAATCAGCGTTATCATCAATTAATGCATCGCAAGATAATATATATAAATATATTTCATGATCTGGTAGCTCCAGTTATTGCTTCCACTTTTTATCTTTCATTAATTATCATCGATCCGTATGGTATGTAAGAGATGTGTATCATTTCAAATGTTTCTGTTTGTTTAATAAAAATTACAGGTGTGTGTGCGTGGCTTTTCTAATTTGTGCATGTTTAATAATTTTGGAATTTTTATTTTTGGAGTTATTTTTCATTAATATAGAAAAATGATTTTAAAAAATAATATTTGTTTGTGAATCATTATAATATAGTTGAACTTAATAATTAAACTATATCTACAATTTAAAATAATATTTAGATTATATAAATATTATAAGATTAATTTTGATGCACCTTGGCCATAGTACTAGTTTAAAAATAACAACAATAATAATAAATAAATTATTTTAATTATTTTACATAAATTTTAATATAAAAAATAATATTTTACTTCACATACTCAATAATTTTTAATAAAAATATAAACTTCATTTCATATCTTAGATCAAAATACTCGATTTGAATATTTTGGTCTAGAATGTGAAATAAAGTTGATATTTTTTTTTTAAATTGTTGAGTATGTAAAGTAAAATATTATTTTTTATATTTGAATTTGCATAAAATGATTTAAAAAATTTATTTATTATTATTATTGTTGTTTTTAAAATTAATATCATTTTGGTCCTGTTTTGGTACTCGCGCCAAACAGGGCCTAAAATTACTTTACCAAAAGAACAGCTAGCCCAATGGTTAAAATAGAGGTACATATATAACACATATAAGTTGTAACAGTAAGTATTTTTTCTAAAATAATAATAATAAGTACTTTAAATTCTAATATATTTGTATAAATTATATATATTTTAAATCATGAATAAACTTAAATCATCTTTTCATGTATAATGTGAAAATTCTTTCGTTTTGTAAGTCAAAAAAAGAAGTGAGAGATAAAAAAAAAAAAAAAAACAGATTAAAAAAAAAAGAAAAAAAATGATGAATAGAAAAAAAAATAAAAGGGGTGGCCATTTGTTTGCAGGTCAGTGTATTAGTTTTGCTGATTGAGATTTAATTTTTAGGGCCATTAACAATTTTATTTCGAGCCGCTCTGACCTCAGGTCAAGATTGAATTGAAAATTTTTAATTCGGACTCAATCTGATCCAGATAATGAACGAGAAGAGTTCGATTTGATCTCGATTTGAGTTATGTTTGGCTCATTTGTTATCGATTCAAGATTGATTCGTGTCAAAATCGATGCAACTTTCAATTACTTTTAAATCTTTTATGCAAATATCATGTATAAATAGATTTGTTCATTCAATCAGTTTAAACTATTGCTATTCGCTCCAATTTATTATGTAAAGATAAAAACAAAAAAAATATAATTTATAATAGATATAATTTAAATGATTATAGAGAAATTTCTATTGAAGACTTCCAGTAGACTACTAAAAAAAACTACATACTAAATCTAGTTTTATATTTAGATAATATTTTTGTTTTTTAAATTGATCCGATTTTGAACCGTCTCGATCCAATCCTGCCGACTTCAGACTGGATTGATAAAATTTTCGAACTGAAAAAATGGCTCATTAGTCGGCTTGTTTGGTTTGATCGAGCACCATTCGATCCAAAATTTAATTCAACTTTCGAGCGATCTTCAAGCAAAATTAACAGCCTTAATAATTTTTAGGTCCAGGAGATGATATACTTGTCCTGTGACGACTCAAGACCGAAGAGAGCAAGTACTGATCGATCACGCGAGTGATGGCTATACGAGTGAATTGGAACCACTCGGGAAAGGAGCGGTTCATGCCAAAATTTTAGGTGTAGGAGCATATAAATAAATCGTCTCATATTGGAAGGACTCATAGTTCTTGAGATATATAAATAGATAAAGTGATCCTAAATAGTAGAAGCGTCTTTTGAGGCAAAACTGTAAGGTGAGGCTAACGATAAAAAACTTCATAATTAAACGTATTTAAGCTAGAGTAGTATTGAGTTGAATTGTTTTTTAAAAATATTCAAGTCACGTAGTTCTTTAAAGTCAAAACGAGTAATATTTGTACATTTAAATTACGAAATATTACACACGGATTCATAAATTTGAATTATTTCAAATAGATCCTTGAGTTTTAAATTTTTTTTTATTTGCAGCCAATTTGTGAAGCTTGTACTATATATATTGATTGGTAATGGAAATACCCTAAAAAATAAATTAAATATATACTGTTAAATTTTATGGGTGTTTTGTTTAAAGTTGATTATCTTCGTATTATTTCACATTATTTAAAAAAGTAATTATGTAATTTAATAATATATGTAAATAATTTTATAAAATATTATAAAATTATTTAATAAAAAATAACATTAAATTTTAATAACATTAAATTTTAATAACATGATAATATTAAATCATTACTAAAATTTAGGATTAATGAAAGGCTCGTTTGGTTCCTATAATATTTTGGCCATATTAATGATAAAAATGATTTATTTATTATAAAAATTTAAAATAATATCAAATAAATGTTTATATAAAAAATTATTTTATTTACATTTTATATTAATTTTAATATATCAATTAATTTTATTTTATATTTTACATAAATTTTAATATAAATAATTAATTTTATTTTTATAATATATATATATATTTTAAAGCATGCTCATTAATTTTATAATACTATCAAATTAATCTCATAACCAAATTAGCTCTAAATGTGAGTGAAGTTTTAAGTTCTAGGAGCTTATTTGTTTATAAAGTTTAATTTTAATAAAATTAAAATTAAATTTTGATGAAATATATTTTAATTAAAAATTATAAATAATAAAAAATAAAGTTTAATTAAAATATATGAGAGATGTACATAAGTTAATTATTATTTTAATAATATATGTAAAATGTGAAATAAAATTAATTTTTAATATTAAATTTTATTTGTGATGTAATATATTTATTTAAAATTAAATTAAATTAATTTTAATCTGTTAAAAATTTAAATTACGCCGCTCAGTTTGTTTTTAATTTTTAAAGTTTTTATTCATAGGACGCACATCATTTTTATTAACAAACCAAATTCCCTCTTAGTTTTGGGATATTTGTTTTGGAGTTATTTTTTATTAAGATGAAAAATAATTTTTAATGTGATATTTTTGAGAAATAATGTTTGTTTGTGAATCAATATATATTTATGAAATAAATTTGATTTTAATTTTAAAATTTTAGTAAAATTTAAAATTAATTTAATATTATAATTTATGATAAAAATTATAAGATTAATTCTAGCTCATATTAAAATTATTTTACCAAACGAACAGTCCTATGGTTAAAATAGATATACATATGTAACACATATAATAAAAAATACTTTAATATCTACATTTATTTGAATTATATATTTTAAATTATGAATAAGCTTAAATCAACTCAAAAATTATTAAAATTGTTATTTTGAATTATAGAAATTTTGAAATTGAAAACTTCAATGTACTACAACTTGACTCGATGAGATTAATTAAAAAAATGGCTCCTTAATTTTCATCTCTTTAAAGTTAATATAAGAATAATTTTTAATGCTATAATAAATATGCATATTTGTCATATAATAATCATGAAAAGTTTTTTTCATGAATTTAAAGCACCTCATCTAAAACATTTGAAATATTTTAATTAAAAAAATACCTCATTCAAACCATTTAAGATATTTTTTTAATGTTCATCTAAAATAGAATGACAAACCTCAGATGATTTTTCTTTTAAAATTTTTTGTCAATTGGGAAATTTAGGGTAAAGGATTTACGAATATCAGAAGTCGGAAAGATGCCACAATTAATTTATAACATGGGCGACCTCCACAAAGGAGAAATTAATAAAAACTAAAATTATATTTTTCATATAATCAAATAAATTTTAATCAAAAAAATAATTAATATCAGAAGCCACCCATACCACGACGACTTCTGCTGATCGTAACGGCATCACACCACAGTTACAAATACGCTCTCTTTGTTAATTTGTTTTTAATTATGACTAATTTATTAATTAGTTAATTAAATATGTTGTTTCTTTTTAAAAAAATCATCCATCTATAGAATCAAGGCAGTGTCCTTGGTTTTGTTCTTGTTCTTCTTTATCTTATTGTTGAATTTCGTATTAAGGGGTAATGCATTCCCTAATGCTTCTTGTATCGATTCCATCGGCTTCACTGTTGTGAAAACCATGATAAAGCGCAAAGACCAATGAAATCATCGCCTGCACGACCACTTGATTCACTTAAGAACCAATCATATCATCAACTTTGATATCACTTAATATACATTGAGTACAAATCCCTATATGCCATGATTTTTTTTTATATATATACAATATAAAAATGAAACTTGAAATTGACTAAGCAAAGTCACACAAACAAGGATTGGGTATTACTAAAAAGTAATACACTAAACTTCGCTTTGATACCAAATGTGATATAGATATGACGTGTGAGCGGATGTACAGTATATGTAAAATGCTTATCTTATGCATGTACGCAATTTGATCTCTTTGCAGAGTTCAGAGAAAATTAACCTGAGTTTGATAAAGCCAAGTAAAGTTAATTTTGCTGTTAATTTAATGAGTATCATTGCAATAAAATTATAGTAAATTGCATACACAAGAATACCATATATACGAAAATAAAACTCCAGAATGAATTGATGAATATAAAAAATAAGCATGATACAGTCTATCGAGTGTATGTAGTCGATTTAACAAAATAATAGTAGCATAAAAAGTTATGAATGATAAAAAGTATACCATGAGGAAATCTTGGCGGGTTGTGGTAATACAGGAGAAAGAAAAGTATAAAATGAAAACTATAACCTTGATGCAAGAAAATACAAATAACAAAGATAATTGATTATAAACAGAATGAAATAAGTATAGAAAATACTATAGAAATACGGGACAATGATAAGTTTGTGTTCAGTCCTTCGACCGTTTTCCAAAGCTAAGACGCCTCGAGTTTTTCCTTGGCATCAATTAGGTGCTACTAAAATGTTCTCCATAGCGGTAGGAGCTTAACGCTCGAAACATTACTAAAATCGGGATTTGGATCTCTCAAAATAGCCTCCAGAAGTTCTATTTATAGAGGGAGAGAGGCATGTCGCCGGTGGTCAAACCCTCCGGTCAACGGGCAGAAAACCTGTAGAAAAACAAGGAGGGCCGGCAAAACGGGAAGTCGAGCCTAGGCCCTACGGCGCGAGCCTGTGCGGGTCAACCGGCCTGCGCCACCCCTTTTTCTTTTTTTTATTCATCATTTGTTTTTTCTCTACTTCTTTTTTTTTCTTCTTTTTTTTAATTTCTTTTTTTCTCTCTCTTTTTTTTACTTATAAAACAAAAAAAATTTCACATAATACATGAAAATTAGCATTCCATGTAAGTATCATGATTAATTCTTGTATTTTTGTTAGCGCGAACAATATCGAAGATGCCCAATATTAGTGTTTGAGATGATTTAAGCTTATTCATGATTTAAATTATATAATTCAAACCAATGTATTAGAATTTAAAGTACTTATAATAACACCTACTGTTATATGTGTTATATATGTACCTCTATTTTAATCATAGGGCTGTTCTTTTGGTAAAGTAATTTTAATGTTCATCTAAAATAAAATGACAAACCTTAGATGATTTTTCTTTTGAAATTCTTTGTCAATTGGCAAATCTAGGATAATGAATTTACGAATATCAGAAGTGGAAAAGATACCACAATCAATTTGTAACATGGACAGCCTCCACAAAGGAGAAATTATATAAAAACTAAAATTGTATCTTTCATATAATCAAATAAATTTTTAATTAAAAAAATAATTAATATCAGAAGCCACCCGTACTATGGCGTCTTCTGCTGATCGTAACGACATCCCACCACTGTTACAAGTACGCTCCTTTTGTTAATTTATTTTTAATTATGCTTAATTTATTAATTAGTTAATTAAATATATTTATTTTTAAAAAATCATCCATAGAGGCAAGGCAGTATCCTTGGTTTTGTTCTTGTTCTTCTTTATCTTATTGTTGGATTTCGTATTAAGGGGTCCCATTACTAATGCATTCCCTAATGCTTTTTGTATCGATTCCATCGGCTTCACTGTTGTGAACATAATGTTGCCCTCCTCAAAAGTCACAATTGCACGTTGTACAAACATCGGATGATCTGATTCTAGCGACTTAAGATCCAATCTGGAAGCCTCCAACTATTGCAACACACTGAAAGGGTTTTGCTCGTGCAAGCACGTACTCAACAAAGTATCACCCTCCCTTATGAATCGTCGTCTTGTCAAGTCTGAATGTGCCGGACGCCATACAAGATTTGACCGCCTAGTCCCCAAAAAACAACCCCCCCCCCCCAACTAAACATCATTCTCCCCCATCAAGATTGAGCTTGCTCTCAAGTTTGCATCATTGGATTTGGCCTACTGTTTATTGATAACTTTCTTGTTTTTAGCTCCTTTAGCCCCTTCTAACTTATTATGAATAATTTGTCTTCTTAAAGTCAGTAAATTGGTAAGTTCTACTGCTGGAATTTGTTTTGTTACTTGGAGCACTCTTCGATTGTGGTCCCCTCCTATTTGTCACTAGTTTCGACTACCTTTACAATCGAAGTTAACAGCAAAACAACCTTTTCCCATGTCGATGATACAGAACCTCTCCATTTCTCCCCATAACTTCTATGCCTCCACAACTATGATATGGAATGGGAGTCTCCTACCATATAGCAGCCCCACCATTGCAAAACCTCCATTCTTGGTAGACTTCCGTCACCCCATGCACATCAAGTGTAACCTTGCCAGCTTTAGGTTGCATTGCTCTATCCATCAAGTCTTGTGGCAAGGTAAAATTGCCATTGTTATTTTGAAGGCCACAAAATTACTGCCTCGCTACTACCCAAACCTATCATTAGTTTCTGCAATTTCACAAACAGTAAGTGTGTAATCCTTTGTTTTTTTTACACCATTATGACTTGACTACAGGTGATTCAAGATTTAACCGTTACCCAAATCTTATTGCACATGGCCCAATCCATTACTCACATTTAAGCCCTCAATTGCTTAGAAGGCTATCTTTGAGCTTATATGTGTATGATGTGAAGTAAAATAATTGTAATATTAAGGTTTGTATAGAATATAAAATGAATGAAATATATATTGAATGTGAAATAAATTATTTTTTTTAATATTGAAATTTATATAAGATATGAAATAAAATTAATATTTTAATTTGAAGGTTGCATTAGATGTTAAACAAATCCTTAAGTCATTTTGGACTTAAACCAAAGCCTAAGTTCACCACGACATTTCTACAAACATGTAGACTGCATCTTTTGGAGTGATTGGCACCTGCACTAGAACCTGCAACAAAACAAGCTCATTCGACAATTCTAGCAACGAGCACTATCTACTCGACTCTCACATTCACATCACAAAAATTATCCACCAGTTTGCGGCCACACTCCCGGGCCGCCGGGTGATTCGAGACCGTACCTTTTAAACGGCTAGCGACAAGCCCCTCAACCTCCATGGATGTGCTCGAAATCTGACCTGTAGGTGAGACCGATTCTATCGCTACATGCTGCATTGAAACATTCATCTTCGCTCGCTCGTCCTTCTCCTCCATATTGTCATCAACTTCGGCTCCATGCGCCCCGGCGAAGTAGAATATGCAGCCTGGAACTCCTGAAACTCAATTAACTGTGCTCCCTCTCCACCGCCTTTCTTCATCATATTCACCGAGGGGTTGAACAAGTTGCGTTCGCCATCTCCCTCCATAGCTACCACCCTGCTTCTGTATCGAGTTGAACGAACACCACCAGTGCTCGCTGCATCCCTATCCGCCAGGAAGACGGAGCTGTCCCCCATCTTCCTCACACCATTTGAACTGAGTAACCGCGCCAGTCGTTCCCCACCCCTTCGGCGGCAGTCCACCATCGCCCGCGAGGGGCTACGGCCGCCGCCCACTTTTCTGTAATTTTTTTATTTCATAATAACAATTTACTAAATTTTTTTGTACATATACATGTTACTTACTTTTAGGGGCATTTAAATACATACCCTTTAAATAATTTTGAATTACATATTGAACCTCTCATTTTTTAATTTTACAATTTAACCCCTAAATCATCCAAAAATAAAAACTAGTAAAATACATATATTTACAAATATATTTATAATATTTATATATACATATTATTGATAATAAGCATTCAAATAATTATAAATCAGCAAAAAATATTCTTTAAACATCTTAAGAAAGACCTAAATATGTTATTTTTGGATGATTTAGGGGGTTAAGTTGTAAAATTAAAAAATTCAGAGTTTAATATGTAATTCAAAATAATTTAAAAGGTATGTATGTAATTCTCTCTTACTTTTATATTAATATTAATATCTATAAATATAAATAATTTAATACATTTGTATTTATACATTTTTCTTCTTTGCAGGCTATAAATAAGCACTACATTTTGAATATATTGCACTTTTTCAAACTAACAAATACCTCACAATAATAAATAACTTTTAAAAAAATTATAATTTAAATTAGTCACAATTTTAAATTTAAATTTTTAATTACATCTAATTTACCCACTCTTTGGCATGCTAGTCGACTAACAGAACTAACGACAAAATTTATATACGTCGATTCTTTTTAAAGTATTTCTTCCTAAAATAAGAAAGTTAATATAAATAAAATTGAGTGTGATCGAGATTGTAAGGTGAAATACAAATTTCATTCGGAAATTTTTAGGTTAACCCAATCAACATTCAAGATATGTAATTTTTTTCTCTTTTAATTATTATCCAATATTGTCGTATAGGAATTCAAGTTTAACTCTGTATATAATTGATGAATAACTATTAATTTAAAAAATTAGACTCATATTTCTTCAGCAATCTTCATTTCAAGAGGAAGATTGATATAGACAACTAAGGTTCTGTTTGTTTGGCTGTTGAAAATTAATGTAATTTAATTCTAATCAGACATATCACATCACAAATAAAATTTAATATTAAAAATTAATTTTATTTCACATCCTACATACATTATCAAAATAATAACTAATTTATACCACATCCCTCATATATCCCAATATAATAGCTAACTTTATATCAGATTTCTCGCATATCCTAACATAATAACTAGGGCAAATTACACCCAGATTCCTGAGTTTAACGCTTAATATCGCGCAGGTCCATGTTTTTAAATTTATAATATCGGGGTCCTGAGTTTTAATAAATATTAAATGGGTCCTTTTTTTATTTTTTTATTATTGACATTTTTTAAAATTACTGTTTTAACCCCCCTACCATTCTCTCTCTCTTCCCGATCAGGCGCACGTGTGGGCCCGCGCGCTTGCGCTGGACCGAGAGGAGAGACAGAGGGGCAGCCTCTCTCCCTCCTTCCGATCCGGCACACGTGAGAGGGCCAGCGGCAGCCGGGCAGGTCGCGCGGCAGCCGGCGGGTTATAAAAAAATGTAAAAAGGACTCATTTGATATTTATTAAAACTCAGGGATCCCGATATTATAAATTTAAAAACGTAGACCTGTGCGATATTAAACGTTAAACTCAATGACCTGAGTGTAATTTGCCCTAATAACTAACTTTATTTCACATTATTCATAATTTTTTTAATAATAAATATCTCTATTTATGTTTAATTTTAATATTATTAAATTTAATCTTACAAACATACAGATCCTAAGTTATACGTTGAACCAAGATACGCATAATTATCTACTTAAAGGAGGATTTGTGCTGAATGAAATTTATTAGGATTTTTAATATACGCATATTTTTTTATTTTCACTTTTCAAAAAGAAAATTATATTACTCATATTGATCAGTAAATCAAATTAATAGCACTTCAAAATATTAAAAGAAAAACGATCCGAGAACATGTTAAAATCCCAGATTGGACAAATTTTTGAAATGTTTTATTTCTTTTTATATTACTCAATACAAAAGAATTTATAATTAGATGAAAAAATACATTTAAAAATCAATTTTTATTAATAGCATATTTTTGTTTATCAAAGTTTATGACTTACTCTTAGCTCTGTTTGGTTGGAGGCTGTTTTAGTCATGATCATGACTAAAATGACCTCCAATGATTTTATTTAAAAAAAATTATTTTTTATCGATAATATATAAATTTTAATATAAAAAATTACATTCTACACAATTTTTAACACATTATATTTAATTTTTTATTTTTATTTTTAAATAAAATAGTTAGAGACTATTTTGGCCTTGGCCTGGCCTCCAACCAAACAGAGCCCTAGACTTTACAGACTCGTTTCGTTCGAGGTAAATTTTTTACGCAACACAAATTTCAACTATAAAAATTAACTTTATTTCACATCCAACATAAATACAAATATTAAAATTGAAAGAATTTCATATTTTTATACTTTCTAATATTAAAATAAATTTCATCTCCCATTAAATCCAAACGAGGCCTAGAGTACACCAAAATATATATATTAACGAGATAATTATTCACATTTTACTGTAATTTTTTTATTTTATATATTTTTTATTTATATTTAATAAATTATACTTATATATTATAAATTATTAAAAATATTATATTAAATATATTATATTTGTAGTATATATTTAAATTTTATGCACTTTATAATATTTAAAATATAATTCATCAAATATAAATAAGTAATACATAAAATAACATATTTATTATAACACTAAATAATTATTCTTTTATTAACTTTAACATATGAAAATTTAGGAGGCATTTTTTTAATCAATCTCATTGAGTCAAGTTGTAGTAAGTTGAAGTTTTCAATTTCAAGATTTCTATAATCCAAAATAACAAATTTAATAATTTTTGAGATTTAAAATATATAATTCAAGCAAATATATTAAAATTTAAAGTACTTTTTATTATATGTATTATATTTGTACCTCTATTTTAATCATGGGGCTGTTCTTTTGATAAATTAATTTTAATATGAGTTAGAATTAATTTTAAAATATTATCATAAATATTAATATTAAATTAATATTATTTTAAATTTTAATGCTAAAATTAATTTTATTATATATATATATATATTGATTCACAAATAAACATTATTTCGTAAAAATATCACATTAAAAATTATTTTTCACCTTAATAAAAAATAACTCCAGAAACAAATATCCCAAAACTAAAGGAGAGTTTGATTTATTATTATCTTATCATATAATCTAGATGTCATAATATTTAGTTATTATTTTTTTGACTAATAATTTTATACTTTTATAGAATATTATTTATAAATATTATTAAACAAAACAATTGCTTTCTCTAAATAGCAGAACATAACACCAAAATAACATTGAGTCAAACACTGATACATCAATTATATATGTATGATAATAATAGATAACAGTGGAAGTAATAAGTGGAGCTCCCGATGAGAAATATTAGAGATATATTTTGCTACGCAGTTTAATAAATTAATATCGAGTATTAATACGATTAATTCATTAAATTTTTTAGTGAATTATTAACTTAATTCACTAGAAAATTAATGATTAATTAACTAGACAATTTATTAAACTGTGTACGTAGCTTTATCTTGCGATGCATTACTGGAGTTTCCTGTAGAAGAACCTGAAGTCAGAAGGGAGCACAGTATGAGGATCTGGGAAAGGATCATCGCCCCGCACTGTGAGCGAAATGTGTGCAATAACATTCACAGCGACATGTCGAAAGGCATCGTACCCAATGGCAAGATTCGGATCGTCAAGGAGACCCATAAACATGACTCGATAAGTAGTACTAATAAAATACGTTCTCGAGGGCCCACATTTGCATACGTTGCAAAAGCATTCATTGACATGATCGTGGCAATCACAAACCTTCTGTGCTTCATAACATCTAACACTTCTATTGCAAAGTTGGCTACCAAAGAAGCAAAAACTCCATTTACATCTATCGGAGTCATTTTTGTGTCTATCAGCACCGGACTGATTGCCGTCGTGATGACAAGAGGGATAAGGAAGAGGAGGAGCACGAGGAGGAGGCGACGACCGATGGAAGTCATGGGCAAATGTTTGCGAGAGAGTTAGGAGAGGAGAAGGGAGCCAAGCCTTTTAATAAACTTACGTTGAGAATATTCGGTTGTGTGCAAGTTGAACAGTAATTAAATATTTAGCTGGCCTCTATATGTACTTCATGTAGAGAGAGAATATATATATTATTGATGATGGATAGAATATTATATAGAGCCGGCTTTACATATTACTTTAATATTATATTATTATTATAATATATCGATATTTAAAAAATATTATAATATTTTTTATAAAATTATCTACACATATTATTAAATTAAATAATTAGTTTTTAATAATATAATATAATATTAAGATAATTAATATTGACGTAAACAACCCTTCAAGTAATTTTGTTGGGATACTTTGATTACCAATTATATATTGTACGAGCTCCGTGAATTTGGCGCAAATAACACAAAAAATTTGAAACACAAGAATCTAAGCGAAACAATTTAAATTCATGGATCCATATGTAATATCTCGTAATTTAAAAATAAAAAGTATTTTCCATTTTGATTTTAATGAACTGTGTGATTTCAGTATTTTTTAAAAGATTATCCATAACTAGTACTATACCAACTCAAGTACGCTTAACTACAGAATTTCTCATCATTAGTCTTGCATCACGATTTTGCTCTAAAAAATAGTTCTACTATGTAAACTCACTTTATCTACTTATATATTTCAGAAACGCTTATAGCTTTTTGATGTGAGAAATTTTGTTCATGTGCCCCTCCGCCTAGAAGTCTGCTAGAAGCTGCTCCCTATTCTAGCGATCACTTCCCGCTCTCTTCAGTCCCGAGTCATCACATCACAATTATATCGTCTCTAATTAAATCTCGATTGGCAAAAATAACGCATCGACTTGCAAACAAATGGCCACCATTATATAATCAAGACTCTAAACTGGCCTGTTCTAATTAATTTTCATGATTCAGAACATTTCAAAAGTAAAAAATAAAGTCTGAAACTTTATTTTTATTTATATTTTTTTGACTAAGTTAACTGCAATTTGAGCAACTTGCAATATCCCGTAATTGCTACGGTCACAATAATTATAAAAAAATTATTTTTTTTAAGTTAAATTAAAAAATATTCATAGAAAATAAAACTAATGATAAATTAATTATATAATTCCTAATTAATCATTTATTTGTCCTTTTGATTGTATAAGCATCAACTTAATCTATAATAAAAATGATAATTTGCTGATTATTTTTTAAAGTTTTCCCTTTAAATTAATGTCATATTACCTGAGAGGCATTTAATTTAATATTATTTAGAAGTTATATTATATTATTTACATACAATAATATTTATATATTATTTTTTATATAATAATTTCATAATTTAATTTTAAAAAATTATTTATAATCTCATCAAATCAAATAATTATTTTCTATAAATAATATGATATAATACTAAAATTACGTCGAATCAAATGCTACCCTAAAAACCTCTGGTAAATTTGAATAGGGTAGACAATGTATATATACGACAAACTCCAATGCCATCCAAAAATATCGAGCTTACATTGACATAATTAACATTCGAGCAGATCGATACGAGAAAATTTTAAAGAACTACATAATTTGAATATTTTTTAAAAAGTTACTCATCTCAATACTATTCCAGCTTAAATAGGCTTAATTATGAAGGTTTTTTATCATTAGCCTTACGTTACAGTTTTGACTCAAAAGACGCTTCTACTATTTAGGATCACTTTATTTATTTATGTATCTCAAGAACTCGCATATCTTTCCAATATAAGACGATTTATTTATGTGCTCCTTCACCTAAATTTCTGGCAGGAACCGCTCCTTTCCCGAGTGATTCCAATTCACTCGTATAGCCATCACTTCCGTGATCACTCCTTGCTCTCTTCGTTCTTGAGTCGTCACACCACAAGTATATCATCTCTTGGACCAAAAAATTATTAAGGCTATTAAATTTGCTCGAAGATAGAAGATCGCTCGAAAGTTAAACTAAATTTTGGATCAAATGGTGCTCGATCTAACCAAACAAGCCGACTAATGAGCCATTTTTTCAATTCGCAAATTTTATCAATCCAGTCTTGAGACGACATAGGATTGGATCGAGACGGTTTTAAATCGGATCAATTTAAAAACAAAAATATTATCTAAATATATAACTAGATTTAGTACGTAGTTTTTTTCAGTAGTCTACTGGGTGGCTTCATTAGAATTTCATTAGAATTTTCTCTATAATCATTTAAATCATATTTATTGTAAATTATTATTTTTTATTTGTATCTTTAAACAATAAATCAGAGCGAATAGCAATAGTTTAAGTTGATTGAATGAATAAATCTATTTATACATAATATTTGAATAAAAAATCTAAAATTAATTGAAAGTTATATCGATTTTGGCACGGATCAAGCTTGAATCGATAACAAATAAGCTAAACATAGCTCAAATCGAGATCAAATCGAACTCTTCTCATTCATTCTCCGGATCAAATCGAGTTCAAATTGAAAACTTTCAATTCAATCTTGACCTGAACTCAGAGCGGCTCGAAATCAAATTGTTAACGGCCCTAAAAATTAAATCTCGATCAGCAAAACGAACACATTGACCCGCAAACAAATGGCCATCCCTTTTCTTTTTTTTATTCATCATTTTTTTTATTTTTTTGTTCTTCACCTTCTTTTTTTTTTCTCTTTTTTTTAAATATGTTTTCTCTTTTTTTCCTCTCTCTCTCTTCTTTTTTTTCACTTACAAAATGAAAGAATTTTTACATGATACATGAAATTAGCATTCCGTGAAAAGATTCTAATTAATACTTATATTTTCGTTAGTGCGGATATATATTATCGAGAATGCCCTTGATCAGTGTTTGAGATGATTTAAACTTATTCATGATTTAAAATATATATAATTCATACATATATATATAATTAATACATATGATTTAAAATATATATTAATTTTTAAACATATCATATAAAAAATTATTTTTCTATCTTAATTAAACATAACTCCAAAAACAAAAATCTCAAAATTATTAAACACAAATCAGAAAAGTCACACACACACGGCTGCAATTTTTATTAAACAAGAGGTAACATTTGAAATGATACACATCTATTACATACAGATCGATGATAATGATAGATAAAAAATAGAAGCAATAACTGGAGCCCCCAGGTGAGAAATATTAAAGATATATATTATCTTGTGACGCATTTGATGATAACGCTGATTATAACTCTAGCCATATTAAGGAGTGTACTCATCAAGAGTACTGAACGTGAAGTCATAGGGGCCCACGATATTCGGATTTTCGAGTTTAAGAGGACCATGCACAGTGAACAGTATGCGTAAAACATCATGCTGAACGACCTGCTGAGAGGCATGCCCAATAGCAAGAGCAGGACCATTAATAAAGAAACCCAGAAGTATTACTTCATAAGTAGTACTTATAGTTTTTATGGGGTAAACTTTAACTGAAAGAATTTGTAAGCGCCTCACTAAAATTAAATTGATAATCGTAATTGTTCCCTTGCCATTAACATACAACACTCGTACTGCAAAATTGGCTATGAAAGCCGCAACGTTTGCATTTGTTACCAAATTCCAACCTGTATTTATCACCCACGTCGGAATGGTTTCCGACGTGGTGACAAGAGGGATAAGGAAGAGGAGGAGGAGGAGGAGGCGGAGGCAATGACTGATGAAAGTCATGGACAAATGTTTGTGAGAGAGTTAGGAGAGGAGAAGCGAGCCAATTGCCTTTTAATAAATTTACATTGATCAGAATATTCAGTTGTGCGCGTGTTGAAAAGTAATCACATTAAACTCCAAAATCGACGATGATGAGAGAGATTCTCCTCGCCCACTCCGCGTGATATTTAGCTAGCTTCATATGTATTCATATATACAGAGAGCTAATAATATATATATATATATATATTAATTGATGATGAATAGAATACTATATATACATATTATTGATGAGAGAGTTAGGAGAGGAGAAGCCAGCCAAGCCTTTTAATAAACTTACATTGATCAAAATATTCAGTTCTGCGTGTGTTGAAAAGTAATCACATTAAACTCCAAAATCGACGATGATGAGAGAGAGATTCTCCTCGCCCACTCCGTCGTGATATTTAGCTAGCTTCCATATGTACTTCATATATACAGAGAGCTAATATATATATATATATATTATTGATGATGGATAGAATACTATATAGAGCCGACTTTACATGTTAATCGCATGAAATAAAAAAATGATGTGAGACCAATCACCCATGAATAATAAATTTAAAAATAAAAATAAATTGTACAGCTTGCATATAGGGTTGTTTTAATATTATATTATTATTTAAATATATTAATATTTAAAAATTCTTATTTTTTAAATATTATAATATTTTATAAAATTATCTACATATATTATTAAATTAAATAATTATTTTTTAATAATATAACGTAATATTAAGATAATTAATATTGAAGTAAACAACCCTTCAAGGTAATTGAACTAGCCGATTAATAATTGCACAAGCTTTATGAATTTGATGCAAATAACAAAAAGAATTTGAAACACGAGAATCTAAGCGAATTTAAATTCATGGATCTACATGTAACATCCTGTAGTTTAAAAGTAAAAGTATCGTCCGCTTTAACTTTAAGGAACTGAATGGTCTGAGTATTTTCTAAAAGATCACCCATAACTAATACTATACCAACTTAAGTAGACTTAACTATAGAGTTTCTCACCATTAGCCTCACATCATAGTTTTGCCTCGAAAAACTCCTCTACTATTTGAAATTACTTTATTTGTATATATATATTTCAGGAACACTCGTATCTTTTTGATGTGAGAAGATTTATTCATGTGCCCCTTCAGCTAGAAGCCTGCTAAAAGCTAGTCCTTATTCTAGTGATTTCGATTCACTCGTATAGAAATCACTCCTGCAATCACTCCTCGTTCTCTTCGGTCCCGAGTCGGTCACATCACAAGCATATCGTCTTTAATTAAATCTTGATTGGCAAAACTAAGACATCGACCTGCAAACAAATGGCCACCATTATAAAATCAAGTCTCTAAACTGGCCTGTTCTAATTAATTTTCATGATTCAGATCATTTCAAAAGTAAAAAATAAACTCTGAAACTTTATTTTTTATTTTTTGCTTTGTTGACTGCAATTTTAGCAACTTGCAATATCCTGTAATTGCTGCGGTTACAATAATTATAAGAAAAGTTACTTTTTTTAAGTTTAATTAAAAAAATATTGATAGAAAATAAAACTAATGATGAACTGAGCAGATCTCGAGCCGGATTGAGTTGAGCTTACCCGGCTCGAGATCGGCTAAAAAAAAGTTGTGATTTGATTCATTTTCGAGCCGGCTCGAAAATGAATCGAAATCGGCTCGAAGTCGATTGGAATCGACTCGAGCCAGCTCAAAGTCGAACCCAATCGAGCTTGAGTCGATCGAAATGTGATCAATTGGATTTCGAGTCGGTATTGACTCGGCTCGAAATCAGATCGGTAATAGCCCTATTCAAAATATTAAAAGTAGAACGTTCCGAGAACTTGTTAATCTCACATTGGATAAATTTTTGAAATGTATTATTTCTTTTTATATTATTCAATACAAAAGAATTTATAATTAGATGAAAAAATACATTTTAAAATCAATTTTTATTAATTTCATATTTTTGTTTATCAAAGATTTTACTTACTCTTAGACTTTAGGCCTCATTTGGTACACGAAGCAAATGTTTTGCGCAATACAAATTTTAACTATAAATATTAATTTTATTTCACATTCCACACAAATACGAATATTAAAATTAAAAATATTTCATATTTTTACACTTTCTAATATTAAAATAAATTTTATCTCTCATTAAATTTAAGAAATACCAAACGAGGCCATAGAGTTCACCAAAATATATATATTAACGAAATAATTATTTACATTTTACAGTAAATTTTTTATTTTATATATTATTTATTTATATTTAATAAATTATACTTACATATTATAAATTATTAAAAATATTATATTTGTAGTATATATGTAAATTTTATGCACTTTATATTGTTTAAAATATAATTCATCAAATATAAATAAGTAATACATAAAATAACATATTTATTATAGCACTAAATAATTATTCTTATATTAATTTTAACAGATCATGAAAATTAAGGAGCCATTTTTTTTAATCAATCTCATCGAGTCAAGACTCAAGAGTACGTTGAAGTTTTCAATTTCAAGATTTCTATAATCCAAGATAACAAATTTAATAATTTTTTGAGATGATTTAATCTTATTCATGATTTAAAATATATAATTCAAATAAATGTATTAGAATTTAAATTACTTTTTATTAACCATAGGGCTGTTCGTTTGGTAAATTAATTTTAATATGAGCTAGAATTAATTTTATAATATTTATCATAAATTTTAATATTAAATTAATATTTTTTTAAAATTTTAATATTAAAATCAATTTTATTTTATATATATATATATATATAAATTCACAAACAAATATTATTTCTCAAAAATATCACATTAAAAATTATTTTTCACCTTAAATAAAAAATAACTCCAGAAACAAATATCACAAAACTAAAGAAGAGTTTGATTTGTTTGTCAACTTGATATTATATCATGTAATCTCAAAACTAAGGCGATGACTATTGAAAGCCATGGACAAATGTTTAGGGAAGAGTTAGCGGAGGAGAAGCTTTTTAATAAACGTACGTCGCGAATATTCATTGCATGTATGTTGAAAATTAATCAGACTAAACTCCAAAATCGGTGACGAGAGAGAGAGATCTTCCTCGCCCACTCCATATGGAGAGCCCAGCAGTTTTTGTGTCTCAAAGAGATAAATATTGAGACAGATCTATGACTTCGTCTATTGATTCTTAAGACACGAGAAAGGATAAGCAAATATTTATATATATGTAAATATATGAGTAAATTGCAAGTAGGTTTTTATTATTTGGTCTTATATGCAAGTAGGTTTAACTTTTTTAAAATTGCTTAAATTTGTCAATTAATTTTAGGTAATCTGCAATTAGCTCCAAAATTTAGTTTTGACAGTAAAAAAATATACGAAATGATATTTTTACTCTTAAATTTTCTCTTTCCTCTCTCTCTCTCTCTCTCTCTCTCTCTCTCTCTCTCTTTCTCCCTCTTCTCCATTTGCCCCGTCGTGCGAAATCCCATCCACACTGTTGTAGATCCTGCTCTACGGCACCAACGCCCTCGATTCTGT
>KZ451973.1:524714-545674 GCA_002786265.1 Apostasia shenzhenica | reverse complement strand
AATTTCCTTAGCTTTCTCTCCAACCCATTTTGTTTCCTGCAGGCACAAAATATTAATCTTTCTATGAATCATAATATCCACCAACTCCATTAGCTTGCCCGTCAGGCTGCCTATATTCCAAGTTCCTAATCTAATCCTACTGACTTGAGTTCTACTATGATGGACTAGCTTCTTTACCCGCATCCGTTCATGATGTGGGGACCCTTGCTCATTTTTCACTACACCCGGGCGCCGATGCAGCGGCCCTTGCCCATTTTTCACTATATTCAGGCAATACAGCGCGTCGCTTCCAGGGAACGCCCTAGCTTTAACGCAATTTTCTAAAGGATTCATGTCATGATTGATTCGACAAGTTTTACGCTGGCTGTCGACTGCCTAACGCAACCCTCCGCGTTTCTCATCCGGGACTTGGGACCCGGCAACGGCGCGTTAACAAATCTACCTATACATAATATTTAAATAAAAAATCTAAAATTAATTGAAAGTTGAATCGATTTTGACACGAATCAATTTTGAATCGATAACAAATGAGCCAAACATAACTCAAATCGAGATCAAATTAACTCTTCTCATTCATTCTCCGGATCAAATCGAGTTCAAATTGAAAATTTTAAATTCAATCTTGACCGGAGGTAAGAGCGGCTGGAAATCAAATTGTTAATGGCCCTAAAAATTAAATCTCAATCAGCAAAACTAATACACTGACCTGCAAACAAATGGCCACCCCTTTTCTTTTTAGTTTTTGTTCTACATCTTCTTTTTTTTTTCTCTCTCTCTCTCTCTCTCTCTTCTTTTTTTTGACTTACAAAATGAAAGAATTTTCACATGATACATGAAATTAGCATTCCGTGAAAAGATTCTAATTAATACTTATATTTTCGTTAGTACGAATAATATCGAGAATGCCCTTTGATCAGTGTTTGAGAAGATTTAAGCTTATTCAAGATTTAAAATATATAATTCAAACAAATGTATTAGAATTTAAAGTACTTTTTATTATACATGTTATATACAACATCAAAAATTTATTTTCTATCTTAACCAAAAATAACTCCAAAAACAAAAACCCCAAAATTATTTTTCTATCTTAACCAAAATTTGGTAAAGTAATTTTAATGTGAGTCAAAATTAATCTTATAACATTTATATAATTTTAATATTTTTTTTAAATTTTACATAAATTTTAATTATTAAATTCAACTTTATTTCATATGTATTGATTCACAAACAGAAATTATTTTTCAAAAATATAACATTAAGAATTATTTTTCTATCTTAATCAAAAGTAACTGCAAGGACAAAAATCCCAAAATTATTAAACACAAATTAGAAAATCCACACACACCTGCAATTTTTATTAAAGTAAGGGAGCGTTTGGTCCAGTGTTATCTCAATGTTATGTTATGTCATCTTTAGAAAATAATTATTTGGTTTAATGACATCTTTAAATAATATTATAATTAATTATAAATATAACATTACACACTGACATGTAGATGTCACCTCAAATCGGGTGACATCTCAAGATAACACAGTCAATTTGTCATTATAATGTCAATAACTTTCAACTAAATAAAAATAGTTTAGATAGCATTGATATTTTCTAATATCATAACATTGAACCAAACAAATGTTCATTGACGGATAACAATAATATTTAGATAACATGACATCTAAATAACATTAACATTGAAATAACACAGAATCAAACGCTTCCTAAGAAACATTTGAAATGATACACATCTATTACATATGGATGATAATGATAGATAAAAGTGGAAGCAATAACTGGAGCCCCCAAATAAGAAATATTAAAGATCACGTACTGCACTATATATGCAGTTTAGTAGATTAATATCGAGTATTAATACAACTAATTCATTAAATTATTTAGTGAATTATTAACTTAATTCACTAGATAATTCATAATTTATTAGACAATTAAGTTATTGAACTATATATGTAGCTTTATCTTGTGATGCATTAATGATAATGCTAAAGGTATCCAAGAATAGAGAACTTGAAGTCATCGCTCTGCCAGCTAAAAAACTTTTCGAGATCTTGTTCACCACGCATAGTGAACACAGCTTGTATCATAACATCACGAGCGGCATTCCCAATAACATGAGCACGATCATCAGTAAATTGACCCCAAACAGTTGTATGAAATGTAGTACTTAAACATATCACATGCGCCGCCGTGAAACTTCCAGTTAAAAGAACTTGAGAGTAACTCATTGAAACTATCACGGTAACATGAAACCCTTTTTGTGTACGAGCACATATCGATTGTGCTGCATGATTGGCTACGCTAAATGCAAATCCATCATTTACATCTAACGGAATCTTATTTATGTATGTCAGCCGCGGGCTGAACACCGACGTGGTGACGAGAGGGAGAAGGAAGAGGAGGAGGAGGAGGAGGCGACTGCTGATGGAAGTCATGGGCAAATGTTTGTGAGAGAGTCAGGAGAGGAGAAGCGAGCCAATCGTCTTTTAATAAACTTACGATGAGAATATTCACTTATGGGCATGTTGAAAAATAATCAAATTAAACTATAAAATCGACAATGAGAGAGATTCTTTCTCCTCGCCCACTCCGCCGTGATATTTAGCTGGCCTCCATATGTATAACTTCACGTAGCTAGAGAGCTAATATATATATATATATTGATGATAGCTAGAATATTATTTTTTTTATTTTTATTTTTTTGATAAACAGCGAGAATATTATTTAGAGCCGGCTTTACATATTAATCGCATGAAACAAAAAATGATGCGAGACCAAGCACCCATGAATAATAAATTAAAAAATAAAAACAAATTGTACAGCTTGCATATATGGTTATTTTAGTAAGAGTTGAATGTTATTTTAATATATATTATTATTTAAATGTATTATTATTTAAATATTATTTTTTTTTAAAATATGATAATATTTTACAAAATTATCTTCACATATTATTAAATAAAATAATTATTTTTTTAACAGTATAATAAAAAATTAAGATAATTAATATTGAAGTAAACAACCCTTCAAGTAATTTTGTTGGGATACTTTGATTACCAATTACACATTTTCAAGGTAAATTCAACTAGTAGATTAATATATATTGTACGAGCTTCGTGAATTTGACGCAAATAACAAAAAAAATTTGAAACACAAGAATCTAAGTGAAACAATTTAAATTCATGGATCTACATGCTGTAATTTAAAAGTAAAAGTATTGTCCACTTTAACTTTTAGGTCATGTATGACGTGAGGACTAAAATGATACTAATTTAAAAAAATATTAACAATAATAATAAATAATTTTGTTTAATCAATTTACACAAATTTTAATATAAAAAATATAATTTTACTTCACATACTCAATAAATTTTAATAAAAATATAAACTTTATTTCATATTCTATATCAAAATACTCGATTTGAATATTTTAGTTTAGGATGTGAAATAAAATTGATTTTTTTATTAAAAATTATTGAGTATGTGAAGTAAAATAATACTTTTTACATTAAAATTTATGTAGAATGATTAAAAAAATTAATTATTATTATTATTTTTTAAACTAATACTATTTTGATCCTCACGCCAAATAGGGCAAAGCAACTGTGTGACCATTTTACCTTAATAAGTATTATCAATGTCCTTAATTATACTACAACAACAACAACAACCAAGCCTTAATCCCACTAGGTGGGGTTGGCTGCATGAATCCTTTCTTTTTATTGCGCTCTATTAGTCACCAAATTCTTCTCTAAGTCTAAGAACTAAGTTCCTTATAGTTTCTTGCTGTGTCTTCTTTGGTCTCCTTCTTCCTCTTTGTACACCGGCAAAATTCAATAACTCAATTTTTCTAACTGGAGCTTCAATCGGCTTATGATTTATATGTCCAAACTATCTAAGCCAACTTTCTCTAAGTTTATCCTCAAATTGTGCAATGCCAATTTTCTTTTGAATATACTCATTTCTCATTCTATCATTTCGTGTATATCCACACATATACCTTAGCATCCTCATTTCTGCAATATTTATTTTATTTATATATTTCTTTTTTGCAGCTCAGCATTCAGCACCATATATCATCGTTTGTCTTACTACAGTTTTATAAATTTTACCTTTAATTCTGGATGAGATTTTGCTATCGCACAACACACCAGAAGCATTTCTTCATTTTATCCATCCTGCTAATAACGTCATTATCTATTTCACTATCATTTTGTATGATTGATCCAAGGTATCTAAGGCGCTCACTCTTCTTGACAATTTGATCACCAATTATCACAGCGTCAATATAAGTATTTCTTTCTTAACTAAACCTTTAGATTTTAGAGCATTCTTCCAAAGCTCTAGTCACTTTAGCTTTCTTTTTAGTTTTCTCAATAAAGATAATATCATCTGCAAAGAGCATACACCAAGGCAATTCATCTTGAATATATCCAGTCATGACTTCCATAATCAAAGCAAAAAAAATACAAACTTAAAGCTGAGCCTTGGTGATAGAAAAATCTTTAGTCAAACATCCTTGTGTCCAAACACAAATAACAACTCTTTCATACATATCTTTAATGACTTGAATATAAGCAGTACAAATCTCTTTCTTTTGTAAAACTCTCCAAAATACATCTCTTGAGACTTTATCATAAGCTTTTTTCAAATCAATAAAAACTGAATGTAGGTTTTCCTTTTTCTCCTTGAATTTCTCCATTAAATTTCTTAATAAATGAATGCTTCTATAGTAGATCTACCTGGTATAAAACCAAACTGATTCTCTAATACCATAGTATTATGACGTAATCTTTGTTCGATCACCCTCTCCTAAAGTTTTTAAAGTATGACTCATTAATTTAATTTCTCCATACTTGGCACAATTTTGTATATCGCCTTTAAATATTATATCATATTATCTAGATACAACATCTAAACATTTCTTATATGATAATTTTATAATTTTTAAAAACTTATTTATATATATCATCAAATCAAATAATTTTTTTTTATAAATAATATGTATAATACTAAAATTACGTTGAATCAAATGCAATTCTAAAAAACTTCTAGTAAATTTAAGTAGAGTAGACAAATCAAATTCGGTTTTTCTTTCCATAGTGGTACACCCAACGATGAATATAGTACTAAACAGTGCTGATGACTACACGCACCAGATCAAGTCATTGCTTTTCCTTACAAATAACTTGAAAGTTGTCCTTCTTTTTCTTCTTATTATACCGTTAATGATTATAAAAATATTATTTGTGTTTGAATTAAAATTTTTTTAATTGATTTATAATCATATTTTATCATTTCAAAGTATAAGAAATTTTAAAAAAAAATTGACCTGTTTTAATTGAGTAGATTGTCATATTTTAGCAGGTTCGTAATCTTCACCTTCACTTTTAAACACACAAAAACAACCAAAATTTTTTATGACAACTTGAGATGAAAAGTTTGTCATAAATATTCATTCAATAAGTACAAAATAAATAATATCATCAAAATCAAAATCACAATCTCATTCATCGTAAATGATGAACTCCAATGCCATCCAAAAATATCATGCTTAAGGTGACATAATTAACATTCAAGCAGGTCGATACGAGAAGAAATTTTTTTTTTATTAATTATTTAACAGGATAGTAGTTTGAGATACTCGATTAAATCGTTTTCTACTTAACATTAACAGAAAGTCTATATTGTTACTTCAAGTCAGCTATCAATAAATTCTAGAGAGAATTATATATACAACATTCTATTTATACAAAATTAAAATTTCTACACTAATTTTAAATAAAATTTCATTATGCTTCAATCCTGAGCTTTAAAATAATAACTTAAAATCAAAAATACTAAGGGGGCGTTTGGTTCAGTGTTATCTCAATGTTATGTTATTTTTAGAAAGTAATTATTTGGTTTAATGACATCTTTAAATAATATTATAATTAATTACAAAAATGCCATTACACGTTGATATCTAGATGTCACTTCAAATCGGGCGATATCTCAAAATAACACCGTCAATTTATCATTATAATGTCAATAACTTCCAATTAAAAAAAATAATTTGGATAGCATTGATATTTTCTAATATCATAACATTGAACTAAACAAATATTCATTGATTAATAACAATAATATTTAAATAACATAACTTCTAAATAACATTGACATTGAGATAACACTAAACCAAAAGCCCCCTAAATCTTATGCTCTAAATTAATTTAACACTAAAAACTAAACCCTAAATCCAAATTATTTAAACATAAATCTTAAAATTTTAGTTTTCATGAATTAACTATATATATAACCTATTTTAAAGACCTAACTTAACAACATAAAAATCTCTATTATGAATTTGTAAATCATATGCGATGACTTAAGATTCATAAAAATATATCATACATGAAAATACATTGATTAATAATTAATTTTTTAAAAATAGTTCACTGAACTAGTTATTAAATTAAAATTTTAATTATTCAATTTATTTATTAATTATTTAAAATTTAAAAAATATATATATAATATACACATATAATATATAACATTAAAAAGCTGTAATAAACAGTTATATAAATTCAATAACAAGTGCTCATTTATTAAGTGTACAAGATACCAAGGCTGCTTAAATTTTACAATAAAAAAAAGCCTGCTTAAATTTAAAGAACATTCAAAGAATTTATTTTGTTTTAAAAATAAAATCATTTAGGTTTAAAATACACTCAAATTATATTTTTCACATTTTAAAATTTTAAAATTTTAAAATACTTTGTAGGTTTTAAGTAATATATATATACAGTTAAAAGATTTTTTAAGTGACTTAAAATATAAGCTGCCTAACAGTAGCTTAAAATTTAAATTTGCAACTTTATAAATTTATCAAAACAATATTTAGTCCAATATTATATTAACATATTATTTTGTACCCATCGTGTATTAATTAATTATCTATTTTATTCATGATTTAAATTTGTTTTTAGTTTTATAAGTTATAAATTTATTATATTTAATCAATTTTAAATAATAATTAATTTAAGATTTATTTGAAATTTGAATAAGTACCACTGAGAAATTAATTTAAATTAATTATTATAAATTTTCATTCTTATCATTTAGGAGAATTGACTAAGAGAACGTTTGGTTCAATGTTATCTTGATGTTATGCTATGTTATCTAGAGAAGACAATTGTTTAGTTTAATGACATCTACAAATAATCTTTTATAAAATTATAAAACTATTAGTCAAAAAATAACATCTTATATTACTTAACATAACACCAAAATAACAATAAATCAAACACCCTCTAAATAGCTTGTTAGAATAATCTAAAATCTAATAATGAATGAGGACAATTTAATCTTTAGTAATTTAATTAATTAATTTGGAGCCTCAAAATAAGAAGATATTAAGGGAAGAACTATTTTTATCTTTTCTTTTGTTCCGTACGTGGGAGCCGCTAGCCTTAAGAGTAGAGAGAGAGTTCAGTCAAAAGGAAGAAAGGAAGGAGGAGAAGAAACCAAAATGATAACGCTAATCCATATCATGCACTTCTATCTATCAAGTTTTATTAGAGTGTAAAATTTGGTTCATGTTAAACTTATGAGCCATCGATATACTTAGAGGCACTCGGCTTTGCTAGATCTACGCATCGATAGTTGGACCTCCCAATGTTCGACAATAATTGTCACTGACGGTCGGTGCTAATGAGAAAAATAAGCAACGCATGACAGTCAGACACGTTCATATGACATACTTGATGAACACAATGCTTTGACGAACAAACTTTGGCATGGGGAAAGGCTTGATTTGTCGTCTCACGTCTTCTTTCTGTGGAAAAAAAACACGCTTATTGCTTGAATAAACATAATAGTCACTTATCGGGTAGAACATACTCGAGAGACGTGCTTCCTACTAGAAAAGAGTTGGCAGGAAATCCACCCAATAGAGATGGTGATTGATTCACTCTCTATTGATTGTGAATCAAAGACTCTGTTGGTGCCACCAAACCGATGCCAATTTGTGTATCAGCAATATTAAATATATAATATGTAACTACCCTTTAATGAATTGCTATGATACGAAAAAAAAATATAATTAATTAATTGTTGTAGAAGCTTGAAGATGAAGTCAACCAAGTCTTTGCCAGCTTCATTGATGGATTCTAGCATCCCCTTCAGCCATGGTTGTTACGAGTGAGGAAAAAAAAAATATGAAGGGAATCAACATCATCGTCATAATCTCAACAAATTTAAGATTAGCAAAACAATGAAGTGAATAATTAAACAATATAAAAATGTGAACTTGTATGATGCAATAAATAGAACTCTAAGCTGAGTTAGACGGGAACTTACAGGAAAGCAATACTATCAGGTGTTCGAAGCTCCACTACAGCAGCCAGTTTCTACATCATTCACTCTGTCTGTCAGGCATTCTAATGATCCCCGAAAACCGCTGGCAATCTCATCAGTTTCGACTCCACCACCCATGCATTCATCTCCAACACCAACCCTCTCACCGAACCCCAGATCCATTTCTTCAGTTTGCCTTTTTTAATGGTTTCCTTTGAAGCCAACATCATGATGGAAAGATCAATAAAAATAAGAGAGACGAATACTAATCTCTCCGTATCTTTCTCCAACAAAAATATACTTGAATGGAAGATTCTTGACACCACTAGAGGTGAAAAATGAAAGAAATTGTCACAAAGATCTCTATCTCTAAAACAAAGAATGCCGGGGAAGTCTGTGCATCAAGATCCTTTCACAGCTTGACCCTGGGCCAACCAAAATAGGGAATAGGACGAGTATCAAATAGGAGTCGAAGATTGAGGAGAATGGGTTCAGCCAACATAGGACAAGGCCCCTCTTGACTCTGGGCCAGACAAAAGCGGTGCCTCCTCATCCACAGCCATCTCCACAGCAGTAGCTCCTGTTAACTTCTTGCTGTTCTCATTATCTGTATATATATCTGATGATTTCTTATCCAGCTGCTTCCATTCTTGCATCTACTTTACACGAATGAAGACACCAAGAAAACATCAATCAAAGATGTTTCAAGCCTTAAAATGTCATAAAACACACATAAAATACTAAACGTTTCAAAAGATGGAAAGAGTTGAAGTACACTACTTCTACACATCCCAATAATAAGATTATGCAACAATGAACTAGACGTGCATAACACAAAAAAACCAACTACAATTTCAATAATTAGGTTGCTAGCTTTATGAGTTCCTCAACTTCATTGATACAAATCAAATAAATAGTCTCTCTATATCACAGGTCTACAAGAACCAACTCTCAAACCTTTTGAAATTATAAAGCCTTTAGGTATAGCTTCAATGAAAAAAAAATAGCACAAAATTCAGTTATTGAACCTTTAAGCCTACCCTATATGGCTAGGCACATTTGGATTTTTGACATTGATAATAACTTCTTTTCACCAAAGCTACTATGATTGTAAGCTTTGCCTTTTGCATGCTTCAAAGCAACAACCATTTATCTCAAATATAAACGAATTCAAATGCTTGAGTTTCTGATGACACCTAAATTCTATTTAGCACAACCCATCCCCATAATTGGGTTAAGATCAACTTTGATAATTCGGTCAAAGCTAACAGTGCTGGAGGAGCTGCAGATGGATTCATAGCAACAGTCGATGTCAGGTTGTCCCTCTGTGCGATCGTCACTGTGATGATCAGAGCAGCTTTAGAAGCTGCAAGGTTGGTGCGCCCAAGAAGAGATACAATCTAGCGGTTTGGCAAGAGATGAATTTGTTTTTGAGCCACCAGAGGAGACACTACATATGACAGATTTTCTGATATAGCTTACATTTTACTTTCTTTTGACTCTTGTATGTATAAAGCCGCCAGTAGGATGGCGGACTTAGTTACCTCACATGCTATAGATAATAAAGTGTGGGGGTGTGGAATGGTCCCCCCTCACGCATGATGTTTTGCTGGATACTCACGGAGAATCTTAGGATTTGTACTTAATGTGTTAGCTTTCTTTTTGTAAGTAATATATAGGTTACTATCCAACTTAGTAAATTCCACATTGCAAGGAAAAAATGTATTGTGCGGATTCAAAATAAAATAGTATGAAATGGAAGCCTGTATTTGCACCTTTGTCTGTCTTTCTAGAATATTTTCTGTTGGAAGTGAATTGGATGATCGAACATCTTTTACCTTTAAATAGTTGTACATCAAAACACCTGATAAAGCTGCAAACACAAATATATAAATGCCAGGAATGCAAGTGTGTAAAAATTAAGCGTATAAAGAAATCTAAAATCTACAGCAAAAATAAAGTAACTAAAACAAATACCGATTGCATATCCGATAATATTCAGACCAGTAATGGTAGATTCAGGAAATACAATTGTTGAAAGAGCAATCAGTATCCAATCTTTGAGAACTCCAGCTACTCTGACAGTGACAGCTCCAGTTCTACCAATTACTAGAAAAATGGAGAAGTTCAAGGCTAATGCACAAAGCGCATTACTGAAGAATATCCAGAAATTAAATTGAATCTGCAAGACTTCCATTGTAGGTTTCTCCAAGAAATACCAAGGAACGAACAAAAAAAGAAAGCTGTGAAACCATAACCAAGTAAGAACAACCAAGTTGATAGTTTACAAATAAGGAAAGTTAGATAAATAGAAAATAGCAGAGAAATATAGAATATGCATTATTAAGCTGCTAGTCATAGTGGGAGTTCACTATACAAGAGGAAAGTAAACATAGCCAAACGGAGTATATCTGTAACTACCTGATAAAAGAGGATTAAACAAATGCTCTAAGGCCAAGCCAAGGTACCCAAACGAAGGGAAGCGTAAGAATAAAAGACCCAACTTACAGACAAATGCACTGAAGTGCATTTAAATCGTTGTATCACAAAGCTCTCGCATTCACAAAACAGTAGGGATGATGATTATACAGGGAAAACAGAGGAATAGTCAGAACAGACGATTTTTATCCAGAGAGCAAAAAAAACTAAAAAAAAACTTAGAGATAGATACACATCACCATCTAACAAAAAGCATCACCAAGTCTAAAGACATATGTGACTAAAAGAAAAAAGTAGTCCAGCAAGAGAATTGAAAATACTGATTTTGATAATTTTCCTCTTTCCTTCAAAATTGCAAAAGCAAGCAAAAGTAACCACAGTCAAAACCAAATAAGTAACAAGATGAACGCAGCACTTTACCCTTAGGCAAAATCAGTAACTTTTCCTGACATCAGTTCATCTAAAGATATCAAAATTGATAAGAAGCATACATGAACCTATATCAAGCTAAGAAAAGAAGCAGCACTTAGTATTTATTTTTCTGATGGTTAAGAAATACCTGCAAGGTGCTATGTAGTAAAGGCTTGTGACTGGATTTAGCGTCAAGCCCTTTTTCTGAAGCAGGACTTGAGTTAAGACAAGCCGAAGAGCTTCAGCAAATATACCAGTAACCTGGTAAAGCGTCCCAATCACATTAAAATGTATTTCTCCGTACGAAGAAATTACCACCCCCACACTGACAAGCAGCATATTCAGAAACACATCACACCTCAACCTGTCAGTGCCACAAACAACAGCCACAAGAAAGGTAGCCACAGGCACTATAAAACATTTTTTAAAATCAGTTAATCAGATGCAGTCAGCTCTGATTAAAACAAGCGTAAAGAGCAACTGATAAGTCCACTTACTCAAGGCTTTAAGCATTTGTATGAAGGCAACTGAAATATGCAGATATGCAGTGTTACCAAACCTGAAAAGAATTTAATGTTAAAAAAATCAGTATACAAGTACGAATGCAATTAATTCTTTTTACAATTATTTTTTTTATAAAGAAATTCAAGGTGCATACCACAAGCTAGATGCAAAGAAAGCACTAATAGGTATCACACAAGTAGTATATCTACAGAAAACAAAAGATGTTGATTAGTAACAAAAATAATAGGCTAGCCATAGTAAGCAGTTCCCTTACATCTTAAATGTCATTTTGACCGGTTGAACAATCTGCACGGATAAACCAACAAAATAGTCAAATTCAGAGTCAAGTTCTGCAGGTTAATGCAATATTAATCACCACAAAAAGTATGAATGAAATATTAACCTAGTCAACTAGAACAGGCATGCTCAATTAGCAATTAATTGAAAAGTGCATCCCAAAAAATCAAGCATTAAAGATTAAGCAAGACTGAAAAAGGCTGGGGAAAAATTTACAATCCTTTACATATATTTCATTTAGAAACAATAAATTGATACATAAATTCAGAGAAGTACTGTAAAATAGGCATATGTTTTAATTTTTTTAAATTCAATAAGCACATGTTTTTTTTAATTTCATAAGCAAATGCCATCAGGATGTCAACTAGGCCGGTTCTATACCATATCAGGAAGGGAACAAGGCCAGAAAAACCACTTAACAGATGTGTTTAAGTAGTTTTCTCAACTCAAATAGGGAACCATTCGACCAATCACAGATTTCGTTTCTACCACCATTCTGTATCGATTCTAGTTCCTATTTTTACTATAATTAATAACATCTCTTTTTGCAATTCCAAAGAAGACCTTTTGCAAGTTCTTCTAAAAAATTGTTGTCTTTAAACTCAACCTGCAATTGATGTATTGAAAATAAGGAGATGTAGAATCACCGACGAGTTTGGGAGAAAAATCAAAGAAACCAAGAAGGTGATTGGGATTTGAAGAGTGGATTAAGAAATGAAGAGGTGGAGGTCAACAAATATCTACAAAGGGGAGGAGAGGAAGAAAAAGAGTCAAACCAATTCTAGAATCAGTTCTGAACAAGTACCAGAACCAGTTCTTATTGGTTTTGCTAACCAGTTGCCTGGTTTCGGTCAACAAGTCTGGCAAGGACTAATTCCGATCATATCGGAAAGCTAAGGTGACCATAGAGTCATTTTGAGCACTAATTAGGCTAATAAGATTGCAGAGTCATAAAGTATGTACATTAACTGCATCATTCAGTCTTAAAATAAAATAACTATGCTCATTCAAAAAAATAAATAACTAAGAAGAAAAAAAGAACAAAACTAATGAAATATTAGTGACTAAGCATCTCTGTTGTGTTAGAATCTAATATTGTTTGCATCAAGAATTTCAGTAAATGTTCAATATTAATCAAAGCTGGATCAAACAGGCTAACAGTGTCTGGGAGTAAGAAAAGGCTATTGTCATAAATAATGTCTACGTGAAATTAGCAGGAAAATTGTCAAGAATAGTCACAAGAAGAAAAAGAAAAAGCAACACTAGGTATAATGATCATTATTGACAAATCTTACCTTTAAAATGCGAACAAGAATTACCGCTACTAAACCAGAAAATCCCATATGAATCATTGTAAGTGTTATAGGAAAGGGAAACTTGAAATATTTTGGAGAGAGGACCCACTGCAAGGACAAAAAAAAAGGGAAAAGATTCAGAAACTTTTTATTTCAATAAGATAGGTTACATTATCAAACTGTAGCTCTATGCAATAAAGCAGTTCATTAACCGAAAGAAGATACCTTGTTGTACAAAATTACTCCAGAAGAGAGGACTATGTAAACGAGCAAGTAAAAGTAAGTCAACAAAATCTGTTTAGTGATCATCTTGATATATAATAGTCAGTGCTACTGCTTCCAAAAAGCTCAGGATTAATTGGTCTCTGCACCAGCCGACATTATGCATCTGCTTGCTTCCGATCAGCAGATGCAGATTTCATCGCCATCACAAAACCATCGTATTCTTGAGCATGTGTACAAACGTGAACACACATTGCCCAGTTCAGCAATCCTAAGCACCTGGAAATGAATAAATGCAGGAAAAATGATGAATTGCACCACAAAATGTTATCCCCGTAAAGTTCAAAAACATCCAATCAAACATGAAATTCAAGAGAACAGCAGAAAAAGCTAGCAAATAAGGATACAGATCTAAGAAATCTCATCCATCGGATCACACATTTCACATGTTTTAGATCTGGCGATGAACTTACAAGAAAATGAGAGATATACTAACGAAATAAGAAGGCCAGAGGAGACCTCCGGAGACGAGAGCAGAGGATGGCGCCGCACAGTATCTTGAAACGATATCCCCGGAACGAGGCGCTCCTCGATCAAAGGTCACAAGAACGGCGGCTCTGATCCGGTCGATTGAAGGGAGGCGATAATAAGAAGAACCCAACCGGTCCTCGAGCCAAAGAGAAAACAGAACGGAGCAATCTCTGCGAGGTTTCCTGAGAGATGAGTGCGGACTGCGGAGAGAGATCGCCGGAGAAAGATCGCCGGAGAAGATCGGGAAATTCAAAAAAGTGTAGAATGGAGGCTTGCGCTAGGGTTTTCCTGCGTGGCGCGTAGACGAAGCAGATGGCCTCGTTTGGGCTGGTTATAAATATGCCCATCACCGCAGGCTCGCAGCTGACGGTCAACGACAGCAGTCTGCATTCATTCACGTTGACTGCTCATAGTTCTCTCATATTTTATACTGTTCGAATTTAATTTTATTTTTATATGTAATTGAAAAGGTTAAAAAAATGGCAGGGAGAATTACACATAGAACATCATAAATACTAAATATTACATATTACACATCATATTGTGAGAAATTAGATCTAAAAATAATAAAGCTATTAATGATTGGGCGAAACCAAGGTGTAATCGGACCTGCCTTTGACATATCTATCGTTATTTGAATACCATATTCACTTCTTTGAGCTTTATTGCCGCTGATGCTACTAAATTTGCTGCTTTACTGGCAAATAGACATCCACAAGAATTAATTTATCATGAACTAATTCATAGATCTTTAGGCTTTGATTTATGTCCCTCCCGTGTGGCGACATGGGGACGTCAAAAAGGAAAGGGAGGGACGACTCAGGTTATTTTATTCTATATCTTAATAGAAATCCTAAGATGCTAAATACCAGTGAATGGGTTTTTGGAAAGTTTCAAATTCCACTTGAGTATCCAAATCTGTTCGCCCAACCCTTGGAACATACTACAGCCTCAAGTGGCGAAGAGCCGACATCAAGGTGCCAAACCTTCCTGTCGATGTGAACTCTTGGAGAAGATCAGCCTGTGTCACGACCGACTAAGGCTAAAGTTCCATTAAAGAGCGTTTCCACGGAGTAGAATTTCCTCAGGGAATATAAGGTTTTCATCCAATTTTCAATCTTCAAATTGAGAGAGATTCCCGGCGGTTCATTCATTTGACCATAAACTAGAGCCACTTTGGATTCTGCAAGATTCTTTAGTATGTACTTTGATGCGAAGATTAGGTTATGGAATTCTGTTCCGAACCGACTGATGTTGAAGAACTTCCCGTCTGACTTGCATGTGTTAAGCATGCCGCCAGCATTCATCCTGGGCCAGGATCGAACTCCCATTTTCTCATTGAGGCCGAACCTCAACCTGTGCTCGAGAGATAGCTGTCTTTTTCTATCATTCTTTTGATTCTTGCTCAAGCCGAATGATTCAAAATTATCATGTCCGGTTCCTTCGGGGGATGGATCCATAAGAGTAAAAGGTGCTTTAGATGCGCGTGGTTCCAAGTTGCTTGCGATAATTGTGTTTCGATCTTTTGAAATATGAAAAAGTCAAATAAAGTCTAAAATTCAAAGAATTTTTTGATTGTTACGATTGACAAATTGGACCTAGCCCCTGAATTTCTTAGATCTTCAAAAAGAAGAACATATATGTCATAGTTCCTTACTTCGACAGAGCATTTTCGTGGTTGAATTCACTTTGAATTTATGGCAGTTCCAAAAAAGCGTATTTCTCTGGGGTGCAAAAAAAATAAAAAATAAATGAATTTTTTGGTTCACCCCAACATTACCCACTTGTTCGACTGTTGCTAAGCAATTTTTGGATATCAAACAGACTTCATGCAGGTGAGTTGCAACCTGCAATCCAAACTGAGGAGAATTCAGAATATCACACATTGATCGATCAAACAGAGATTCAACAACTAAAAACTTTACTGTTGGCAGGTCACTTTGTCATTTTTTTAAAAAATTCATAAGATTCATTTAGACAATAAAATATGTTGACAACTCCTCCTCAGCCAGGCTTGGGCTGAGCAAGAGTCAATATTCGCCTGCAAAACCTTTAAAAAAAAAGAAAGAATAATAGAAAATTTTTAATTATTCTATTAGAATAAAAAAAGAAAAATATAAATATATATATATATAATAAATATAAAAAAATATAAATACAAATTATAATATAAATATAAAAATTAGAATAATATATACATATAAATTATAAATTTATAAATAGAAAATAAAAATACAGTAATGGATAGGGATTGTTTTCTTATTGTAATATCCATTATTTTGATAAAAAACATAAATAAAGGGTGTCTAAAGGGCCCTATTTTATTAACTGCAATTCATGAATGAACGGAGATGAATTGACAAGCCTAAAGGTTATCTTATTGATGATATTGATATTAATGATAGTGACGATATCGATATTGATGATAGTGACGATTCAAAAAAGTAAATAGCGATTATGGCTTCATGCAGGCGAGTTGCAGCCTGCAATCCAATTAGTGTTTGGACAAAATTCTTTTTCGTCATCCTATTTCGAGGACTCACAAAAATATTTATATCATTTGTGAGCTCAGATAACTGCTAAAAGCATCTAAGTAGGAAGTCTACCCCAAGATGAGTGCTCTCCTATTCCGACGTCCCCAGAGCCTCCGGTAGCACAGCCGAGGCAGTGGCTTTCCATTGTGCAAGCAAGATTGGTTGGATCACCTTTTTCTTTTCTATTGCAATTTCTCGATTCTTTTCTTATATGATGATTCCTAGTTCATACTATACTAGATCCAATTGCATTTGATTGGAATTAAGATGGACTAACTAGAAAAGTACAATCTGTAAATACGAGATATAAAAACATATCTCTCCACGGCACCTATTCTAACCACTCTATGGTTTGAGTCTTTAGCAGGTTCTCTAATTCACCCGACCCGATCCATTTTGAGAACGTCCAGTGCCAAAGTTACTAAATGTGCTTGTGGAAATTACCGAGCGATTGGGACTACAAGAAGAAGGGGTTCATGCTTCTTTTGTTGAAATAAGGACAAAGAAATTTAAATTAAAAATATAGATAGAATGGGGAATTTTCCGCAATGGGCGAAAGCCTGACAGAGCAATACCACGCACGGGTTTTTGTTTGTCGGTAAAAAGGAATCAAATGATTCAGGTAAAGTTTTTTGAAGTTTAAAAAAAAAACAAGATGGGTCCTCAAAATAGTTCTAATTGGACGAGAATAAAGAGAGTCCTATTTTATATTTTACCAAAAAATTTAGATTTTCGTCCAGATTTATTTCACCTCTTTGAATTCGGTAGAATTCGAATCCAGATGAAGTTTTGACCATCTGTCAAAGAAAAAAGAATGGAAATAAATTGCGTCCAATAGGATTTGAACCTATATCAAAGGTTTAGAAGACCTCTGTTTTTTTGCAATTCTTTTGAACTGTATGCATCCAAAGGTGAGCAATTGCAAGAATTGGGTTCATTGATATTCCTCTGAGTTTTTTGATGCATACAAGTATTTTTGTTGGAACGTCGATACATCTATCGTAATGATAAACGACTTGTTTCGCCGTGACCTTATCTTGGATTTTCAATATTTCTGTCACTCCATCCCCGCCAAGATCTCTTCGTTAGTTGGGGGAAGAATCAGCACGAATAGGATTTACGCCTCGAGAGAGACTTGGATTTCCATCTTAGTGTCCGTCCACCTCAACGCCTAAATCTTCTATCTCCTAGACGTCGGAGAGAATTTCGAATTCGAATTTGTTTCAATCGGTCTGGGAGTAATATTACCTACCAATCCTTTTCCGCAACCCTCGTGTTTAGTTGCCACCATTGAGTTTGGAAACCAAATTTTCTTGATGTGGAGGCAATCAGGAATTTCCACATCGGAGGAGTAGCTGCAGATCTACCTTATGGCTGGATTGAGAAATGTTTGGATTTATTCGAGGGATTCGAGTTATTTGACTCTAGTCTATTGTCTCTTATTTGACTTTTTCATATTTCAAAAGATCAAAATCCAAAATAAAATGAAACTTATTTTGTCTAATTTCTAAATTTTTACAAGAAAATGTAAACACTACCATAAAGCAGCCCAAGCGGAATAATTGTTGGAGACTCAAATGATGGATATGCAAAACTGGAAACAGTTGCTCTCTATTTTTCCCCGGGGGGTCTTTATAATTACCGCTTCTTAGCTTTCAATTCGCCTTTGACCATCAAATGACGCTGGTTCATCAAGAATACGCAAGAAAAACACTTCGAATTGTTGATTCATCGCCATCTAAGCAGTGTTTGGATATCAAACGGACCTCCCCAGATGGTAATCTTAATGTGGCTGATTTACCCTCTTTTGCAATCAGTTTCGCTCTTTTTTTTTTCAAGACTGCAACCACAGCGGAAGTAAAAAATGCGAGTTTTTCTATTTTGACTTGTTCCCCCACCGAGAATGGATAAGAGGAGCTCTTTCCAAAAGGCATGAATGCAAATAAAAAAGATTTGGTGTCCCGCCCAAGAAAGAGGTCCAAGTCCTAGTAACTCCGCTAAGTGGTGGTTCAATGTTGATCTTAAAGGAGATCTATAATTTTGCACGTGGTGGGGAATTGACATGCCACGAATCCTCTTGAAAGAGATCCATTTTTGTGCTGTAAAAAAAAAAAGACTTTTCATTCAATTAGGAGACAATTTCTTCTAGGAAATCCCCAAATTAATTGTGCCTTCGCCGGCTTCCCTCTGCAGCTTATAGCTTACAACCTCCGGTGTGCAGTAGACATCACTCCTCTGCCATGTGAGCAACAAGGTTTGAATTTGACGCTTCTCCCAGCACGACGCCTCCCATTCCCAGCTATACCAATCAGCAGGATACGCTAAGTACTCGAAACTTCTCTCACGATACTCTTTAGTTAGGGCCAGAACAGATTTCAGAATCATGAAGCATTCTGAAAGCAATCATGGCATCAGATCTGACAAAGATCGACAGAAGCTCCTCATCGGAGGATTCCAGGAGGATCCCGGGCGGAGTCTCTTTTTGCCGCGTGCTAGCCAATTCAAGATTTATGTGCTCCTTTACAAGAACATCGAAATTGAGCAAGTATATCTTTAACTGAGTGGATAAGCAAAGCTGATCTTTGAAAACGATCACATCCGAAACGCACACCAAAAAAATTTTCCACTTAGCGGCTCCAGAGAAGCAGTATTAGATATTCTCGTACTTTGCGAGTAGAATGAGAGCAGATCCGGGCGCATTAGGCGGTGGGATTCACCACAGAAGGGATCGATCCCGTGGCGGAGTCGATGGCGATCAGATGGCCGCTAGAATGGCCGATGAAAATTAGGTCGCTCATCGCCGAGGCAGTAGAAGCTGGGCGTGACGGAGGTGGAGTCCGAGTGAGGTTAGAGAAGGAAGAGGAGAATACCATTGGTGGAGACGAAGTCGTCTCTCGTTTTCTCCTTCATCAGCACCGAGCAACAAGATCACGTCGATGAGGCCACCGTCTGCCGTCATCGCAATGCGACGGAGGAGCAGATCGGGGAGCAGCGACCACCGGTCATCAACCTCTTCGGCCATCGCCGGAGATAAGGTGCTTCCGCCCTGAATCTTGCTCCATGGAAGGAATTTGAAGTTCAGTATGAAGAGCATTTGGAGTCTATTCTGCATAAAAGTCGAATCATAATAAATTATTTTTTTTAATAATATTTATAATTTTATAATAATAATAAATTATATATTACTTTATTGAACAATATTATTCTTATACATTTTTTATAAAAAATAATAATTCATTCATTTAATCGATTTGATGATTGATTTAATTCTAAACAGTAAACCAATTCTTAATTTAGTTCATTTTTTAAAACATTGGTTATGTTTATTAAAATAAAAAAATTACAATCACAACTCCTGAAATGGACTCCAATTCTAAGTAGATCCACAAAACAAAAAGAATTTTCTGACTTTACCAAATAGGGACAGCAATTTTATTTGAAAATTGAAAATCGCTCGATAAAAAACTCAACTCGAAATCAATTCGAGTTATTTCGATTCGAGTTTCGAGCTATTCAGTGTACTCAAAATTATTTCGAGTTTGGCTTGACTCGTTCGACAAAAATCAAGCTGACTCGAAATAAAATTAATTATTAAATTTTTTTTATTATATTACGAAAGAGTGGCACATTGAAAATTAAAAAAAATTAATTAAAATGTAACCATTTTAAATATATTTTTTTATTATGTAATTTAAATTTATCCAAAAATTAAAATCGACTCAAACTCGAGTTAAATCGAGTCGAGCTGACTCGACTCAAAATGATTCGGGTTCGAGTCAATTTCGAGTCTCATTGAAATCAAAATTTTTGAGTTCAAGTATACTGAAACTCACTCGAACTCGACTCGATGTCACCCCTATACCTTAAAAAATTTTGCTTTGAGATTATGTACGATATTATGTATTGTGATTTTCCTACAATAAAATTTTAAAAACAAGTAAATGATTTAGCACCCACAACGAATAATTTCTACGAAGACCTGCAATATATATTCTACTCCTAGAGTCTGTTTAGCACGAAAACCAACAATAATAATAAATAAATTTTTATTATATTTTAAATAAATTTTAATATAAAAAATAATATTTTATTTCGCATACTTAATTATTTTCAATAAAATTATTAATTTTATTTTTCATCTTAAACTAAAATACGTAATTCGAATATTTTGATTTAAGATGTAAAATAAAATTGATAATTTTATTGAAAATAATTGAGTATGTGAAATAAATATAAAAAAATTATTATATTAAAATTTTTATATACAACAACAACAACAACAACAACAACCAAGCCTTAATCCCACTAGGTGGGGTCGGCTACATGAATCCTTTGTTTCCATTGCGCTCTATCAGTTACCAAATTCTTATCTAAGTC
>KZ451973.1:428298-515622 GCA_002786265.1 Apostasia shenzhenica | reverse complement strand
ATTTTCTAAAGGATTCATGTCATGATTGATTCGACAAGTTTTACGCTGGCTGTCGACTACCTAACGCAACCCTCCGCATTTCTCATCCGGGACTTGGGACCCGGCAACGGCGCGTTATTAAAATTTTTATATAATGTAATAAAAATTTATTTATTATTATTATTTTTTTAAACTAATACTATTTTGATTCTCGAGCTAAACATAGCCTAAAGTTGTGAGATACATTTATATAAAGAACAACTAAGCCTTAATCCCACTAGGTGGGGTCAACTACATGAATCCTTAATTTTCATTGCGTTCTATCAATTACTAAATTCTTATCTAAGTAATTAAGATGACTTTTTATAATTTCTTGTCATTTCTGCTTTAGTCTCCCTCTTCCTCTATGTATATAGGCAAAATCCAATAGCTTAATTTTTCTAACTGAGCTTCAATTTATATGCCCAAACCATCTAAGCCGACTTTCTCTAAGTCTATCCTCAATTGGTACAACACCAACTTTCTTTCGGATATACTAATTTCTCATTCTATCCTTTCGTGTATATCCACACATCCACCTTAGCATCTTCATTTCTGCAATATTTATTTTATTTGTATGTTTCTTCTTTGCAGGCCAGCATTCAGCATCATATATCATCGCTGGTCTTACTACAGTTTTATAAAATTTACCCTTTAATTCTGAATGAGATTTTTTTATCGCACAACACACCAAAAGCATTTCTCTATTTTACTCATCCTGCTTGAATCCTGCTAATAACATCATTATCTAATTCACCATCATTATCTATTTCACTATCATTTTATATGATTGATCCAAGGTATCTAAAGCGCTCACTCTTCTTGACAATTTAATTATCAATTGTCACATCTCCAATATAAGTATTTCTTTCTTGACTAAATGTGCACTTCATATATTCAATTTTTGATCTACTGAGATAAAAAATTTTAGATCAAAAATTGAATATATAGAGTACACATTTATATAAAGAGCACAAAATAAAATTATGATCTACACAACACATTACACAAAAATCATTCCTACACCTTCCCTGCAAGATCTCTGGCAAAGTGACAAAAGGAGCTTTCAAAAAGTGCTTGATTCTGATGTGAGGAGACAATATTGTAGGGAGATTTGGAATTAGTGCCTTAACGGACACTAATTAACTTCTTCAAAATCATCAGCATTCATTGATAGGGGTGTGCAAACTATGGTTTAAACCGAAAAATCGAACCGAACCGTTTAAATTTAACGGTTTGGTTTGGTTTAGAATCTAACGGTTTGGTGATGGTTTGATATTTTGAATATTTTGGTTAATTAGTTTGGGTTCGATTTCACATGTTTGGAAACCAAACCGACCGAATTAACCGAATAACCCACGTATTTATATTGGGCCGGTTCAGTTGGCAATTTGTCGATTTGGGTTCACTCATAGATGAGTTCGCGAGAAAGAAGGCTGATTTGACCGACCGAAAAGTTTCAGATTATTTAGGGTTGCGCGACTTGCGCGGCTTGCGCGGCTTGCGCTGTAGATCAAAGGGTTGCACACCAAAAATATGATTTTAACCAAACCAAACCAAACCGAACCGATATTTATTTGGTTGGTTTGGTTTGGTTTATAATATAATTTGGTTGGTTTGGTTTCATTAAATTTAAAACCGAATCCAATCTTTTTTTTTTGATTTGGTCACCAAACCAACCACTCAAACCGAATGCACACCCCTATCCATTGACAATATTTTTGAGTCTCAAGGTTTGGGAAGGTGGTGGTGGAGGTGCATCCCTGATATTCGGGTCTAGAACAATCAGAGTGATCATGTCCAAATTCCCCTTTAACTTAGGGACTGGCAACTCACTGACTTGCCCGAACTCTTATCTCTTTGAAGATAATCAAAGGGCCGAATACCAATTCTTTCTTTCACTTCTTAAACTCCGGACTAGACCGAGAGAACTCTCATCAGAAGGGGGAGATTTGTTAGTTGCTTTGGAAAGTGCAACCCTTCTTAATTGTGACCGCCACTCGAACGTCGGATTTTCGGTCAGAGGAACCCCTATTGTTAGTGCCTCAGGCTTGGGAACCTTCCCTTCAGTTCCAGCCTCCTTTCGTGAAGTGAAAGGCCAACCTTCCCTTCAGCTCCAATCCACTTATCGCACTAATTAATAGGTTAGGAACCTCAACACAAGGCAAATCTGAAGTTATTCTTGCCAAACATGAGGCATGAGCATCAATATAAGTGGCGCTTCGGGAGGAGGTAACTTGTTGCTCAAGATTCGAGCGTGAATCTTAGCCGCGTATGTGGATTGCATATATGGCCAATGATTAGCTGGGAACAGCTTACCCACATACTCGAAGAAGAGATGGTCAATGGCCACGAACAAGATTTGACGAACAATGTCTTGTCAAACAGGTATCTAATGAACAACTACAACATACCAGGAAGCTCAACAAGTAAACTGAATATGCAGGTTGCATATCCTAGCAACATCCAGCAAGTTCCAATAAAACCCCACCGGCATCGTCCAAATGCTGCCAAAATCTCCTAAATGACTTGTCAGAAATAGAATTCAATTCTAGGCATGGGCAGCTGACTATTGGAAGTCATCATGAAATAGAAGGAAGAAGGGAAGGTAGGTGGTTTGAAACCTGAATCAAGCTAGCTCTCCCTCCAAGCTCCACTCAAACCCCTGGCTCCTATTCCACTTTGTTTCTCCGGTGCAATCTTCTCGTCAGTCGTCACTCAAAGATCTCCAGGGCTGCCCCTATAAGAATTTCTCATTATATTTTGTAATCATCATCTCAATATATTGAATAATCTTAAATCGCCCAGGGGGTTCGTTTCTCCCAGGCCACCTTAGTTTCCATGTAAAACTTTACCTCTTTTGTCTTTCAATTTTCTACACATTTCTTTTCCTTTTTCTTTCTGTATTGTTTAATTTTCTTTTTGTATTAAAAATTTAGGAACTTTGAAGACATACCGTAATGGAACAGCAGAAAGATGATGCAAGTAGTTCTTCAAATAAAAACGGACAGCAGAAAGACTACACAAGTTGTTCTTCAAAGAAGACATGAAGCAAGGATCAACAGAAGTTGCATTATTAGCATGAACTTACAAAGCAGGAGGCTTGGATGACCTTATTAAGAAGTAATCTGGAGCAATGAAGAAATACTTGACATAAATATAACAAGTTGAGAAGATTATTGTGAAAAACATGAACCGGGACCAATGGGAGGCTGCCGTGCATATCTGTTAGTGACTGGAGCAGCAGGAACTCCACGGTGATTCAGCAAACCTCTGAAATATTGTAGACGATGTAGCACTGTATCATTCAAACCTCCCGCTGAGGTGGCCTCTATTGAACTCCACAAGCGCTCTGGGAAAGGTAAGGTTTATAAGATCATAATATATGCCCTCTTAATATGATTGCAGGAATTTAGGAGTTGAAAGCAACGACACATGTTTAAGAAACACAGATTATTGAGCTTGAAATGCAAACAAAAAAGCTTCAAGAAGCATTCAGCATGTTATCAACACTATCAAATAGCCTTTTCCCACAATTCTGGCTAAATCATTCATTTACTTAGCGAACTATACTTTGTAATACATCTGAAACTGTTAAAAAATTACAAGCTCGCGGAGCTGATCCTTTTAGAATTTTAAAGAAAATTGGTTCGAACGCGTATGTTGTTTATTTACCACCAGAGTATGGTATCAGTTCAACCTTCAATATCTCAGGCTTGGTGGCATACAATGAGCAAACAGTAATATCCAGTGATCCGTTTGAGCCTTCATTACCCATTGAGAGTGAACCCTTACCTAAGTGTCCACCAACCAAATCCACTTATAAACAAGAGCAAATCCTTGATGAGCAAATAATTTTCAAAATAAATCGAGGATACCAGCGTTATTTGATTCGTTGGAAGGATTTATCTCGATCTGAGGATACATGGATTACTAGAGATAAGTTGCAAAGACTTGATCCAGATTTGCTAGAGAGATATCACAACAAAGAGGACCCCTACTCGACAGAGTTCAGTCTTTCCCACCCGGGAAGAATTAGTGGAGATACTACGATCGACCGTTGATTCATTCCTGGCAGAGTTTATTGTCGACGGCTGAAATCTAACCACACTGCTTCGAACTGGATCGACTGACTATTAGGACAGATTTGAAAAGATGGATGTTGCGGATTGCTGAATCGGTGGATTAGAAATCTCGCATTCATTCTGATTGATTGGAGATTCCATTTTAGAATGATTTTACTTCCCGCATTTATTTTGTATTAGTTGTTTTTATTTCTGTGATTGTTATTTTAGGCATGATATCTGGTATTTCCTCTCTTGTACTAGAAATTTATTACATTATATATTTTTTTTATTGAGTCAGTTTGTATGGAGGTCTATATAAATGCTTCCTTATTATTTTTTTTAATGCTAAATGAACTTGATTTTTGTGTTTCCCTTGGAATTACTTGATTTTGGAATGAATCGATATCTCAAATACAAAAGAGCTTGGATCTTAGGTGAGATTCCCTAAACTCCACCCGCTCCATCTCTTCACCTTCAAGTTCGATTTCGTTCGTCTTGCACCCCTCAGCCATTACCTTATTTCATCGTCGCTCACTCCGCTCGCTAGCTTGTGTTCGTGCATCCAGCTCGCCGACTCTGATCCGACGTGATTGCGTCATCGCGCCCCACAATGCCGATGACGCGCCCGCGCGACTACGTCGACGCGAATACAACAGCTCCGTTCGACACCGAGCCGTGCAGCTCCGCCAGATGCGCCACGACGCCCCGCGCATCACGCCCAACCAACTGACCCAAATGCACCCACCCCGCCGCCCCGCGCACACCCAGCCTGCACCCCGCGCCTGCTAACGCGCTTCGCGCACCAGAGCAACGTGTCCGCACCCCACACGCACCTGCCCAGCGCGCCCGCATTTGCGCCCCGCGCTCCCGCCGCCACTCCCGTCCGAGCCACCCACTGGCTCCCCGCGCGTCAGTGCACCCATGGCCGCCACAGCTGCCAAGCCTTAATTCGAAGAAATTACATTGTAGACCCTAGATTATCTGACTCAAGTACGAACTTCAACAACTTTTAACCTAGATAAATCGAATACTCTGGATCATTTTGCTCGCTTATGACTTGCTCGAACTTGTTCCGTCTATGCAACATTTCATTATTGAGTGTAATTTAATTATTGTTGGTTAAATATTGTGAGTTCCCATATTCCTGTTACCCCGTTTCTGATTTGTTAAAAACCGAATTGTGCCCCAATCTAAATTGGTAATTTTTCAATTACCATCGATCTAATTTATTTAAAATTTTGAAAGTAATTGGTTTTGCGAGTTTAATTGATGTCTCTGTAATTACAAAATTGAATCTTGAAAATTTTAGCATTGATTTGCGACTATTCTGCTACATATAATTTTGCTGATCTCTAAAACTGCATCATTACTCAATTGTCTCGCATCACCTACGCAAAGCAAGGATTTGATTAGAGTGAATTGGTGATTTGTGTTCTTTTATCTTCTTGCACATATCTATTGTTTCCACTTTGGTTCACTTCTTGCATATCTAACTCTTGTTTTTAATATAAAAAAAATTGTCTTTGAGTTGATTTTAATTGTGCTAAATCTATTGCAAAAAATTAATGGTGGGGACACAGATCAACATCAAATCGGATGGCTAGGATGACGTCATGTGCTGAATCAAAATTCAAATTCAAATTAATTAGAGCTATTAGAGATTTTCATATTAGCTTTATTTAAATTTGATTTGATTTGATTCAGAAAATATCTGGAAGATTTGAAAACTCACCACATTTGGAGCTGATTTTATTTTATCTGTAGTAGAATTAGTTCATATTTGCTTTTATTTATTTGGGTATTTTATTTTCTGCATTTTAATATTGTATTTTCAAATTTTTACATGCATCTTTCTATATAAAGAGGTCGTTCTTGCCATTGTAAAAAATAAGTATTTTGGATGAAATGAAATTATTTTTGAGTTTTCTCAGAGCTCCTAGATCCAAGTTAAGGGTCGATTAGTTTCCGATAAGCGAAAGGTAACGCCTTTGAGTAGAATTCCCAAAATTAAGCCTAGTTATTCCACTTTAAAAAATAAATAAATCTTTTCCTTCCTTTAGCTCAACCAAAATCCACGCCTTTGAACTAATTTTCCCAGCCTAATATACAATCTTCCTCCTTCCCTCTCTGCCGCTCGGGAACCCGCGTCGCCGCTCCGCCAGCGCCCGCCGCCCACCCCCGCCACTCCGCTAGCCGACGCACCACGCCCTTGCGCCCGCACGCGCGCCGCCGAACACCCGCCTCTGCCTGCGCCCACTCCTCGCTCGCCGGCCCGCGCCCGTGCGCACGTCCGCGCGCACGCGCGGCCCGGACCCGCCCTTCCAGCCGACCGCCGAGATCCGAGCGCCGCGATTGCCGTCGCTCCTTCAATGGCCCCACTCCTCCTGCCTGGCTACGCCCCTCGCCGAGCCCGTCTTCGCGCGTTGCCCGCGGTTGCTCTGCCCGCGCCGCCAATCTCGCCCGGCGACCGCCGCGCCGCGCCTCACCTCGCCTCCACCCGCCTCTGCCCCAGACGGCTCTCCGAGCTCCGGCGAAGCCGTTGCCGCTGCAACAGCGGGGTTCTGCCGTTTCTGCTCTACCGTTCGGTACGCCCGAGTGCCACCTGCAGGCGCTCGATCGCCGCCGCCTCTGTTCCAGCCAATCCGCCAGCCACCGGCGACGCCGGTCACCTCGACTTCGCTCCTCCGATCGTCCCACTTTGCCGCCTCCACTCTGCTGATTGACGGTCTCCCTCGCCTGTGCGCTACAACGACGCGCTCCGTCAGCCTTGCCTTCACCCTCTTCACTGCCCGCTCAGCTTGGGTAAATTCTTTCTCGGACCCCACTAACCTGATTATTTGATTTCAATACAAATTATTTGCTTGACTTGAATTAGTTATTTGGCTCTAATTGTGTGACCCAATATTTCTTGTGTGTCAATTACTGTTGAATTTAATTGTGAGACATTTGTCATAAATTCCTGAACCTCGGATCTGATTTATTGAAATTAAATTGACGCTCTAATCTAAATTGATAAATTCTTATTTATCATACGATCCAATTTAATTTAATTTTAAAATATCTTAATTTACGGGATTCAAAATCTTATTTATCATATAATTTATCTAGAAAATATTTTTCTCTTAATTAAAATAATTTGCTAATCGATTTTGCTGAATATAAATATAAAATATCATTGGCATCTTTTTCCGTCCAGCATCAATTAAATTTTTAATTTAGTAATTAGCATCTACTTAATCGCCCTTTAGACTCCCCACACTCAATCCAACAATAACTCCCTAATGAACCATAGACATAACTTTTGGATGGATATAAATCCTTAATAATGCCATTAGAACCAATAAGAAATAGGAGTCATGAGATGGGAGAAGTTAAAGGACACACACATATAAGTGGAAGACTCCTACTTCAAAAGAAAACAGGTTCAAGATACACTCACCACTACAAGAAGAAGACTTAATGATCTGTCTCCTACTTCTCTCAACATAATTTTTTTCTTGTTTATGTTTTCACTTATGTAACCTTTATTGGGAAATTCCTCATCACATGTGGTTCTTATAACCCTAGCCTTGTGGATGTTATAGATTACCTCCAAACCACATAAATCAGTGTCTTTGTTCTGTTTATTTTCATTATTTTCTACGATATAGGATTTGTGCTTTTGAGCAGATTTGACCTCCGTACATCATCCAATACTTTCCGATCGTCCGATCGATTAGCACATTCTCTACTCATTGTACATGACGTATTATCTAATTTTGTCTTCTACTAATCATACTTTGAGTAGATGTTGCTCCAACACTTTATAAATTCTTTGTGTAGCTTATTATGTTCCAGCATTAGCCCATATCGATCTAAATCTATAACACTTAATTTTATTTTTAATGATTGCTTAACTTCACACATTGAAATCCACATGATATAAATTATCTTAAATTTTCAATAAAATATTTAATCACATAACACTTGGTAATTGATGGTGTTCTATTCAATAGTGCAAGAGAAATGACATGATGATCATTTAAGTGCGTCAGTAACTAGTGAAATAGCTGCAAAACGTTACAGTAACTAGAGGAATTTCTGTATAAGGGATACCTGCGGCAGCTGCAGCACGAGGCCAAATTGTTTGTTGAACATCAGAAGTATCAGTTGTCTCCCCCCACATGCAAACCTCTCCCCCTAGTACAAGTTCTTGTTGTGAGGTGACATTAATTCCTTCCAGTGGTTCACTAGTATAGAAGTCCTCCCAGGGAATGTCCAGATGATCTAGGTACCACACCCCTTGATTACTTGCAATACATCTCAAACCCTTTGCAACAACTTTTGGGCAAACTCCAGGCCCCAACCTGAATATTAGAAGCCTTTAATAAGTGTACACATACCCACATGTCAATATGTAAAATGAAAAAACAAATATAAATTCCTATGTTGACATATGGGAATTGTACTGTAAAAATAAAAGATTATTCCAGGGCCACAATCTACAAGCTTCAGCCTTTAGATTGATTCATTACCAGAGATTTAGCACTGGTATTAGAGCAAGAGTTCTTAAGTTCAAGTCCTATTATCCCTCAATTAATGCTAATATAATGTTAAGAAAAAGCCTATATTTTATGAATTCCACATATAAAGCCAAATAAGCTTATTCTTGGATGGCGTATAAGTGTAACATCAAAACGTACCAATTATGCACCACTGTATGAGGATTGAGTTTCTCACCAAAACTATTGAAGGTTTCTTCCCTGTAATGGTTTAGGGAAATAGAAGAATTATGCTTTGCATTATACCATCACGAGTTATGGCATAAACATACCAATTTACTGGGGTCCAATTGTGAGCTATAGCTATATCTTGCGCTCTCAGCACAAAATATTGATATGCATCATTTGTTGTCATGTTGTGTTGATTAAGCCTGCGAAATAACAAAATGATATCGAGCTACAAAAAATTAAAGAATACAGCAACTTATCTACAACTTTAAGCAGAATATTAAAACGAAAACAGAAGAGGAGAGGGGCAGGAAGAAGCACTTTACTGTTAGGATTAGCATTCCTTGTGAGAAGGAAGAGTTGTTCATCAAAGTAGAAGTTCCTCGACATGGTATTCTTCAAAGAACAATTCAAGAAACGTGACCTTCATAGTAGAAGGGGTCCTTCAACAAGGTGACCTAAGGAGTTCTTTAAGGTGGTGTTCCTTGATACGATAGTTCTTCAAGGTGTTTCACAAAGAGCTATTCAAGAAGAAGGGTTCTTTGAGAAGGTATAATGATGAGTTTGTTACGATATATCACTAGTACAACTGACATGTATACAAGGTTATTCTTAAAAAAAAGAAGCACCCTAATTACTGCCTATAAATAGGTACCATTAGGTGCTGCCAAATGAGATTGGCATCATCAACATTAGTGCACACACAAACAACCAAGAAGCTTCTAAGTGCAAAGTGGTTCATTCATGTAACTTGTAATGGGGAGTGGTGAGCATAGCCCATCATCCCTTCGTAGGATAAAGAAGCAATCAAGCCGCAACTCCGTTCAAAGAGAGTTCGGAAAGTCCATTTGCGAATTATAGTTTGTAATCCACCTATTATAAGTGAAGAACTTAATATTGTAATCCTCTAGAGTACTGGGAAGTCAAAATACTTGCAATCTTCTTTCATCATATTGGAGATTGTTTTGCTTGGCACAGGTATATTTGGTTTTCTCTAGCTATAGAAAATGTTAGGTTCTATTTCTCAATGTGATCACCAATGTTTATCCGTTAGCATTCCAACACTTACTAGAAAAATTTGTGCTGTTTCAGAAAGTTACAGATAATGAAAAGTACTATATTTTGTTGGATAAAAACGAAAACATCTTGGAAGAGAAACTAAAGAAAAAATAAAAAAGAATAAACTGCCAAATAAAAATCTAAACGAAAGAAAAATAAAAAAAGAATAAACTGCCAAATAAAAATCTAAAAGTTCCAATTTAAATCAAAGCTAGGAAGGCTGACTTCTACATGCACATATATTAAAATTCATTTTGATGCAGAAACCGACATAAGAAGAAATATGGGAAAAACTTGGCTCAATTAGCATTGACGCTTATGACCAAAAATCATAATTATGTTTAAAATGAAAGTCCGGAGTATAAAAAATACAAGTAAAATTGAAAAAATAACTACAATTCATACCATTCCTTAACATGTGGGGTTGATAGCCAGCAATCTGCCAAAGATTGACCAAAAACATAAGTTGCCACAGGTAGTCTAGTTGAGTGTGTCTTTCCCCTTTTGTCATGAAAATGTTTCAGAATACTAACCTCCATGAACTTCGTCCCCTCCCAGGTGAAATAGTTCAAATGGGAAAATTTTTCTCATATCTGCAACAAAAAGAGTCATAAAATAATTAATTCAGCATGAAAAGAAACATATAATATTAAATTTTCCTCTTCAAAAATTGTCAAACTAGAGCAGCATATCAATGTTATTGCTTTTTTATGCAAGGAAATGATGAGAATCTAGAAAATATATTTAGCTATTGTATAAAAAATAACTTAAAATTGAAAATTTACCGGTCAAAATCCCTGAAATAACCTCAAAAGAGAAATTTTTTGTGACATCAAGGGTTTCTGTACAGTTACGAGAAGGCCATAGAGCAGGATAGCCGACACCCCTGTATGAATTAGTAGGTGGAAAACAACATATTTAGAAGGATTTACATACTCGTATATAGCATGGGAATAATAAACAATGGAGGCAATGTGATTAGTTTAATTTTCAGGAAAGCAAACAATTTAGAGTAGAAATTTATGTGAAGGACATGATGATGATGTCATAACATATATAATGGAATAATAACCACCATTAAAAGTACTTTGTAGGATGTAAGTGCCAGTAACAACTATGTCATACAACAACAACAACAACAACAACCAAGCCTTAATCCCACTAAGTGGGGTCGACTACATGAATCCTTTGCTTCTATTGCGCTCTATCAATTACCAAATTTTTATCTAAGTCTAAGTAACTAAGATCACTCCTTATAGTTTCTTGTCATGTCTTCTTTGTTCTTTCTCTTCCTCTTTGTACATGGGCAAGATCCAATAACTCAATTTTTCTAACTGGAGCTTCAATCGGCCTACGATTTATATGTCCAAACCATCTAAGCCGATTTTCTCTAAGTTTATCTTCAATTGATGCAATACCAACTTTCTTTCGAATATACTTATTTCTCATTCTATCCTTTCGTGTATATTCACACATCCACCTTAGCATCCTCATTTCTGCAACATTTATTTTATTTGTATATTTCCTCTTTGCAGGCCAGCATTCAGCACCATATATCATCCCTGGCCTTACAACAGTTTTATAAAATTTACCCTTAATTCTAGATGAAATTTTTCTATCGCACATCACACCAGAAACATTTCTTCATTTTACCCATCCTGCTTGAATCATGCTAATAACGTCATTATCTATTTCACCATCATTTTATATGATTGATCCAAAGTATCTAAAGTGTTCACTCTTCTTAACAATTTGATCACCAATTGTCACATCTCCAATATAAATATTTCTTTCTTGATTAAATGTGCACTCCATATATTCAGTTTTTGATCTACTGAGATGAAAATCTTTAGATTCTAGAGCATTTCTTCAAAGCTCGAGTTTCGCTTTAGCTCCCTCTTTAGTTTTCTCAACAAGAACAATATCATCTGCGAAGAGCATACACCAAAGCACCTCATCTTGGATATGTCCAGTCATGACTTCCATAATCAAAGTAAAAAGAAACGAACTTAAAGCCAAGCCTTGATGCAATCCAACTGTAATAAGAAAATTCTTAGTCAAAATTCCTTGTGTCTGAACACAGGTAACAACTCCTTTACACATGTCTTCAATAACTTGAATATAAGCAGTGCAAATCCCCTCCTTTTCTAAAACTCTCCAAAGTACTTCTCTTGAGACTTTATCTAAGCTTTTTTCAAATCAATAAAAACCAAATGTAAACTTTCCTTTCTCTCCTTAAACTTCTCTATTAAACTTCTTAATAAATGAATGCTCCTATATTAGATCTACCTACATAAAACCAAACTGATTCTTTGATACCTTAGTATTATGGCGTAACTTATGTTCGATCACCCTTTCCCAAAGTTTTAAAGTATGACTCATTAATTTAATTCCTCTATAATTGGCACAATTTTGTACATGGCATTTATTCTTATAAATAAGTACTAATATACTCTTTCTCCATTCATTTGGTATCCTTTTAGTCTTCAAAATCATATTAAACAATCTAGTGAACCAAGAAACTCCTTCATCTCCTAAGCACTGCCAAACATCTATTGGGATGTTATCTGGTCCTACTGCTTTTTTATGTTTCATCTTCTTTAAAGCTTTCCAAACTTCAGCTTTACTAACACGTCGGATGTAAAAGTAATTTTTACTTTCTTTTAGAGTGTTGAATTCTGTAAGATCAATTGAATTTTCACAACTTTCATTGAAAAGCTGTTGAAAGTAACTCATTCATCTATCTTTGATATCTTCTTCCATGAAAAGTACTCTTTGATCTTCATCTTTAATATATTTTACTTCAATTAAATCTTTAGTTTTTCTATCTCTTGCCTTGGTAATCCTATATAATTGTCTTTCTCCTTCTTTAGTGTCTAACTTCTTATACAAATCCTCAAGAGCCATATTCTTTGCATTGTCTACTGCTTTCTTAAATTCTCATCGAGTCACTTTATATTTCTCCTACTTATCCTTATTTTTGTTTTTAAATAAATCTCTATAACAAATCTTCTTCAACTTAATTTTTTCTTGTACATTATCTTTCTACCACCAAGCATCTTTATTATTTGGAATCATTCCTTTGGATTCTCCCAGCACATCCTTCGCCACCTTACGGATACAATTAGCAACTGTCAACAAGATCAGTTTTCCCGTTAATATTTTATTGTCCAAGTTCTAGAACTTTCTTCTTAAATATATATTTGTTCACATTCTTTAGATTCCACCATTGAGTCCGAGGATAGGATTTTGACTTATTATTTCTTCTCCAATACTTTATCTCAGAATCTAAAACTATAAATTGATGTTGGGTAGTCAAACATTCACTTGGAATGACTTTACAATCTTTACAATCCAAGCAATCTCGTTTTCTTATAAGAAAATAATCAATCGAAATTCTTGAAGTTCCATTCTTATACGTGATAACATGCTCTTCTCTCTTCTTGAATAAAATATTAGCAATTACAAGATCATATGTTGAAGAAAACTCTAAAATAATTTTACCCTCCTCATTTATCTCTAAAATAGTAACAATTATGCTATAACTACATAAAATGTAAGACTATGTCATAATGATCTATGTGCTAGTATCAACAGAAGTTCCTAAAAACAAAGCTGAGTGCAATAGAATTACAAATCTTAAGATGGACATTCGAAAAACAACAATAAGAATAGCATGAAGTGATTAAATATGAGATAGTGTAGAGGCAACAATTATGAATAAGTTAAGGAAATAGACTAAAAAAATTGGAGGAAGCTTGTACTACTAATGGAAAGCAAAATATACACCATTTCAATTAGGGGATTGAATAGATGGGCCAGCTAACTGCTAACCAAACGGTAGATGACAAGTAGTTGTGCAATATATAATGTATGTCTTTTGATGCAAAAATCCGTCACCTAGGAACTGACGAACAAGATCTCCTACAATTGAGAGATAGCCACCCGCATTGCGCTCAAACCCAATGTAAGCCAAAGAAGATAAATAATAGAAAATAGAGGAAAACATGAAATAAAAAATAGATAAGCATATTTATGTCAAACCCCTAACCCCCTCACCACCCCCCCCCCCCCCCCTCTAGAAGCTCAGGAAAACCACGATACCATAGATTAGGCGACTTGAAGGATTCCACCATCATCTTTCATATGAGGAAAATAAAAAAGGTATTGTTGGGCAAGAAATTGAAACGAAGGAGTCCAAAGAAGGCGGAGACAGTCTTGGCGTATGGAGACTCGTTCACATCAACTTTTGTATAAAGAAGCAAAGAAAGAACAAGAAAATTGAAAGAAAAATAACACAACATAAAGAACACACAAATTTATGTGGTTCAGAGAAATCCTTCTACATCCACAATCTAAGTCTCAAAGAAGCCATTCATTAGTGATCCAAAACGAAAAATTACAAAGGTCTTTCAAAAAGAAAGGAAGAGGTTGCCAGTGACAATTAGGATCAATTTTTCTATCAGTAGTAAAAAGGCTTTTCCTTCGATCCCTATAACATCTCGTGATCCAAATGTAAAGGTATTGTCCGTTTTGACTTTAGCAAACTGTGTGACTTGAGTACTTCCCAAGAGGTTACTCATCTCAGTACTACTTCATCCTAAGCACGCTTAACTACGAAGTTTTCCATCATTAGCCACACGATTTTACCCCAACAAACGTCTCTATCATTTGATATCATGTTATTTACTTATACAACTTAGGATATCCCTTCCTTTTCGATGTATGACAATTCATTTTTATGTCTCTCTCATCACTATTTATCGGCCTAGAAGCCTGCCAGGAGCTGCACTTTGGCTCAATGATTCCTTTTTCTTAGAACATCATCAGCTATCACTCCCCGCCCTCTTCGGTTACAGAAGTCACAGGTCCACCAGCTTCTGCCTAATTTGTTTTCGAACCACATCATACTGCGAGAGGTTGACTCTGACACCATATTGTAATATTTTTTTATTCATAGATGGAGGAGGTGACTGTTGAGGTGGCATTAGTCGGTCGTTAGAATATTTGTCTGTTGATACTCTAACAGTCAGTACGCTTCCGCAATCATCTTATAAGATAGTGACTAGATGATAGTGATGAGTTGTCTGTTTTTGATTGGTTACATCTCCCCTCTCAAATCACCACACTTGGGCATATATTCTGTCAACATCTTGCCCGATTACTCAGGGGAGGCTAAGAACCATCGTAGAAGGTCGCAGTGAGCTCCCATAAAAACTATAATAAACTTGCCTTGAACTTTAGGTAGACGGATACGAGGACTTCACTCTTGGGATTGGACTTTTGAGAAGTTGGTCTTTTGGAGATGGCTACGTGTACAGTTGAGATCATCATAATGACTTTTTGGCAAACATCTTGACCCTCCCCTTTGGTTTACTAGGCATAAACATTTATGTAGGCGTAGTATAGTGCATGTGCTCAGCTCCTCTCAAGCATAAAAGGGTTTAAGAGTAAATCAATCTCCCTATTCCTCACTTTCTTGATCCTTTTAATAAAGGTCATTTGGCTTTAGGAATCTACAGATTTTGATCTGGAATTAGAGGCGGCCATCAATGACTTAAGCGATCTGGAGGACGAACCACCACCAAAGAGGGCGAGTTTAGGGGGATGCTCAAGATCACTGCTCAGGACAGACAAGGTAGGTGAAGCAGGTGCAGTTGCCAACCCCCAAAAAGATGTTGGTGCTTGCTCTTGATAGGCAGCAAGATGATGCTGAAGTACCTTTCAATAAAGAAACAGGGCTTTTGCGACATTTCCAGAGGAGAGGCAGTTTAGGGAGGCCGAAGCACGGGAGAATCAAGTCCAATGGTGTCTGTAGGCTATGGTTTTTCAAAACTATTGGCCAAGGTGATTGGGATTCTAATATTCCCCTGGAGGGAGAGACTGGAGAATCGAAGTCGGAAGGTAACTTTACAGTTCTTGTAAAGCATCTGCTAAAGGAAAGCATTCATGTCTCTACTATGCCGGTGGAGCTATTAATTCAAAAGACATTGAGCCCTCCTCCGATGACTAAGCGTTTAGCAAGCAACATTAAAATAGAAGGAGACTTATCATTGGTATTAATCATTGCGGTGGTGACTCTGGTGGTTGACTGGCATTCACTGAGGAGTATGACAACATTAAAGGAGTCTAGAAAGTTTGTTTCTAGGGGCAGTGATTGGCGGGGGTGCAGACTGACCTTCATATAATATAATGATAACAAACAAACTGAGGTTGAGAGAGGGGCAAGCATTAAGAAGAGAAACAGTAAGAACAAGGTGATTCCAGTAGATTCCTTTGGTAGATTCCTCAGCTTCTTCCACAACACGTGCCAATAGCCAAGCTTAAGAAAAATCAGATATATCCTGATTGGGATAGACTTGGAGAGGGTTGATGTAACACCTCAATAAGTTGATTAGTGTAATATATGTTATAATGTTTTATGCTTATACAAATATTCTAGTTATGTGAATCTTTGATTAAATACATGTTTAGATTGAATTATAATTAAAACAAATTGAAAATTAATTAAGGATTTAAAATTTATGATTTAGGATCTATAAGCAAAGATGAAGAAACTAGGAGGTGAAACTGTAATTTCACCATAACTATGGCTGCCGACCTAGGCTAGGTCAGTTGGCTTGGTGGTAGTTTTCTTAGGCAGCAAGCTACTGAGGCTTGTTTTATATGTTATAACATATATGTATAGATATAGATTTATATTATATATATTTAGTAATTAAAGGGAGAGGGCTTTTCAGCTGGCCAGAGAAATAGAACAGGGGGAGAGAGAGCTAGAGGATTTAGAAAAAGTTAAGAGTACTCTGGTGAATTTCTATATAGCAAAACCTTGATTTTTTGGATACATCTCTTTTGTATTTAATGTTAGGGGACCGGTTTATATGATTTGAAATGAATCGGTTTTCTACTGATTTCTTTCATCATTTAATAAATAAAACATATTTCGTTTAATTCTCTAAATTTCTATGAAATCTAACATGTTATTGATAATAGATTTATTGATATATTTGTATAGGTTTATAAATTGATATGTTTGAAATGAAGCAAATGATTGTGATAATCTACATTTTATTCAAATTATCTATCATGCAAATATTCATATATAATGCATAGATATATTTATTAAGATATACGTCTAGATTCATATGTATATATATAATATGAGAACATGTGACAGTGTTGATTACAGATCATTATAGAAGCATGATGAGCATGTTAGAACGACTACAAGTGAGGTATCGATATGGTTGAGCCAATTCTTGTAGACACGAGGAAGGCATTCCAAGGTATTACTGGATTAGACTTGGAATATATGCCTTATATTATTATTTATATAATGCAGGCATCCCAAAGATTTATTGGATAGCCGCCTGTTCTTAGAGAACCACAGATATGGTAAGACTCGTGAAAAACCCTCCAGAAAATAAAGAATCATTGCATATTGACATATTTATGAAACAAGATATAGCATATTGTTTATTACAAATTATGTGAATAGTATGCTACATGCTTTAATCATGCTATACGTGTATGTATTTGTATGTTGATTAAGCATGTTTATATGATCTGGTGATTACTAAGTTCGTAAAAACTTACCCCTTATTTATCTATAGGCTCTCCACAAAAACCATAGGGACAAGTCACGAGTGTGAATCGAGTTATGATTAAAAGTTTACTTGCATTTAAATAGTATTTATTGAATATGTTATTGTATTTAGATATATATTCTCAAAACCATATTAGTATTTCCTTTTTGATGATTTATCTGTAGAAAATAATGAATAGAATTTTTGTAATAAACTAGACTAGTGGACTGGATCTTTCCAAAGAAATCTCCTTTCTTTGCACTATCTGGCTGCTTAAAATAGCATGGAACTTGAGGTTCCTTTACATGCTACACAAAACTACTTTCATAGCTAATTAGTAAATTCTTTAATGCACACATAACATAACAATCCAGTTTCCTCAATAAATATCACTGGACTTATGATCCCCAACAATAATAATACAAAATTTTATCTTCATAGGATATACAAGGTGATTGGAAAATTTACACAGATGCCATACCATGATTCCGCATGCCCAGGGACGTCAATTTCTGCCATTATGTGGATTCCTGAAAGAGATTTGCTAATTAAGGTGCATTTTTATCATTTTACTAATCTGTCATTAACTATTATGGAAAACTAGGCAAGAAACTATCCATAATAGATAAGTGATCAACCAGTAATTTAATGTGGAGTTGGAAAACTTAAAATAACGTGATTACAAATTTTAGCAATCAAACATTATACGAGAGAACCATGGTAAAATTTCAATTTGGAAATAATGTGTTAAACTGTACCTCTTCTCTTCGCAAAGCTTTTCCCACGATAAATATGCATTAATCATAAAGGAAGCACATTAGAATGATCAGTAAAAAAACAAATAAATAAATAAATGAAACAAATAAGTAAAACAAAGAGGGCAAATAGATGTGCATCTCAGCAATCATCATATATAACCAGATATGATTAGCTATTGAAATAAATTTAAAGGTAAGGATACTCCAAGGAATTACAAAAAATAAGGGTAAATTGTATTCAGGTCCCTACGGCCTTAGAGTTTTTGCACATTGGTCCACAAATTTGTAGCATTGAGGTCCTTAGGGTTACAAAATTGTTGTAGTGTGGTCCTACCGTCTATTCAAATTACTAAAATACCTAAATTATCCTCAGAACTAATTTCACCGGGAGAACTCACCATTTGAGTTTATAAATTATGTACAAGGGCATTTGGCCCGATTTGGTAAGAGAAATTTTTTGGAAAAGTTTAATAGTTTTAGGGGGAGAAAGATAAATAAAGTTATTTAAATGTTATGAAGTGAAAGGATGTTATTTTAATATTGATATTTGTGTTGGAAGTGAAATAATGTTAATTTTTTATTGAGATATGTATAAAATGTGGAAAAAATTAATTTTTTATTATTAAGATTTGTATTTAATGTGAAATAAATATAAAAAATTGGTTGGTTATTTTTTAGAGAAAGTTTAGATGAATTCGGTCCCATGCAAAACAGGGCTTTAGGAAATCTTATAAGAGAAGAGAATTTTTAGCAGAAATTTATTTCTTATTTAAATTGGACTAAGCATGCAAAACATTAAAATGCAAAAGGATCAAACGGCGACAATTCAATAAACTCAAAGACCTAAATGCTGCAAATTCAAATTCGTAGACCAATATGCAAAATCATGCAACTGCAAGGACCTAACTGCAATTTACCTAAAAAATAATAAACTTGCTTGTATTTGTCACAAAGCTCTAATTTCCAAAATTTTAGAAGCAATGTCCAAGTTCAAAATAATTTGGCTAAGATCAAAGAACAGTGGGTACAATGGAACAATGTTGCTTCAAAGAAAACCGACTCTGATAGCACATTCCCAGAATAAGGCTAACGTTTAGGGAAATATTGAGTAGAATAGCCAAAATGTGTAAATCAACATTGTTGAAATGAATCCATGGCTTGTGCTTGGTGTTGTTGGGTAATAAAGATGATCAACATTTGTGTTTCATTGCAAAATTTTTTCTAGCATTTACATTCCTGAGAATGCCATTCAGTAAAGATTTGACTTGTGGCTTGATACTTGATGGACTATTATTTGGTGAATAGGCTATAAAATAGGACTTTTTTTTTTATGAGGTGAAAATGGTATAGCAATGTGGTGGCTTGAAGTAGTGCTTTGGAAAGGGGCTCTAATTTTCATTGGTTTTTGAATGCTTTTTAACGAGACTAATGAGGAAATTCAGTTGTTCACACAAGGAAATCGATAATCAAATGGCTCCTCCTGATTTTGAATACGTGGTTATCATCATTTGGAATGGGTAAAAGGAACTCGTCCACATTCCTGTATACCTTACAATTCATGGATTGCCTGAGTAGACTTGGATAGAGTATACAGGCATGGGTAAGTTAATTGGCAGAAAGAACCACAAGGAAAATTGTTCAATCTCAACAGAAGGTTCTCCTATCTGATCTTTAGCAAAGTTACAGTACTGTTCATTACAATCATGAGACCGTATCAAATGAAGGAAATACTATAAATTTGGAAGTACCAATCTATGGAACTAAATAAGTATAAATACGAAGAAAACTGAGGATACAACTTGCAAAGATATAAAATAACAGGAAACTAATTAACTAAGTACAGCCTGTTTTACATGGCTTATTATGAGAATTTTGTACAAATCAGATATTCATGAAGAAGAGTCTAGATTATTTATTTCATGGTCTTAAAAGACACTCATGAGGAACACACGTACCAAAAACACTGAAAGAAATAGTATGTTTGATGTACATATAACTTCTATTTTGATGAGGATAATGATGATCATAAAGTACATTTTCTTCGGTACAGCTTCACATAATGTTATCTCCCTGCCCCACATTTCAAAGCAATTTATGCACCTGCAGAACTATGGGGTAGCGGGAAGAACATAATTGAAAATTCCTATTACGCCCACAAATAGAAATTCTTGTTCTATCCCCAAACATAGAAGGCCTTCACTTTACATATAATCTCATGTAAGAAAGGAAGACCATATCCTCTGATGCACACTAACTCAAGGTAAGACAATACTCACTCAACAATTTCATAAGCATCCTCAACTGTGTATCTCTCCCACTTTGTATAAGAACCTTCCCACAAATTTGGATAAGTGGGCACCTCTAAAGGAAATGACTCTTCATCTATGATGTGCCAATGAAGAACATTCTATGAAACAAGAAGTGGAACAAAAGTCACATGAAAATGATGAGAAGAGATTACATATAGAATGACAAGTAATAGTTGTTAAAAAGAGAAGTACTTACTAGCTTAGCATATGACATAGACTCAATCACTTGCTTGATGATGTTCACAGGTAGGAAATGTCTCGAGGTGTCTGAAAATGACAAATGCAAAGAGCACTCACATATATATTAAAGATCACAATGAAGTAATAAAAGATGAACTTATCTGTGTTCTGTGTTTGGGTCCACAATTACTTTACCAAGAAGAAGCCCACGGTAGGAAAACCTGGGTTCATCCTGAATGAACCATGGGGCTTTGTGCACTTCTATAGTTTTTGTATCATAGTTATAAATACACAACTGGCTCAATGTCTGAAATATATAGAGATCAGTCAGCAAACAAGTTTACATTAATGCTTCTAACAGGAAGATAATGAGATCTTATAATACAAAAAAACATAGGTATAAGGCAACAGTAATGCAATATCGCCAAAAATATTTTGGGATAATAATATACAGCAAACCAAAATCATCATTGCATCTACAGAATTCGTGCAAAAAATGGCTGAAACAAATAGTAAAAGAGAACATCAATTGATGAAGAAATTTCTTGAAGGAGTAAAGAATCAAGGACGGATACCAACATCAACACCAACTGACAATGGCTATTCCTAGGATTACAGTGTAATAGCATGGCACTGGTAGCTTACATTGTTGTTTAAGTGAAAAATAGAGATGCAATACCGGTTGATTTATGAAATATGGGTTTCTGGAAAAGGGACATTTTAGAAGAAGCACGTGGTACTTAGGCAGACCACAAAAAAATATGCAACTCTTTAGAAGCTGTCATAGCGTGGAAATTGCAATAACACGTGAAGCTAAAACAAAGATGAATATAACAAAATAACATAGCCAATGCAGAAACTACAAAATGTTATTTATGTATATATCATGTGAACACACTATTGTCTTGTGAAAACCAAAGGTTGTCATAAATAGGGACTCTGCATTGAAAACTATTAAGTAGAAGTCACAGTAAATAACCATTAATGACACATACCTCCAAACCTCGCAGTGCACCATATATTGTATTTGCCTGCAAAGATGGAAACAGTCATAACCAAACATCCTATCGCCATCACAGTTATTTAAATCAAAGAAATGATAATAAAGATGCTCTTGATAATCTAGTATGTTAGCCTACTTGCTGTTTAAATGTACCCGTACAAGTCAAACTTCATTAAAGGAATACAAAAAGACAAATAGGGCACAGAACAAGATAAATCTTTGCATGAAAATAAAGATCAATTACATATCATTTTACATATCTATCTATCTATAGATAGATAGATAGATAGATAGATAGATAGATAGCCATCAGAGTTATTCAAATCAAAGAAATGATAATAAAGAGTATGACAATCATGCTCTTGATATTATAGTAAGTTAGCCTACTTGCTGTTTAAATGAGACCCGTACAAGTCAAACTCCATTAAAGGAATACAAAAAGTATACAACAGACAAACAAGGAACAGAACAAGGTAAATCTTTGCATAAAATCGAAGATCGATTACACACACACACATATATATACATATATATATATATATGTGTATATATATATATATAGATAGATAGATAAAGTAGTCAATTTGGGTGTGAGTCTTCCTATGATCCCATTTAAATTTGGCACAAAGTAACAATGCTAGTGAAATAATCGCTTTACTATGCTTTGTTATAGTTAGCGAAATTAACCAAGTTAAGGCAATAATTAGAATCAGATACGGAATAGAAGACAAAAGCTATTATTGCACCCACAACAGAATATTGCCAAGTACTAAAACTTACAAGCTTGATTGCATAAATAAATAATAATTTTGATGTCATCTATCAGCTAAAGACAAAACAAAGGTCTCCCAAGTCATGTAAAATTCAATCAGCGATAGCAGCCTCTAATACCAATTATATTGCTTTAAACCCTAGAAAGCCCTTCATACCTCGATTGAAACTTCACTAACGATAGACAGCCTCCCTCCATCGCTAGCACCACGAATATAAAGCGTGTAACTTTCATTTACACCTAGTTGTAGCTGTTAAATCGCAAAATCAATCCGATTGAAGGAGAAAACAGAGTAACCAATCAAGGAACCAAGAAAAGCCATCCGGCAAAATCTCGCACCGTATCATTCTCCGAGGCGACGACGACAATCAGTTTCGCGATATCGTGATCTCCACCGGCGTACCCGGCCTGCTGCTTAAAGACCAGATTCTTGTACCTATCGAATGCTTCCGAAACGATGGCAGAACTCCCACCGGGTCCCCGCGCCTCAAGGGCGATATCTGGATCAACAGTAAGCGTCTGACTGCCGTGGCTGTACTGCTTCGGCAGCGGCCAGAGGTAGATCGAAGAATCGTCGAGCCGTACTGTGGAGCGACGGAGCCCTGAACGTTTCCGGCCTCCGGCGGGGAGGAGGACGCCTGAGAAGAGCAAGGCGATGAGGAGGAGGTGAAGGGCAGTGAACGCTCCGAAGGGCATTTTCACTGGAGAAAGCGAAATAGATGAGATGTACGTGGCCGGAGACGTCGGAGAGGCCGCAATTTATTGCGGCGCATGGCTGGCGGGCGAAGGTCAGCAGTACGATCAAAGTGAGTACAGCATGGGACGGAAATGAGACGATACGACAAGCTATACGTACGACAGCTGTTAGTTAATCAGATCTGCGTCAATCTCGATGCTGGTTGAACAATAGATTCTTCCGACCAGCGACACAATCGGAATACACTAAACTGGCCCACATACCATACCGATTATTAGCCCAACGGGCCGGCCCATATAAGCACGGCTGATCAAAAATGATCGAATTACAATTTGAGCTGACTTCAAATTTCCTGCTGGAACAAAAAATATAAAAATATTTTTATAAAATATTAAAGTATTGTTTTTATTATTAGATTATTTTTTTATAAAAATGTTTTATTATTGTATATATGCTTATAACTGATTAAACCTTTTTTTTTGGTCTACCATCCAATAACGAGTTGAGTCTAGACGAGTTAGTCACAAACCAATCTAATTTTTAAGTTAAATTGAACTTAATTTTTAATCGTATTATTTCATTTAATATTCAATTTACATATCATATTTATTTACTATAATCTTTTTGTTAAACTTATACATAATATGCACTTAGTTATACATTAATCTCTTAAATATAAAGTATCTTAAATATTTATCATGAAAACTTAATTACATAATATTATATTGACATTGAGTTAATTAAGAATTAAACCGATTTTATTTTGAACGAATTAATTTTGACATATAAAAAAAAAGTTGAATTTAAATTGAATTAAATGTTAGTGAGTTGCCAATCTCGAATCATTCGTATCTTCTCTCAAATGCATACAACTGAGTTACCAGCTCAAAAATTCAATTTTGACGATTCAAAAAGTAATTCGACGAATTATTCACTGCATTTCAATCTATTACTAGCTCTAAGACAATTAGTCACTGCAAATCAAAGTAATTCGATGAATTATTTACACTTGAAAAAATTTACTAAATATTAAAATTAGTTACCGATTACTTACTCTTATATAACTTATTCTCTACATAAAATATTATAAGATAAAATATCAAAATAAACCGATTAGTTGTTCAGTTTAAGTAGTTATTTGCTCTTAAAAAATTATATAAAAGTTATTCACATAAATACATATCTATATACAGTCATTAGAATACATGAAGATTTAATTCAGCCAATTCATAACTCCTAGAAAATTATTGGCTATATATTATTAAAGTATATAAAGAGATAGTTTACTTTTAGATAATTATTAGATGATCAAATTATAAAGAGATAGTGAATGGACTGAATATTATTATGTTTAAGCTTGCTCATTTGTATATCGAGTTTTTAAAAATATATATTAAAATTCTTAGTGAATAAATATAAATTAGCTTTTACCGAACTTAGTATTGAGTTACTCGTTGAAAACTCAATTCATTTATGACCCTCGAATCAATGAAAACAACTTCCAAAGTCCTCTAATGCATGCCACCAATTGGGCCAACATTGGAAAAAAAAATGATACCAATTGGGCCTCTTCGGCCCATATAAATTACAAATTCCCACTATCGGGTCGGGTCCATAAATTCCCCTAGGATTCGAGACGCAATCATGTACATTTCCCTCCGTACCCCTTTCATTTATTTTATTTACGCGAAGGTCCGCGGTGCGAGATCATCTGTCCGGCTTTTTCTCCTCCTCTACCGCCATTGTCGAGGGAGGAAAGCTCAACAAAGGCTCATCAAAATGCAATCTGCTTGCAAAAATTTCCTCCTTTCCTCCCCCTCTTCTGCCTCCCTCACTTCCCTTCCCCTAGATCCCTCCTCCCATAAGCTGTTCTCCGGCAAACCTTTTCTCTCTCGCCGCTTTCCCCCCAAACCTTTCCTCTCCATCCGCTCCTCCCAAAAACTGTCACATTCCGTACCGAAATTGCTGAACGTGAACCCCCTATCCTCCTTCCTTGCAGCCGCCGCCGCCGCCGCCGCCCTACTCTTTGCTCGTTTCCACTCTCCTCCCCGAGCACTGGCTGCCGAAGCTTCCAACCCTCCCCCAGCTGCGGCGACCGAGTCGTTATCATCTGATCAAGAACTCACTGAAGAGCAGAGGGAGCGGGCGCTGGAAGAGAGCCTCGAGTCCAACCCCGACGACGTCCGCTCCCTTCGTGCCCTAATGGAGCTGAAGGTCAAGGCTAGCAAGTTTCAAGATGCGATTGCTATTGTCGACCGAATCATCGAGCTCGATCCCAGTGAGAAGGATCTTCCGCTCTTGAAGGCCCACATACAGACCTACAGCGGTGATACCGAATCTGCTAGGCTGGGGTTTGAGGAAATCTTAGCCCAAGATCCATTGCTCGTGGAAGGTTACCATGGTTTGGTGATGACGCAGAGGGAGGTGGAAGGAGAATTGGGTGAGATTCTGAAACGAGTGGAATCGGCCATGGAGACATGTAAGAAACAGAAGAGGAATGAGGACGTCAGGGACTTTAAGCTGCTCATTGCGCAGATTAAGGTTATTGAAACCAAGTATGAGGAAGCGTTGAAGATTTATAAGGAGCTGGTGAAGGAGGAGCCAAGGGATTTTCGGCCTTACTTATGCCAGGGAATCATATACACTTTGCTGAGAAACCAAAAAGAGGCAGAGAAGCAGTTTGAGAAGTACCGACGGCTCGTGCCAAGGAGGCACCCTTATGCCCAATATTTTGATGATAGCATGCTAGCAATGAAAGTGTTTGGGCAAATGCATGAGAATAGGAGAGAAGAGTCTTTGAAAGTTTAGATCAATCAATGGTAAACTTCTTCTTTGGCAATTACCATCGTAGCTAGAGAAAACATTGTAGTGAGCCTGGCTTTTCATAGGTAGAGAGTTTGATCATTGAGATAATATCCCTAATTTCTTGTGGGTTTTTTACTGCACTTGAACTAGTGGTAAAATTTCACACTTATGTTGTTTTTTATCACAGTTTCTCCATATCTTATTATTCCCTAAATTTATGTCATCTAACAGTTATCTCAAGAAACTATGGTTGTGATGATGCCAAAGCTGTTTTAGCTCACTTCTGTTCAATTTTGATATTCTTGACAATGAGCAGCCAAGAATGCATTTGGTTTTTTCGACTCTAATGGCTTTCCGTTTTCATTGTTCTTTTTTATTCATGTTTATTTCTGAAGATGGTACTTGTTCTTATCGGCATTCTATTGAAAACTAATTATCATCTAGCTTTTTTATTATGGATTACGTAGTTATTCAAGTATATGAAAAAACGAGAAGTCAAGGGATATCAGAAGAAATGCTTTAGAATTGTTAAACTCATGAAACTTAACTAGACTTTTCAAAAGTTTAATTATCTATCAGTAATTATGGAGTATCTTTAGTTCGTACATGTGCCAAATTTAAAATATTTTGAACCGTTTTAGTGAGGGAACAAATGATGAGATTAGTAGAAGATTGCATAGTATAATGTAGAAGTGTTTCTCTATTATTATAAGAGTTACCCATAAATGAAAATTTGGAGTCATAAGTAGAATTCTACAGATAACAATAAGAGGATAACTGACCTTTTTTTCTTTTCAGTCTTCTAGATTGGGTAGATTTTGCTCTTAAGATTTATAATGTATGAAATTTGAATGGCTGGGTATGAACTTTATTTTTTGATTCAAATTGCAGGGATGCCGGTATCGAACTGCTGGTATATGGTTGATTTGTCTGGCTGAGAGCTTGAGAAATTCCACTTCTTCCTATGAATTCGGTCTATTTCTAGTGGAGATTTACTACTAGGCAGAACTTTCTTTTGTAGAGGTAATCCTTATTTCTTTCTTTTCAGCATTCCTCTCAGACAATTTTTACTGTTATGCTTTATCTTTGTTTGTTGAAATATATATGAGAATTGTCTCACGGATCAACAAAAAGTTAAGGTATAAATATGTACGTGTCAATATTTAGACGTTTACTTAGGCTTTTGGGTTGTAAAGTGTCCGTCATTCTATTAGCTTCAAGCCTTCAACTTGATTCCCCCATCAGAGGGTATTAGATGGATGGGGGATTATTCTAACTAGATATTGAAACAATTTTTATGTGTGATCCAACAAACACATATTAATCCTTACAATTATTGTTGCCAATCTAAACACATTGAAGTATACATAAGAATTGTTTCTTTATTTATTGGCCTAAAATTTTGAGTTAAAACTTGTTTCTTCCATGAAATGACTCCCTTGTTAACTCAAACCCAAATCGAAAGTCGAATTGGGTTAGCTTGCAACTTTTATAATTTTCAATTTCAATATATTATAATGAACACAGACAACAAATAAGGCATTATATTTTATATCATAAAAGTTAAACAAGCCACACGCTCAACAACATGAATAGCAGGATATAGTTATAAACCCAGGCATGAAAATAACCTAGCTTAAACTAATACACGTCAAATAGATAGTATCTAAAAGAAAATTCTAACTTAAACCCTATTATTCTACTCCCCTTTTGCCACACATTTAGTAAAACATATTACATAATCAAATGCCACAAATCCTAGCATGTAACCAACCTAAATGGCATGGGGTTTTTTAAGGAAATCCAATTAAAGAGAGCTTCAAAATTTAATTAAAGGGGAATTAATTAAGCCAAGTCAAAGTCTTCGATATCATGGTAAATATAGAACTGAATGTAGAGCTAGAACAAGAATTTATAGGGTTCATCCAAAATTAACTAGAAACTTTATGAGTTAAACATTCCAAATATGAGCTAATTCATTCAACTACTAAGATTCCAAACATCCATCATACAACCATAACAAAAATGAAGTTTTTTTTTTTTTGATAGAACAAAGTGAAGTTAAATTTACATCAAAATTAAACACACAGAAGGCACAATACAAGATGAAAGGGGAAAGAAGAGATCAAAACAAGGAAGTATGAGATAGAGATATCATGGGAATTCAAATCCTCTCAATCCCTAATAAGCATCGACGTCAAAACCCGAAGAGGCACAATCTGAGGACAAAATAGCGGTGGCATCGGTGGTCCATTGGACGGCAGCGGGGATCCAAGGGGAGGGGCTAACAGCTTTGTAAGGGAAAATCCCAGTTTGGTGGTGGCCTTCAATTTTAAGGTTAATTTTCTACTATAATTTCTCTTCTCTCTAATGATTTATAGTCAAATCCTCCTATTCTTTACACCATTAGATCATTTTAAGTTGTTTTCTTGACCATGATAGAATGGGAGATTTTAGGCCTGCTGAGGCTTATTGAGCCTTTATTCCAAATTGTCGTATTAACTTTCAAAATAAATCCCCATAATTATATATTGTCCCTTCTCTCAACTAAATACATCAAGTACATAATGTGCTCATAATAAAATTTTAAGAAATACATCATAATTAAAGGTAGATGCTGTATGAGGCATGCTCGATGTTTACGGTCAATATCAGGGATGCTCTACATCAAAAATACAAGTCTAAATACAGCAAATTTAAATATAAGAGATCCTAAGAGAAATAAAAAGAAAATAAACTAATACTCGAGCGGTGGGGTTGGGGCCAGTAAAACTCAAAGGCTTTGTTTGGTAATAAGAAAAAATAGAAGATTTGGTTAGAATTTTTAGTCATTTTTGAAAAATGTGTATGATGTGAAATAAAGTAAGTTGGTTATATTAAAAATTGTGTAGGATGTGAAATAAAGTTGATTGATTTATTGAGAATTGTGTTGGATGTGAAATAAAGTGATTGTTTAATGTTGGAATTTGTGTGAGATGAGATATAAAATAATTTTTTAAATTTTTTTAAAATAAATTTAAAATTTTGGCCATGGCTAATTTTAGCCATAATTTTTAGCTCATTGTTAAACAGGGCTAAAGGGATAGAACTAGGAAGTTTATTGTACTATTATAAAAAGTCTCTTCGATAGAAAGCAGTGAGTCTTATCAAAAAAACAAAACAAAAAGCATGCAGTGAGGATGTGCAGTATAACACGTAGGTAACATTAGTTCTATTGCGAATCAAAGAGAACGAAAAAAAACCAAGATTCATAAAGCATTTCTGAACCATTACATACATATAATGTCGTAATGTCCTACACACATTTGTTTGACTGCAGAAAGTAATGAAAAGCGCGCAATTTATCACAAAGTGATATAAGGTAGGAAGATCTCGACCGGACCTAGTATGAGATCGATGAGGTGGGAACGGACCAAAGAAGCTCATATCTATGTTCTTTACCCTGTTAGATATGAGGACCAAAATTCAAAATATTACTAGTTTAAAAACAATGATAATAATAAATAAATAAATTTTTTTAATCATTCTATACAAATTCTAATATAAAAAAATATTATTTTACTTCACATATTCAATAATTTTAATAAAAATATCTACTTTATTTTACATCCTAGACAAAATATTTGAATTTAGTGTTTTGGTCTAAAAAGTAAAATAAAATTGATAATTTTTATTAAAAATTATTGAATATGTGAAGTAAAATAATATTTTTTTATATTAGAATTTATATAAAATAATTTAAAATTTTATTTATTATTATTATTATTATTTTTTAAACTAGTATCATTTTGGTTCTCGTGCCAAACAGAGATAGCTGATCAAAGAAGCTAGTGATGAGGCTTAGGCTCAATTAGCTTGACTTCAACTAGATGAATAGAAGGTACATAGGTTAATATTTATGTCAAACTTTACGGCCTCATTTGGTTCAGGACATTTTTTTTTGCCCAATACAACTTTTAACTATAAAAAATAACTTTTTTCACTTCCAATACAAATACAAATATTATAATTAATTTTATTTAACATCTTACTCACTTTCTAATACTGGCCCTGTTTGGCGTAAGGACTAAAATGATACTAGTTTAAAAATTAAAAAAATATTATTTTACTTCACATATTCAATAATTTTCAATAAAAATATCTACTTTGTTTTGCATTTTAGACCAAAATATTTAAATCGAGTATTTTAATTTAGAAAGTGAAATAAAGTTAATATTTTTATTGAAAATTACTGAGTATGTGAAGTAAAATAATATTTTTTTATATTAGAATTTGTGTAGAATGATTAAAAGAATTTAATTATTATTATTATTATTATTATTATTATTATTATTATTATTTAAATTAGTATTGTTTTGGTCCTTATTTTAGTCTTCGCATCAAACAGGGCTATACTAAAGTAAATTTTTTTCTTATTAGACTTAGAAAATAAAATATATTTTTTTATTAAAAAAAGTTTGAACCAAACGAAGCTTACAAGTAACTCTTGCTACTTGTACTAATTGATTTGCGGGCAATATTTGTCGAAAGAGCTCAAAATAACAAGCATTCGTGTGTTCATATTGCCGAGAGAAAAGCGATCGGATGCTCTCAGCGTTCGCCAATTATTTTTTCCTCGAGTTTAATAGGTTAATTTCGATGGATTTGTTCAGCACAATAAAGTAGTCTGCATTGGAGTAGTTTGGGATTACAAGTGAAAGCCTTCTCTTATTCGGTCATAATGATCGAGTTTTTTTTTTAGACAAAAGAAAAAATATTTTATTTTTTAAATAGAAGAAAAATTTATTTTAACATTAAAATATATAAAATATAAAATACTTTCAATTTTAATATTCGTATTTGTGTTGGGTATAAAATAAAATTAATTTTGCATCACCTTATGAATATAATTATGGTTATATAAATTAAAATTAAATATAATATTTAGATATGTTGTTAATTTATTATATAAATTATATTTAAATACAACACAACCAAATGAAATATTGTTTTGGGGGAGCAATAAAAATTATATTTGAATAAATCTTATTCAGCTGTGAGTTCAGTTATATTAATTGATTTAAATATGATTTAACTTAAAATTTTAAATTAAATTATATAAATTTTATTTAAATATGATCTCAACTATTCAAATATCATTTGAATGTGATTTGAAATATATATAAATAATATTCAAATAAGGATACAATTTCATATTTAAATGTGAATACTAAAATATTTGTGTTGTTTGCATGCATTTTCCATGAAGATACTATTGTACACTTATTAATATAATTTTAATTATTTTTTAATTTATCAAATGAACTTGAAATAAATTTTCAGGTTTAAATCATTATAATATATATAATGATATTATAATAAAACTTTTAATTATTCTATTTCTTAGTGACTACCAATTCAAACTAGAACTAATTTATCAAATTAACTTGAAATTCTCAAGATTAAATAAATTCTTTGATTTTTATTTTTGAGTCAATTTAATTATTTTTGGAGTTAATACTTTATTATAGTTTAATTGGGCCACTTAATTAAGTAATGTCTTAGTTAATATGTTGAATATTTTTATATTGACTTGATAAAAATATATAAATATTAGATTTAATTAAGAGAATAAATATAACTAAAAACTTGTATTCAAATATATATTATATATATATATATATATATGCATAAATAGTAAAAGTGTTCAATGGTACGAAATTCTTCCTCTTTGATCATATTTGATAAATGAAAATTTTAATTAAAGTTGAAAACTTTATTTTATTTTATATTTTATTATACACAAATTTTAACATTAAACAATTATTTTATTTCACATCTAATATAATTTTTATTAAATCAATTAATTTTATTTCATATTCAATATAACTTTAATATTTTATAATAATTTTTAAAATAATTAATTTGCATTATTCCACTTTTTTTCAAAAAAATTTATAATTTTTTTTTCAAATAATTTTAAAAAAATTAAGCTTAGTATTGAATTGTCTTGGCTAAAAAACATTTCCAGTCATGCGTCAAATTCATAATTTTTATATTTTACACAATAGAAATTTGAATATGTTTGCCGATTTTATTTCATATCGTCCATAATTTAAATATATTAAATTAATTTTATTTTTCATTATATTTGAGTTTCATAGAAGCTAAAAAGATAAAAAAAAAATTAAACATGATTTCAGTTTAGAATCAGGCATGATTAGTTTTAGTTTCATCAATTATTTTTGAGTCAAGTATTTTTAAGTATAAATATAATTATATTATGTAAATGACTTAAAATAAAATGTAAAATATCAATGTAAGTTGTTAAAACATTTAATAAAATATAGGGCAAATACGCTCAGGTCCATGAGTTTAACGCTTAATATAGCGCAGGTGCACGTTTTTAAAATTTTAATATTGGGGTCCTGAGTTTTAATAAATTATCAAATTGATCATTTTTTATTTTTTTAAAATTATCGTTTTACCCTTGCCCCTCTCTGTCCTCCCGATCTGGCACATGCGCGCTGGCTGGTTGCGGGGGCCGCGGGGCCGCCGGCTGGTCGCGCAGCCCCCGGCGGACAAACCTCCTGGCCCGCCGGTGGCCTGCGGCCCGCGCACGTGCTCGGGATCGGGATGAGAGAGAGGCCGCCTCTCTCTCTCTCTCCTCTAGAACCCGCGAACGCGAGCGAGCTGCGCGGCTGTCAGCCAGTCCCGCGGCACCGGCGGATCCGCAAGGCAGCCAAACCTCCGGCGGCCGTAAGGCCCGCGCGCGTGCGCGGAATCGGGAGGAGAGAGAGAGGCTGCCCCTCTCTCTCCTCCCGATCTGGCGAACACGCGCGTGCCGCACGGCCGCCGGCCAGTTGCGCGACACCGACGAACACGCCGCGAAGCAGCCGGACAATCGGCAACCACGCGGCCTGCGTGCGTGCGCCGGATCGAGAGGACAGAAAGAATGACAGGGGTAAAACGGTAATTTTAAAAAAAATAATTATAAAAATTAAAAAAAAGACATATTTGATAATTTATTAAAACTCAAGGACCCGATGTTATAATTTTAAAAACGCGAAATTGCGCGATATTAAGTGTTAAACTCACGGACCTGGACGTAATTGTCCTAGCTTGTTTGGTTGGAGGATGAATTTGGGAAAGGAAAGAGAAAATGATTTATTTTATAGAGTTGATGGGAAAGAAATTTATTTTAATATTAGGAGGTCATGTGTAGGATGTGAAATAAATTTGATTTTATGGTTGAAATTTGTGTTGGATGTGAAATAAAGTTGATTTTTAAGGTTGGAATTTGTGTTAGATGTGAAATAAAGTTATTAAAATTTATAATAAATTTAAAATATTATTAAGATATTTTTTTACCCATCTTTTAGCTCAAGCCAAACAATAAAATATTAGTCTTCCCACTCTTGTTTCAAAGAAAACAAGTTAGTTTGGGTTGAATATTTTTCACAATAAGTTTGTTTCGATTGAAGGTTAGGCGCTGTTTGATTGAAGGGAAGAAAAAAAAATTGTATGAAATATTTTAGAAAATATGTAAATGTAAAAAAAAAAGTGAATTAATTATATTAAATGTGAAACAGAATTATTATTTAATATTATAATTTGTGTAAGATAAAAAAAATTTATTTTTTTTTTAAATAAATTTAAAATTTTAGTTGTGGCTAAAATTAGTTATGATTTATAGCTCGTTGTCAAATAGGAACTTAAATGGCCCGTTTAGTTCGGGCATTTTTTCAACCTAACGCAAATTTTAACTATAAAAATTAAATTTATTTTATATCCAACACAAATACGAACATTAAAATTAATTTTATTTTATATTTTATACTCTTTTCAATATTAAATTAAATTTTATTTTCATTAAATTTATAAAATAAATTTTTTTTTTCTTATCTAAAATTTAACCCTCGAATCAAACTAGACCAAAATTACAGTTTGTGAGAGATTTTGGTTGAAATTGAAGTGAAATAATTAAAATTTATATGATTTTGAGTTTTAAAGAAGTAAAAAAAATTTCCTCCACAAAAACTCATATGGGCTTTCCTTGCTGGAGAAGTCACATAGCTGGTGAAAAGCTGGACCATATGATGAGCTTGTGTGGCCCATGATGCTTGATTTTAGGTTGTAATTTACATCTGATTCGTATTATTGTTGACGGAAAACTCGGTCGTATCAGTCTAACCTAACATATGACAGTCTAGGCCTAATTTGCCGACCAACCTTCGGGTTACACTTTCACATAGCTTGGTTGGTCTGCCGGAATTAGATCCCAGAGTCAAATAGCATGGAGCCAGCCAAGTCGTAGCAGTCGAACAAAATACTCGAATAAATCCTTAGCGTGGTGCACTTGTCATTTCCTAATCTTGCCCCTATCGTACGGAGCCTAAGCTATTAGGCTAGGGGTGGCAAAATGGGTTGGCGGGTCGGGTGGTCGAACCCGAATCCGACCCGACCCAGATAGCTTCAACCCAAACCTGACCCAGACCCATTTATTAAATGGGTCAAAATATATGACCCGAACCCGACCCGATTAATAAATGTGTCAGGTTGGCGGGTCGACCCGACCCGTTTAAGTATATTTTTTGATAAATGTCAAACCTGAACCTTACACGACACAATTATGCCCAACCCGAACCCAACCCGTTTAATAAATATGTCAAAATTCATGACCCATACCCGAAATTTACTGATCGGATTCACGGGTCGGGTCATATATTGCCACCCCTACTATTGGCTAGGCAGAAGTGACTATTTATCAATGCATAGTTTGGCGGCATACATGGGTTGAGTGCATAGTCGCCCGTGCTGCTAGTTTATTCCATTCTTGGAACTCACTTAACTCACTTTCTGCCTCTCATTATAAATAGTCATATTTATGATAAAAAAATCTCTCTCTTTGTACTATAGAAGTCTCTAATGAAACTGTTAGGCTCCTCTTTTGCTTTTTAGCTCTGATTAACTCCAGCTAGCTGCGTGCCTTATCTCTCCTCGTCACTTTCCCTCGTAACTTCAAGAGCGCTTTCTTTCTCTATTTCTAGAATCTTCCTCTAATTCCCTCATTTACTTTTAGCCCTGTTTGGCACCAGAGCCAAAATCAGAACCAAATTGGTACTAGTTTAAAAAACAATAATAATAATAAAATAAATTTTTTTAATTATTTTACATAAATTATATTAAAAAAATATTATTTTACTTCACATGCTCGATAATTTTTGACAAAAATATTAACTTTATTTCACATCCTAGATCAAAATACTCGATTCGAATATTTTGGTTTAGGATGTGAAATAAAGTTGATATTTTTATTAAAATTATTGAATATGTGATGTAAAATAATATTTTTTTATATTAAAATTTGTGTAGAATGATTAAAAAATTTTATTTATTATTATTTTTTAAACTAGTAATATTTTGATACTCGTGCGAAACAATTATATACTCGGTCAAATTACTTTTACCTATTATGCTCAAAAGTGATGAAAACAAAGAAAGAACATTTGAACTTGTAATAAAAAAATAAATCAAAAGAATGAGAGAGACAGCTCTAATAATCAGATGAAAACTTCTTTATACTTTTAGCCGAGTAATTTTGCTCGAATGAGTTTTATATCGCACCCATATATAGAGTCGTTTTTTGTTGAAATTCAAGATAGCCAGATGCAATCGTCTTTCTCGCACAAATTAGAATGTTCTACTATGCCGAAAATGAGAATTGTCGTCAATATTCAAACTCCGTATTATCTGCTTTGGCGAAACTCAATCCACTAAGGTCATTAATGTGTTCCATTAGAATGAGTCTACTCAATTGAAACATTTCTTGTTACTCGACGTAAATTATATTTGAGTCGAGTTTTACAAAATATCTTTTTAAAAATTTCGTGACTCAGAACTAGAGTCGATTTCAGGTGCATGTAATCTAAACTCAAGCTAGCAACGAGTGAGTTTTCGATGGAATGAGTCAAATAATGATTTGCTAAAGTCACATGGAACTCGGGGCTAACCACAGAAGAAGTCGTCGAAAAATGATAAATTTATAATTTTCTTTCGGAGTAGTTTTGCTCGAGCTTCGCGCGATCGTAGGAATGATTGTTGTTCCATTTAATTCATCTGCGTGTATAAAATCATCATGATGGTGAAGGGACCCAAAAAGGAATGGAATTGTGAGCTGTAATTATTTTTAAGGGAATTTGAACAAAACTTTGGTCCAATAAATTATTTAAGGTAAATTATATCCATGTTCTTCAGTAATAACGATCAGATTCACATTTTTTTTAATTATAATATCGAGATTTTTAAGTTTTTAATAAATTATCAAATGGTACTTTTGTTATTTTTTTATTATTAAAAAAATTTAAAATTACCATTATACCACTCTCACTCTACTCCCATCTCTCTTTTATGCCGATCCCTGACCGCGAGGGACGACCCGCAGCCATAGGTGGGTCGCACGTCCCGCGCGAGGCCACAATGACGGCTGAAGCCGGCATCCTTCGAGCGCGCAAGAATTGGCAGGAGAGAGAGAGGAGGTATAATGGTAATTTAAATAATAATAATAATACAAAAAATGATTCATTTAATAATTTATTAAAAACTCAGGTACTCAAATGTTATAAGTTTAAAATGTATGGAACTAGATGTAATTTACCCAATTATTTATAGTAGTTAAAATATAGATTACAGGAATCTGTGTTGATCGACATTTGAGCGCATTTTAAGGCGAAAATAATGGGATCTTCAGCTAAAATATTTTTTTATAGTAAAAAAATATTTATTTTTTGGTCCCCCAAGCATTTTTTTTTTGGGTGTGCTATTTATAAATTATGCAGTTTTTCAGGAAATATTTTTTATTTGTAATATTTAAAAAACAAATAACATCCAAGTCCTTAATGTTAGTATTTAATATCATATCAGTCTATTATTTTCAATTGAGCGCACAAAGATAACATAAATATTTTAACCGAGCCTCTTTTTTTTTTTTAATGAATTTCATAATTTTTTTGTATTATAATCTGAACAAGATTTACTTTTTAATTAAATTATCAAATTTTTCACTCTACTTAGATCAAATTACCAAATTTTTCATTCTTTATTCCTTGTTATAACTATTTTTCTCTCTTTTTTCCCTCTCTTCGTTTTCATTTAGTTCGAGTTTTTTTAGATAAAAAAATAATATTTTTTAAGTTTAATAAAAGAGAAAATTTATTTTAATAATAAAAAGTATGTAAAAAATATAAAATACTTCAAATTCTAATATTCATATTTATATTAAATGTGAAATAAAGTTAATTTTTATAATTTAAATTTGTGTTGGTAAAAATTTTGTCTCGAACCAAACGAGGCCGAAATCACTCTTTTTATTTTGTCGGTTATGCAAATATTAATGGGCTAGAAAAAAAAAACAAAGGAGAAGAAATAGGAGATGATAGAGAGGGAAAGGTGAGAGGTAATATAAAGAGAAACGTAAAGATGAAATAAAGAGAAAGTATGCATGAAGGAAAAGTTAAACCTAAAAATATGCATAAAATGATCAGTTAAGATTAATTTACTCGATTGATCCGACCTGACCCAAATATATAGATCCGGACTGAACTTGAATCAGACTCAAGCTAAGCAAACCAGTTCCGGACCGGACCGATTCTAATTTCAATCGGACTTGGATGATTGGTCCTGGAACTGATAAAACCGGACCGGTCCTGTCCAGTCCAGTAACCAGGCCTATGAGAGATTGGCGCAGGCTTATGGACTAAAGTGTAATTTTTCTTATTAAAATTGTTGAGGTTTGAGTTATCCTTGACCTAGAGAAAGGCACCCAATAGCCTCATCATCTCCTCTGTAACTATGTCATACAAAATATCTAATTTTTACTTTATATATATAACGTATAGAAAGGATAAACAAAAAGTGAAATAAATTTTTTATATTTCACATGTCATCATATGAAATTTCGTGTATACCTTACGAAGCAAAAATTGGATGCTTCGTATGGCATACATAACGCAATTAAAGGGGGGTGGCAATTGCTCGCTCCATGTCGTCCTACCATTGGAATATTTGCGCCCAATAATTTTTTCTATAACTTACGAATCAAGTCCGGGAAGAGAAAATGTATTTAAAAAAAAAGATAGTTATAATAACACCTTATATTAAGGCTCTATTTGGTTGAAAGAAAAAAAGATAGTTTAGAAAAATTTTGTGAATTTTTTTTTAAAATGTATCGGGATCCCTCGCACGCGCGCGTTGCGCTACCAGCGCGCATGTGCCGGATCGGGAGGAGAGAGAGAATGGCAGGGGTAAAACGATAATTTTAAAAAATTTTAATAATAAAAAAATATAAAATGGACCCATTTGATGATTTATTAAAACTCAGGATCCCAATATTATAATTTTAAAAATGTGGATCTACGCGATATTAAGCATTAAATTCAAGGACCTGAGCATAATTTGCTCTAGAATTTTTTTAAAATAATTTAAAAAATTTATTTATTATTAGGGGTTTTTACATACAGGATATAAAATTTACACGAAATTACGCATTTCACTATCAATTCGTAAATATTATCACTATCACACCATATTCATTTAAATATTTTGCATTTCATATATTTCACAGAACCGTTATAATGGTCAATCAGAGCCTATAAATGAATATAGTATGATAGTGACAATATTTATGAATTAATAATGAAATGTGTAATTTTGTATAAATTTTATGTCCTGTATGTAAAAATATTTTTTTATTATTATCAATTTTTTTAAATTAATATTATTTTGATGTTGATTTTGGTCTCCGCACATCTAATATTTTGAGACAAATAATTTGTCTAATTTTGTCTAATTATTAAAGAGACAAGACCTCAGATGGCTACGGGATGTCAAAGCTCTTCCCCCGGGGATTGTCTCCATGCTAGAGAAGTCTCTTCACTGCAGAACCCTCTCATCTCTCCCATCTCTCTCATCTCTCTCTCTCTCTCTCTCTCTCTCTCTCTCTCGGAGGCCAATGAGAGCGGTAGTTCTGTCGTTCATGGCCGTCTGCCTCCTCATTTTTTCTTGGCCTCGCCGGGCTCCGGCGAGCTCCGGCCGGATTTCGTACTTCGGCTGACTTTGCATTAAATCGGCTGTCCACGTCAGCGCAGCTGGTCAACTCCTAATTTAAAATGCCACTTATTTTATTTTTTGTTGAAAATGTTTTTATATTATTTTTTTTTTGTGTTCGAATAATTTTTTTACCCAACACAAATTTTAACTATAAGACCTCGTTTATTTCAAGTATTTTTTTAGCTCAACATAAATTTTAACTGTAAAAATCAATTTTATTTTATATCTAACGTTAATACAAAATTTATAATCAATTTTATTTTATATCTTATGCACTTTCTAATATTAAAAAAAAAATTTGATGTTAAATTTAAAAAATAATTTTTTTTTAACTTATCTAAAAAAAACTCGAACCAAACTAGGCCTAAAAATTAACTTTATTTCAAAACCAACACAAATTAGAATATTAGAATTAAAAGTTTTTCACATTTTATACATTTTCTAACATTAAAATAAATTTCTTCTCATTAATTTTAAAAAATAAAATATTTTTTTCTAGTTCGAAAAAAAAACTTGAACCAAACGAGGCCAAATTTTAAAATTTTTTTTGTTTGTCGGGAGATCACAGGTTCGACGTTCAAACCAAACTATCATCATAATTTTTCAATGCAGTGGAGGAATTGTCGTATATAATAGGGTGGTAATTGGGGTTAGCAGGTCGTGCTCGAGTTAACTCATTTTTTGACTCCATACATCAGACCTTATCGGCTTAATTAGAATTCAATTTATTTATTAACGAGACAAGCATCTTTTGGATATCAAATTTTAATAAATTTCATAATTTTTAATTCCACTATAAATTTTAATTAAAAAAATAAAAAATACAACATAATTATGCAATATACATATTAAGTAATATAATTTAGATATCATCCTCTACATTCTGTTTATAATTAGTTGGAAGATATTTTGGTGATGATTACAGCAAAAAAAATAATTAAATTTAAAAAAATAAAAAATAAAATAATATTTTATTTTTTATTCTCAATACACAAATTTTAATATAAAAAATTCACTTTAAATCATATTTTACATAATTTTTAATACATTAATTAATTTTATTTTATATATATGTTTTATAAAAAAAATTGAAAGGTATATATTTTGGCTATAAGCATGACTAAAATAACTTTCTATCAAATAAAGCCATAATCTCATTTAGCTGAAATATGTTTTAAGGGAATTTAATTTTTTTTTAAATAAAAAAAATATTTTAATATTATGATATAAAATAAACTTATTTTATTATGAAAAATTATAAAAAATATGAAATAAAAATAATTTTTTCATTTAAGTATGTGTTCAATGTAAAATAAGATTAAGTTTTATGGCTAAAATTTGTAATAATGTAAAATAAATGTTTTAAATTTTTAAATTTATATATGATCTAAAATGAATATAAACTATTAATAAAAAAAAATTACAAATGTTTGATAATTTTTTAAGTCTGAACTAAACTAAGCTTGTAAGTAATAATTGCATAATTTTTAAAATTTATCTAGATATATCATTAAATTAAATAATTATTTTTTCTAGATAACATGATATAATATTAAGATTATATTAAAAAGGCCCTGTTTGGCGCGAGGATTAAAATGGTACTAGTTTAAAAAATAACAATAATAATACTAAATAATTTTTTCTAATTATTCTAGACAAATTTTAATATAAAAAATATTATTTTATTTTACATACTCAATAATTTTTAATAAAAATATTAACTTTATTTCACATCCTAGACTAAAATACTAAAAATCTACACAAATCTAGTATTTTGGTTTAGGATGTGAAATAAAGTTGATATTTTTATTGGAAATTATTGAATATATGAAATAAAATAATTTTTTTTGTATTAGAATTTGTGTAAAATGATTAGAAAAAATTATTTATTATTATTATTATTATTGTTTTTTAAACTAGTACCGTTTTGGTCCTGATTTTGGTCCTCGCGCCAAACAGGGCCAAACCAAACGACCCCTTCTCTTTAGTACTTGGTATTAACGAGAAGTAATAATTGCATGCTAGTCCTTAGAACGAAATAGATATTATTTTATGTGAGGACGATATTTTGCTACAATCTCTCTGGCCCTATGATCTAAATAATAATTGCGTAATTTTTAAAGTTTATTTACGTATATTATTAAATTAAATAATTTTTTTTTTTAGATAACGTGATATAACATCGAGATGATATTAAACCAAATGACCCCTTCCCCTTAGTACTGAGTACTAACAAAAAGTAATAATTGCATACTAGTTCTTAAAAATAGATGTTATTTTATGTGAGGACAATATTTTTGCTACAATCCCTTAGCCCTATAATCTAAGTAATAATTGCATAATGTTTAACGTTTATCTACGTATATTATTAAATTAAATAATTATTTTTTCTAGATAACGTGACATAAAATCAAGATGATATTAAACCAAACGACCTCTTCCCCTTAGTACCGAGTGCTAACGAAAAGTAATAATTGCATGTTGGTCCTTAGAAATAGATGTTATTTTATGTGAGGACGATATTTTTGCTACAATTCCTCTGGCCTATGATCATGTTAATGAAAATCGGCATCATCGAGAGAATGTTATAGAACATGCAATAAATATCATCATTTTCATCCACCCATCTTCATTAATGGCTTCACATGCAACAACATGCATGGATAATAACATTTATCATGATGGCAACTAAAGTCTTTAATTCTCTAATATTCTCATAATATATATATATATATATGATTTGATAGCTCAACATGATAATTTTGGAGATACTTTAGATTAAATACTATTAGTTAATTAACTAATTAATTTTGAAGCATATATATATATATATATATATCTTATTTGATAGCTTAACATGATAATTTTGGAGATTCCTTAGATTAAATATTATTAGTTAGTTAATTAATTAATTTTGAAGCTAGCTCCATTGTTAATTTATCAAATTGAACATCATTTATTTGCTTTATTTATGTTTTACGTCAAGAGAATTCACTTGTTTGTCAAGAGTATCTAAATCAACGAAAAATAGTGGTTATCCGTTAATAAGGCAGAACCATTGGCATGTTTGTTTGCAAAAATTAATTTTTAATTAGTTTAAAATTAAACTTTAATAAAATTTTTTTATCAAAATTTATGAATAATGTAAAATAAAATTTGTTGTTATATTGGAATATGTGAGAAATGTGATATAAATTAGTTATTATTTTAATATATGTGTAAGATGTGAAATAAATTAATTATGTGATGCAATATATCTGTTTAAAATTAAACCAAGTTAATTTTAAATAGGCAAACAAATAAGCCCTGAATCAATGATCAGATTTGAGGTTAGGGTTAGAACTCGGTCCTCCTTAAAAAATCGAGCTTTCATCTATTGAACAAGTCAAAAATGATGAATGCTCGATGCTTGCTATGGGGGATGAATTAAACTAGTTTGTCAAGAATGATGTTGAGAAAATAGAAAATCACCGCATAGATATCGAAAAATTACAATCAAATTGTGGGGATTGATTTGATAAAACTTTTACTCCTGCTCTCGTAGCTCGACTAGAATTATTCGATAATCTAACCTTTTTATGTTAAAAAATATATTTTATTTTTAGAATGGGTTAGAATGAAAGTCACAAGCAAACTCTCTCTGATCTCCATAATTATTTGTTATTTTTCTCTCTTTCTTTATTATTTTTGCTTTTCAATGCACCAAACAAACTCTTTTTAAAAAAAATTAGCTAATTAATAGTATAATAACCTAATAAAATCATAATAATAAAAAATTAACCAAATAAAATTGAAGTATATTATGATGATATAAGGGGTTACTCGTAGAACATTTGGAAGTCCATGATTTAAAGATAAATTTATAATATTATATTATAATATATTTTATATTTATAGAAGATATTATTATTATTAAAAATATGATTTAATAAATAGTCTCAATTTAAGTTTAAAATAAACTCAATTTAAAAAAGAATAACAATATGAAATCAAATTTGATGAAAGTTCAAAAAATTTAAAAATTATAGATATTATTGCATTCAAGTCTTTTGATTTTTGAATTAATTAAATAGATTTATAGTTTGAGATAAAAGATAAATATATCTTTGAGATAAATAAATAGTTTCATTAGAAGATATTTTCTTTAATTAATGCAATAATTTTATCAATTTAAAGACTAAATTAATATTTTAAATAAAGATAAATTTTAAATTAATATTTTAATAATTTTTTTTTATTAAATATTATATTTATATTTTATTGAATTAGAACATTTATTTAATTAATTTAAACTTCATTAAATATAAATTCAAACTAATAAATTAATTATTATTAATTATAATTATAATTTTAAATTGGGGCTCGAAATAAACTTAAATCCGCACTAGTTTTGCGTTAGGGCTGTTAACGATTCAATCTCAAGACGATCCGACCTCAACTCAAAATTAAATTGAAAGTTTTTGATTCGATCCAGAGAATGAACCAGGAGAGTTCAATCCGATCCCGATTCGAGTTGAGTCTTGCTCATTCGCTATCGATTCAAGCTCGGTCCGACTTTCGATTAATTTTCGATCTTTTATCCGGATATTATGTATAAATATATTTGTTTATCCAATGAGATTAAATTATAGCTATTCGCTTTGATCTATTATTTAAAGATAAAAAAATAATTTACAATAAATATGATTTAAATGACTATTGAGAAAATTCTAATAAAAGTCTAATGAAGTCTTCCAATAGACTACTGATAAAACTACATACTAAATTTAGTCACATATATAAATATATATATTATATTTTTTATTTTTTTAATCATTCGATTTTATGCCGACTCAAGATTGAATTTATAAAATTTTTGAGCCAAAATATGAATTATTAGTCGGCTAATTCGATTTAAAATTTAATTTAATTTTCGTGGAAAATTAACAGTTTTATTTGGCGTGCTCTCTCAGCAAACTCCCCGACCGCTACGTCCGTGATTGGGTCACGGGCCCCACTCTGTTCCCTTTTGTCTTTTTCTTATTCTCCCGCCTCGTCCTTCCCTAGCATTTAATTCTACCCTCCGTCTTTCATGTTAATTACGGAACTACCCCTTCCGCATCCCCACACTGCCTCGCTCGGGCGCTCCTCTCGCGTGCGCCGTAAGATTCTCGGGCCGAGAAAAGCGCTTTTCACTGCTGCGCTTCGTCTTCCTCGCCTCGTCGATTCGAATTCAAAAACCCACCATTGCTAGCTCGAGTTTCTTCTCCCGAGGCGAGAAGAGAGAGAAACGATGAGAGACTGCCCGCCTCCTCCCTGCGGTTCCGTTGCATCTCACCGCATTTAATGCTTCTGTTTAACGATTTATCGCTCTCGATTTCCTTCTATGGATGTCCTACCGTTTAGACCCATCTAGATCCAAATCGTCCTCCGCTTTGGAACTCTGTTTCTAGGTTTGCTGGCGAGCTCGCGAGGTCGGGCTTTGCGGGTGGAGAGGATCGGAGCATTGCGACGAGGAGAAATGCACAGCTCGCGGAGCAGAGAGAGGTTCAGTGGAGCAACTGATCCGAGGCTAGACCTTCGCTCCGGTCTACATGAGGAAGGTCCGTGTCAACTGAGCTCAATTTCTTAAAATTTGTTTTTGGACGACGAAATGCAGTGCTTCTTTTTGATTCTTTCTTTTCTGATTTGGATTTCAGAAAGAGTCTTTTGTTATAGGAAGTTTCTTGACGGTTTCATGCCCGAAGATCTCGGGCTTTTGTCCCAGTTCTCTAGCTTTTACGTAAAGAGTGCATCAAACCATTTTAAAATATTATTTTTTTCTCCAAGTTTTCCTCATAGATTTGACAAATAAGTTAAATTAGTTATGCTGAAGGACTGACTGATCGCATGATTTCTGGGTTAAAATATATTATTGTATATATATATATATATATTTTCTGTGGAATCCTTCCGCAACTCTCGTTTTTACTTCTTAAATAGATACCATACCGTGGGTATTCTTTGTTTTTATCTCTTCTACCCATATTAATGTTCTCTCCTTCCCTGTATCTTTGTCTGCTGGTCTACTGTTTGTTCCACTTTCTGAAGGCTGGAGCCGATTTCTGTCCTTGAATATGCTTTTTGCGTTTTGACTTCTTGGACATGCGATCAACATGATGTTTGTTGAGAGAAATTGCACTAATAGAATGCTTTTGGGCTACTTCAGTAATTGATAGTAACAGGACATTTCTTTTTATAATTTAGGAGCTGCGTGGAAATTTTAAATAAATTATCATGAGAACAATGAAATTAATTAACTGGGAAGTAAAATGAAGTACTCTATTATACATACAGGATATTGCAGTAAGGATACAGGAGAGCTATATTCATATAAATATGACAAATGATATTGAATTTGAGAAGGATTTTTGTGATTTTAGAATGTTCCTTAACCACTCATCCTTAAGCTGGAGCATGAATATCTGTCAGATTTAAGCTTGACAGTTAGCTTAGAACACAAGAATCACTGGTTTTCCATCTAAACATGAAGAACACGCTCCTTCTACTTGTAATGAGCTCCATGATGAAGATCTTTGGAGATTCCCTCTCCAATGCCCAAAATCATGAAGGATCTCTTTCAATGGCTCTTCAAAGGGTCCTCTCCATTTTCTTAATTCCATACTTTAAATATTGGGCCTCTCATCCCTAATCATAGGTGGCTCAAATTTGATTGCTTTTGCTGAAATATACTAATAGGATGGTCTAATTTATAGTTGGGACTATGCAATATGTCCTAGATAGGACGGTTTAATATAGATAGAACTATGCAATATGTAGGAAAGAAGGTTTGATTCCTAGATGGGACGGTTCAATATCTAGATAGAAACATTTAACTATAATACTTGTAGAACACCACTAGCTCCATGATTGTACAATTTGCTTATCGATAGGAAGTTTTTATCCAAGCTATCCAACTCTTATAATACGTATGCCTGTCAAGTCTCATCCTCTCACCCATACGTAGTTCCCTGAAATTACGTGCATCTCATCTACTTGATCACCTAGAATTTCACATATACATATGGATGCACTTACATGTCACAATACGAACACTTACATTTCACAATACGAACACTAAGCAAATAAAAAAATGTTGAACTGGAGGTCCACTAGGTTATCCAAGCTGCTTGATGCGGTCGTATGGTTTCGAGCTGCTACAACCAAGCCTTAATCCTACTTGTTGGGTCTGCTTGCATGAATCTTTTTTTTTTTTTCATTCTACTCTATCAAATAATGCCTCATTTAGCTCAAAGCATGCAAGGTTATTCCTCATATTTTCTTACCATATTTTTTTTGTCTTCCTTTTTCTTATTTACTTGAGCAAAATTCAATAGGCCAACTTTTCTTAATGGAGTTTCTATTATACTACTATTTATATGTCCGATGATTCTTGTTGGGGCTTATTCTTAATTGATGCAGTTTTAATCTTTTTATGGATGTATTTATTTCTTATTTTGTCCTTTTATGTATACTCATTTATTTATCATCTAGTACTAAATAATATTCAATACTACGTAACATCATTAGTCCTATTATTATCTTATAAATTTTATCTTTAAATTTTAGTAAGATTTTTTTAATACATTATATATTAGATGCATTTTTGTACTTATTGTATTCTTTTTGGTTATAGTTAATAGCATTACTATTTATTGCACTATCATTTTGTTTGATTGAGTCAAAGTATTTAAATTATTAACTCTTGTTAATAGCTTAACCACTAATTGTCTACCCCCTAATATTAGTGTTTTTATTTTAATTAAGTCTGCACTCTATGGCCTTGTTTGGTTGGGGAAAAATAAATCCTAAACCCTTCAAAAAATAATTTAATCAATATTTTATATTTTTTTATGTCACACATAAGTTTAAATATTAAAAATTAATTTTATTTCACATCGTGCATAAATTTTAACATTAAAAATTAATTTTATTTTACATCCCACACTTGCTCAAATAAAAAATTAATTTTATATCTCATATAATGTAGTTCTCAGTAGTTAAATAATGTTATTTTATATTATAATATTAAAATATATTTCTTTTTATTTTTATTTTTAAAAAATTTTAGCTTCCTCAAAATATATTCCAACTATATGAGGCCTATAAATTTGATTTTGGACTCTTAGGTATTTTTTATTTACTCAAGTTTTATCTTAGTTCTATCTCTAATCTTATCAATACGAATATTATTTATAAAAAATATACACTAAATTCCGACCTCTTGAATGTACTCAATGAAAATCTTTATAATTAATGCAAAAAAATGTGAATTTAAAGTCAAGCTTTGGTATAATCCAATTATAATAGTAAAATGTATGTGCCACATAAAATTAAATATATTATACTCTAGTTCACATGCATTTCACCTCATAGTTTAAATTTTTTGGATAAGAGTGGCATGTAAGTCATATATAAAATTATTTTTATCGTGTATGTAAATCTTCAAATAGTAAAATTCTTAGTCAAAGTCCTTTCATTTTCAAATACAAGTAACAACATCCATATACAATATTTTTAATAATAGTTTACTAAGTCAATAAATAACAAATGTAAATCTTCATTTTATCTCACTAAGGCTCTGTTTGGTAATAAGAAAAAAAAGAGGATGTAGTTGGAATTTTTAGCCATTTTTGAAAAATGTGTATGATGTGAAATAAAGTAAGTTGGTTATATTAAAAATTGTGTATGATGTGAAATAAAGTTGATTGATTTTTTGAGAATTGTGTTGGATGTGAAATAAAGTGATTGTTTAATGTTGAAATTTGTGTGAGATGAGATATAAAATAATTTTTTAAATTTTTTTAAAATAAATTTAAGATTTTGGCTATGGATAATTTTAGCCATAATTTTTAGCCCATTGCCAAACAGGGCCTAAGACTTTGTTTGATTGATGCATATTTTGAAGTAAAATATTATTTTATTAATTTTTTAAATTTTTTATAAATTTTAAAAATTTTATTTCACATTCAACACAAATTTTAATCTTAAAAATTAATTTTATTTCACATCTAACACACAAATTTCAATATTAAAATCAATTTTATTTTACATCTTACATACTTTTTAATATTTAAATAAAATTTTTCTTATTAAACTTAAAAATAATTTTTTTTCTCTCATGTCCAAAAATCACCTTTTAACCAAACAAGGCCTTAACTCCTCTATTACATATCTCAATGAATAAATAGCTTTCATAATAGATTTAACTAGTTTAACACTAAATTGATTCTTTGATATTTTAGTATCATGATTTAATCTATGTATGATTATTCTCTCCTAAAATTTCAAAGTATAGCTTAATAATTTAATTTTCTTTGGCATCAGCTTGTATATCGTCTTTGTTCTTATAAATTGGTTCTATTACACAGTTTTTTCATTTATTTTACCTTTTTTAAGTCTTTAAAATCATGTTAATCTTCTTAGTGAGCAAAGAATACTCCATCTCCCTTACATTGTTTTTTAATATTATTTCTGTTACATGTTTAACTATTGAAATATCATCTTGTCCTATGCTTTGTCTTTTTTAAATCCTCTTAACTCTCATCATACTAGTTGTTTACATGTGGATTCCTTGCTTTGCTCTAGCTAACCATGTGGTGCTTCGGTTAGCCTAAAGGATTTTCCCTTAGATTGTCCCGAGCCTATATATAATGGTCACCGTAATTTATCTTTCCAACACCTTGGGGTGCTATTAATAGCCTTGATCGAGTAGCCTAAAGCTCCTCATTCTCGTGTTTCTCAACCATCTTCTCGGACTTGATGAACACGACAGTTGCTCATTGTTGATCATTGCCCAAGATTTTTATTGTAAGTCAGTGTCTATTTGCCAATTACACTCGTCTTCGATAATCTTGCCAGAATCGTAAAAGGTGGACTTGTGAATATGTTGTAATTTGTCTAGGAAATCTCTAATATTATCACACCACCCAATAAGGATTACAAACCTTCTCCCACTCCTTTTTCTCAGATTTTGGGGGGCTATGCCTCTCTCTCGCTCCTCTTTTTTCCCTCTATTAAGGCTGATAGCCATGGTTGTAGAAGAGAGGTTCTTCTATTCTTTTGGTTGGGTGCTCTCTCTCCTTTTTTTTTGTTCATCTCCTTCATATTCTTGCCAATAGTAGCCATTGAAAGGGTGCTCTTTGTATTATTTTTTATCTCATACATTGCTTTGTATCGTCTCTATTGCTCCATTGAAGCGGGGTAAGCCTGTAGTTCCAAGCAGGAGGAAACATCAACAATGGAAGGAAGCTAGCTCCAGTACCTTCTTCATATTTGCCTTGCTTATTTATTTCACATCAGATATGAATTTAAATGTTAAAACTCAACTTTATTTTATATCCAACATAATACTCAATAAGAAAATAATTTTATTTTACATCATAATATTATAATAATTTTTTTTCTTTCTATTTTTAAAAATCTTAAAACTTCCTAAAAATATTCTTGAAGTAAGTGAGTTTTGTGCCAAACTTCTTATATAGATCCTCAAAAATTACAATTTTTATATTGCAAATTGCTTTTTTAGATATTTGTTTAGCCAATATGTATTTTTTTTAATTTTCTTTGCTTTTACATTTATGTCAATATTTAAAGTAAATTTTTTTCTTTTTAATCTTTTGTTGTATATCATTTTTTTATTATTTAGAGCTTTCTTCTTTTAGTTATAGTTTTATTGTCATTTTTTAAACTATGCTTTATCTGTGGACACTTTTTTTGCTTACCATTCGTTCTCCAAAACATAGTGAAATTTCACTTAAAATAACCTTACAATATTAATAATCCAAATAATTTTGTTTTTTTATAAAAAATAATTAATTTGCATTTTTGAGCACTTATTGTTTTAAGTGATAATATTATTTTCTTGAAAAAGTTTTAGCAATCGTATTATCATAAGATAAGAAAAACTTCAAATTTTCTCATAAGAAAAACATCGCTATGAGTCTCCCAAAAATTATTCTCATTGTAAATACTATTAAATTATTTTGTAAATTTTTCAGTATGCTTATTTAGATCTCCGATGATCATATTTTCATTCTCACGTATCCATTCAATCATTCCCATGTCTTTGTTTAATAAAGACTCTATACAACACCATATTTTATCATTTTGTTTTTTATAAAATAGAAATGCCAATGTAAAACGTAAACTTAATTTCACATTCTCCGAAATTCTAATATTATAAATCAATTTTTTTTTTATATACTATACACACTTAAATAGAAAAAGTTCGCTTTATTCCACTTCTTACAAGATTAGAGAATGTATTCCTATATGTATGAGGATGTTTAATTCTGAGAAGGTTTTGAGGAGAATTCTTGTCATTTATTGAATGTTTGTTAACAATCTTTAAGCCGTATGGAATTGGCTAGACAATATTCATTAGCGCTATCAAAATCTTCAAGTTGTTAGGCTTATGCCAAAGTTGATCTATTGGTGGAAATAATCTGTTACCTCTATTTGTTTGTTGAGGTCCTTTTGAAGAGAATTCAATCTGTGAAAATTTAACTGCTTAATATTTTTTATTTCCTCTTGTTTTGTAACTAATTTGCATTTTATGTATTGGTTAGTTTCCATTGTGTTTTAAAAAGTTGAAGTTTGATTATTTTTGGATATCAAGGATACCCCGTTTTCTTTGATTTTTTATGATAAAAAATGACACCATTATATAAGTATTAAATTTGTCTCTTTGAACTAAAATTTTTTGTATTACAGTTGGATTGCACCGAGACTTAATTTTAAGTTCGTATTTTTTTGCTTTAGTTATAGAAATTCTGATTGGACATGTTGAAGGTGAGATGTCTTAGTCTATATTTTTCATAGATAATCATTCTTGTTCATAAAATAAAAGGGAGAACTAAAATTTTGGAAAAATATCTTAAAATTTAAAGGTTTTTGATTCAATATATTAAAAATTGAATATATGAAGTGCGCATATAACCAAGAAAGAAGTACTTTTATTGGTGATGTGACAATTGGTAATCAAATTATCAAAAAGAATGCGCGCTTTAAATACCTTAGATTAATCATATAAAGTAATGATGAAATAAATAATAACGTTATTAGCAGAATCCACGTAGGATGGGCAAAATAGAGAAATGTTATGATGTATTATGCGATAGAAAAATTTTATCCGGACTTAAAGGTAAATTTTATAAAATTGTAGTAAGACCAACGATAATATATGATGCTATATGCTGGCTTGCAAAGAAGAAATATATAAATAAAATAAATGTTATGGAAATAGGAATGATAAAGTGGATGTGTGAGTATATACGAAATGATAAAAATGAGAAATGAATGTATCTGTGAGAAAGTTAGAGTTGCACCAATTGAGCATAATTTTAGAGGGTCTATTTAGATGGTATGGACATGTAAATCATAGGCCGATTAAAGCCTCAGTTAGAAAAACTAAGTTATTGGATTTTGCCCATATGCAAAGAAGAGGAGGGAAACCAAAGAAGGCACGATAAGAAATTATTAGGAGTGATTTTACTCACTTAGACATAAACAAGATAGAGTGCGATAGAAAAAACTGTTCATGTAGTCGAGCGCATCTTGTGGGATTAAGGCTTATTTATTAGTGTTGTTATTGTTAATTGCTTAATATCTTTTGTTTTGCTCTTTTGTGTAACTATTTTACATCTTATGTGGCCATTAGTTTCCATTGTGTTTTAAAAAATTGAATTTGATTTTTTTTTTGTTTTTAGATATCAGGATACTAAGTTCCCTTTGGTTTATTATGATAAAAAATGAATTCTTTGTTCCTTATATCTATAAACACAATATATTATCATTGATTTTTTGTCCCTTTGAACTGCTCCCATGTAGTATGAGTTTGTCTTTATGAGCAAGATAACTAACTAGTTTGGTTTATGCTATGAATTAATGTACACTTCTTGGCTTCATAATGAATTTCTTGCCTTAACTTTAAATTCTTCTATTTTTTTGGGAATATAAATTGTAGGCCTTAATTAATAATTGTTGGCCTACAAAATAGAAATACATAAATAAAATATTGCAGAAATAAAGTTACTAATATAGATAAGTGAGTATACAAAAAACCTCATGATGAGGAATGAATACATCATGAAATGGCTGGGGTAGCCCCAGTTGATAAATTTAGTTAAAGTTGTTTTAGGTGGTCTTGGATGGTCTAGACATATAAATTGTAAGCTGATATATGTTTTAGTAACGAGAATATGGTTATTAGATTATGAGCATGTAAAAAAGATAGAGAAAGACTAAAAAAGGTATAACAAGAAATTTTAAAGTATAATCTTGGAGCTAAATGAAATGTTGTTATTTGATTGAGTGCAATAGCCAACTCTACCCAGTTATGTTAAGGCTTGGTTGTTGTTGTTGTTGTTGTTTATCTTTGGGCTATTAGTAATAATGATATGCTTACCCGAGGCATCATCGTTTTTAAGGCTCAAAATGAGGAACAAAATGGTACTAATTTAAAAATAATAATTACAATAATAAATAAAGTTTTATTTCATTCTACATAAATTTTCATATCAAAAAAATTATTTTATTTCACATTCTCAATTATTTTTAATAAATTATTACTTTTATTTCACATCATAAACCAAATTACGTGGTTTAAATATTTTGGCCTAGGCTGTGAAATAAAGTTGATAATTTTATTAAAGATAATTGAGTATGCGAAATAAAATAATATTTTTTTATATTGAGATTTATGTAGATTGTAATAAATATTTATTTATTATTGTTATTATTATTTTTTAAATTAGTATCATTTTAGTTTTGATTTTGGTTCTTGCTCCAAATAGGCCTAAATTTTGTTGATTATCTCATTTTGTGGATCTTTGTGAAAAATCTCACCCCTTTTTCTTTCAGGTAATGTTTATTCCAATAGTTGGAACAAGGTGTTGAGGACAGGATATGATTCTAACTGTGACTGCCGCTCACCTTTGGGTACAAATTCTGTAAGTTTCCTCACTTTTGACACTTGCGTCATTTCTTCTGTTGTACAACTTAATTCCTTTTTGGTGTTGGTAAATCTAGGAAAATAGTCTATTTGATTTCTTTTTCTTCTTATCCGTTTTGACTTTTTTTTTGGGTGATTTAGATTTTTAATTTGGAGGTCAACAAGTTGAGCCTTTTTGTTCATTGCTTTGTTCAATATTCTCAATAAAGTAAATACATGAAATATTCGTAAATTAGTAATAATCTCTGCTACTCTCACTCAAGTCTATGTTTATGATATCTTGTGTTGTTTTTGTTCCTATTGCGATATGGTAAATAAAAGGCTTCTTTGAAACATTTCCATCAAGTAGAAACTACCTAACTGCCTGCAAACTTTTGATCTTGAATGTTCTATTGCTGCTGACAGATTACCATTGAACTCAAGAGTTCCTCTAAGAAGGCTGGTGGAACGTCAGTGAAAGCATTGATAGATGAAGAGATGTCAAGAGAAAAGCACATAAAGCGGTCATCACCTAATTTAATTGCTAGGCTTATGGGCCTTGACTCCTTGCCTTCTTCTGGAGGCTTTAAACTACATAGGGAGCCAGAGGTGAGAAATCATCCCAGAAGGCTCTTATCCAACGGGCTTCATGAAAAATTCACTTACCCTGAAGACTTCGCACTTCAAACATGTAATGACGAGCAAAATTGTAAAGATGTCTATGAAGTTGTGGAAACTACAAAGGTTGAAAAGCAAAAGAAACAGGTCGGTCATGAGCTCGAAGCCCTCAATTCCTACAATGATATCTACCATCACTTTCTCGTAGAATCCCAATCCTTGTTACCAAAGCATTTCAAAGATGGAAGTTGCTCACCATTGGAAAGTATTCTAAGTACAAGTTTAGAATCTTCTATTAGATCAGAAAGAAATGTTGATCGGTATGTTAATCAAAAAGGAGTTGATTCACAATTTTTTCAGAAACCTACAGCCAACCATTGTTGTCATCGTTCTAGAGAACATATTTATTCTCTTTTGCAGAAGTTGTCGCAATCAGCATATTCTAGAAAAGATGATGGCTGTGTTCAGCCGACCCAGATTGTTATTCTTAAGCCGAGTCTTGACAAGGTTCGGAAGAAAGAAAGGATATTACCTCGTGTAAAAAATATGAATCACTCAGAAGTTTCAAGTGATGAAGTTCTGGATTTATTTGCAGAAGAAAGAGCTCTACGGAAGCTGCATAGTACTTTTGAATCTTCTGGAAATAGGATGAAGGGATCCAAAGAAACTACTAAAGTGGTTAGAAAAGAATTGAAAAAAAATAATTCTACTGAAAGAAGGAAGATTTCATCCCTAGAGTTAAATGAGCATGCAGAGAATGAAGATTCCTGGACAATGTCAAGCATCAATCAACGTAATTCTAGGACTTCAAACCGGACTTCTGCTAATTTTTGTGAGTATCCACTTGAGTCATTAGTTAGTTGGGAAGCCAGGAAGCGCCTTTCGGACCGCTGGAACCTGACTAGTCGTTCTCAAGAAATGGGAGCTTTGAGCAGAGTTTCTGGTACTTTGGGTGAGATGCTAGCATTATCTGACAATGAAACACCCAAAATGATGCTAGACACATCATCTGCCATGAAGGCTAATAAAAGGAAGTTGGTGAGGGAGGATTGGCTCGAAATGTGGTATTCACCTTTGGGTATCAGTAGCAAGGATGGTTGGAAAGATGAATTCTCAAGGAATCTTCCGAGGTCTAAATCTCTCTCTGCTTCCTCTTTAGTTTACAACTCTCAACATAGCTCAAAAGGCCGTCGCAATTGTCCCAATAGATATATGCTTAAGAACACTTGTGATAGGAGCAACAAGAACCTTTCAGTTGGTCCCATCCAGCAGAAAAATACCTTACTAACTAATCATAAATATCACTGTAATATTGGTAAGCGTCAGTGTGAAGAGGAAAATTATGCAGTTGAGCGGGAAATTCATGTCAGTTCAGAACAACTGAAAATCAATAATGAGCAGCAGGCAGGTTTTGAGCTCTCTGATGACTCCATTGCTCAACGTAGTGAAGTGGCTGATAATTTCACTGTTCTACAATTCAAACTTGACAACAATTCTTCAACGTGTGGGGACAAGCAGCTTGAAAAGCTCCAGGAATATGTGGGGTCAGAAAACCTGTCAGGCCATGATCCACATGAAATTCTATCAAAGGTTAGCGTGCAGATAATCGTCAATTATTTGTTATCATTGCTTTCAATTAACATAAACGTGTTATGGCATTGGTATCACTGAAATTGACGCAGAAGTTAACCTGTTGATTGATTTCATGTTTTTTCCGTGCAAAGCAGATACATAAGTTGGCATTTTCTAAACATTATTTAATTACTATTGCTTGCTTACCCTTTTCATTCTTGAAATTTTCTGTGGTTTAGTTTTTGGTTGAACTAAATAGCCTTCCTGGATGGGCTGCCTAAAGTCAACCTTTTTACTGGCAGCACTTGTTTTTCACCCTTAATTTGTGTCTGTCAAGAGTTGTATTAAAACTACTGGACTTTCAGCTCATTGATGTTCATCTACTTTTTCTTTTGTTAAATTCTATCCACATAAGTTTTCCTTGAAGTTCAGTCCCCTTAAGTTTTCACATGCAAGTAAGGCCCAGTAGTCATAAGAAAACTGTTGATTATTTTCTTTTTTAGACCAGATTCCCCACGTTACTGTTAGTGAAACTAAAAGCATCGAGTCCAACTTTCTAAAAGAAACTAAATATACATAAAAACACTAAAGTTATGCAAATTCTTTTCACATGTTCCTTTTCCATTGTGCTACTGAACATATCATTCGTTCTTATCTTGATGCAACCTGAAGGCGGGATTGTTTTGTTCTAGCTTGATTGCTTATTGTACGTGCAAGTACTGCATTTCTGGCACTAGTTAATTGCTGGATAATCTGTTGTTCTCCATTGAATACGTTGTTCTCTTTCTTGTTTTGCTAAAATTACAAGATTAAAATGTATTTTTGGTTTGTTATGCATTATTTAATCACTCAGGAAATGTTATTTGAGCATGGTGGAGAAACTAGGTTTCTATCCCAGTCAACCTTTGCCAAAAGCCACAACGAGGCTGATCAACCAAGTCCAGTCTCAGTCTTAGAGCCAACATCTGAAGAAGAAAAGAGTACTTCCGGGTGCTTTGAGAAGATTAGTGCTGATCTTGAAGGTAGAAAAGAGTTTATGTGATTCTGTCACATATTTTTCATGTACTTGGCGTTGCATTTAATCTTATACAAATTGTTGCTTTTTCAGAGCTTCGAATGCAGCTTCGTCTTCTCAAAATGGAATCACTGAATGGTTTCACGGAGGAAATGGAAGCACATGTCTCTAGTGATGAAGATGCTGGAGAAACTGTTCAAGTGTTTAGAGATGAAGAGGAAAGAGACTACTCATATCTTCTAGACATCTTCATCCATTCTGGATTTCTGAATTGTGATCTTGATGAGCTCCCCAATTCATCTGATTCGGCAGGAAATTTAATTGGGATGCAAGCCTTCAACAGGCTAGAAAAGAAATACCAATGCATTGACTCCACGTGGTTGAGATCCGACCGAAAGCTCTTGTTCGATCTTACGAGTTCTATCTTGATAGATATCAAAAAAAGGAATGTTTGGCAGCCCAAGATGGTTGATGAAGGGCTTGTTGAGGAAGCATGGTTGAGAGTGGTGAAGCAGAGGAAAGAAATTGGCCGAATTCCAGAGGAAGATCTCACTGGGCGAAAATGGTTTGATGTAGGGGATGATAGAGAGCTGGTTGAAAGAGAACTGGTGATTTTGTTGCTTGAAGATCTCATGAATGAGCTCGTTATTTAGTAACTTATCTACATGTAGGTTGGTAGCATTAATATTAAGAATTAAATATCATGGCATCAAATCAGAAAATTTTTTTATTGCTGGTTCATGTTCTATAATGCATGCTTTGTAGTGATTGTGAAAGTTTTGATGATAATAATCATTTTAGATCTATAGAACAACCTTCAACTTTGTTTCTGTGAATTAAGTTTTTCAACATTCTTAACCAGAATGGTTAGTGGCATCGGTCAATTGTCGACAGTGCATAACATTCGCGGATCGGTTAGACCAGTTCCTTCCGCGCATATCTTCTGTCGGTCTTCTACTCACCTCCACTACTTGGGAACAGAAAATAAGGCCTTCCACTTTGTAAATAACTCCTGTTTGGTTCATGGGGAGGAATTTGGCTGATGAAATCTACTTTGAAAATTGAGAAAAAAAATGAAAGTTTCTTCACTGTTTTCAGTGGCTTTAGTGCAGGTGGTGTTTTTGAATGCTCATTTGTTTCATCCATTTCCCTTTCTTATTTCACTGTTCTTCCTGATTGTCATACAGAAGGCCATTTCATTTGATTGAAACATTATTTGCTGCTTCAATTGCTGCTCTTTCCTTAATTCACTCTTGTGCCAGTATAGGATTGAATTAGGCCATCTTGAAATTAGATCAATTTAAAAAATAAAAGAAATTAATATTAAGTTTTTCATAATAGTTTAATAAATAATAATAATTTTTATTTATTTTTTGTTAATTATAATGTTATTTAGGAGGCGTTTGATTTGATGTTATGTTATCTTGGTGTGATGTTATGTAATGTAGATGTCATGATATTTAGATGTCATCTTTTAATTAATAATTTTATAATCTTATATAAGATTATTTATAGATGTCATTAAACCAAACAATTATTTTCTTTAGATAATATAACATTACATCAAGATAACATCGAACCAAACGCCCCCTTAATTTAATTGAATAAATAAAGATATTTATATTCAGTAATACTAAAAAAATAAAAATTAATTGAAAGGTAGATCAACAGTGATTTAGATCGAGTTTGAATTGATAATAAATGATTCAGTTTTAGCCTGAATTGAGATTAGATTGAGTTTGTATTCTAGATTGGATTGAGGTTGAATAAAAAAAAAATTAATTTAATCTTGAACTGACTTTGTGATTTCTCCAAATTTAATTTGATTTTTATTTATTAGTCATAAACTCAAAGTGAGCTAATAAACTATAAGCATGCTTAAGAAAATGTAGCTTGTTCTCCTCGCATTTGCATGTTTTTTCACGTTGTGTTGTCAAATTGTCATATCTATCTCGACTGTCTACTTGGAAGAGATAAGGTTAAATACTGTTTTAACAGTTCTTAAATACGATTTATTCGTCCGAAGAGAGCCGACCCAGAGCCAAAGAGAATGATCAAATTACTAAAATCAATCGAAAACAAGCTATTTGAATTTGCCATTTTCTCTCACTCATTCCTCAACTAAAAGGGTAGTTTCCTTATATGGAGACCCCTCATTAGTTTTAATATTTTATATCTAGCTAATTCTTTAGCTAAGTGAGCATGCACAAAGACATGGGCTTTATTAATTCTCTTGATAGTCTGTGCCATACTTTTCAAATACTGAGGTTGGAGTCAGATTTTTTATCCAATACAAATTTCAATTATAAAAATTAATTTTATTTCACATATAATGCAAATATGAATATTAGAATTTAAAGTATTTCACATTTTACACACTTTCTAATATTAAAATAAATTTCTCTCTCATTAAACTTAAAAAATAAAATATTTTTTTTTCTCTTGTCTAAAAAAAAAGCTCAAACCAAATGAGACTTTATTATTGTTGTCACTGGAGGAGGAAGAAATCGTGAACAACGGTGGGGTCGGGAAAGAGGTCAGAGAATTTTGGACGAAAAAACAAGTTAATACTTTCATCATCTCGAATTCATCTAGGTGCCTACATTTAGAAATTATTTTCAAATAGATCTTTGAGGTTGACATAAATATTTCATTTGAATCCTTTTTTAACTAATTCAATTAATTTCCATTGCAACAAAAATAGAATTAATTTTTAAATCAAAATTTTAATTTAAAATGACAAAAATCCCCTTGAGTAGAAAGAGAAGGGGAATATTGGCTGCTGTTGGCTGCTAGACCCTAGTGCAGCCACTTAGTCGAGATGACGCAGTCGCTTGCGGACCTGCGGTGCGATGGCTATTAGCCGAGGAGAGTAAAATTATAATTTTATATTTTTCTATTAGTTTTTTAACAAAATAATTCAGAAATATTTTTAGAAGATAAAGGATAGGATGGGAAATTTTCAAAATTATTGATCTGCGTAGTATTATTCTTTTTTTTTATAAGTCTACAATTTTGATTATCTTCATGTAATAATATTAAAAAAATATCTTGTGCTTAATTTAAATAATTTACTAATTAATTATTACTTATTTTAAAATTAAATATTCTTTCTTTTTTCATCAGCTTGGTATCAGAATATGATTCAGATTACAATATTTTTTTTTATCATTTAACATATTATGTATTATATTTTTTATCTTATTATATTTCACATTATCTTATATAAATGTCAAGTGAGTATAAATAATAAAGTAAAAGTCTACTGTTCGACCTTATAGGTAGGTTTTACCGCATATTTCTACTCAAAAAACTGTTATCAGTAGAAGAAGTTGTAATTAATTCTTATTTTTTTGTTGATTTGGATTATTTGCCATCTGATGAGTAAAAATAATTTGAAATGCCTTTTTGATTATTGTGCGTGGTTGGGTCAAGTCGAAAAAGGTTAAATACTTGAAGCTAATGATTTTTAGTGAAATAAAATATTATATTAGAAATTTAGAGGATCATTAATCTTAATCTTATAGTAAGTTTAGGCCATTACAATCGAGGGATGAGATCAAAACTTATTTACACATGATATATTCTCTTTCACCTTATCGAGTTGACTCATTAGATCCTAAATAGTATGATTCTAAAACTATACCCATTACCTCAGTTCTAACTCTTGAATTTAAACTTATTTAGATAATAGATGACACATTTAGTTCTCTCTCAAATGGAGAGGTGATTGAGTTCTTTATAGAGACCTTCATTCTATCTGAAGCAGTGAAATTCAATTCCTTACCTATATTCAGTTATATAGTAAGTCCTAGTTTAGCTGAGGAGTACAAGAAGCATAAGTAGGAACTGTATGATAAAAAATATAATTTAAGAATAAAAATTCAAAATTAAATTGACGATATAACAATAAAGTTGGTCATAAAAAGGAGAAGATCACAAGTTCGATTGAGGCTACTAAATCATTTGACTGTGTTGACGACATTGATTAATTACATTGTCACAATCGCTGAAAGGCCAATAGGTTCAATATGTACTCAAGTGCACTTACGCATATTTTGAATTTAGTAAAAACTCAATACTGATAGACCTATAAAGGCAAAGTGCACATCAGATAAGTGGTTGGTCACTTGAATTTTCATTTGATGTATTATTTAGTTCACTAATTTTTTTGGAGGACCTTATAGCACTTATTAAAAACTATATCTCTCGTGACCCTGACTTATTTTCTATATCCGTATGATTAAACTAAGTCATTTAGTAAGAATTGTTAGGTCAAAAGTGGTTCTATTGTGTTATTATATGTGAGAGTTTAAGTCTACTTTATATTTGCATTTCATATTAGTTTATTATATGTGCCAGTCTTCTAATTTTCTTTATTATTTATTTTATAAAATAAATAATTTTGATGATAAGTTGTTATAGTTAAGTACGAAAAATTTTCTGAATATTTTATTATGATAATTTAGTAGATTATTTAGTAAATTAAATCTCCTAATTTATTTTACTTTAAAAATTTGATTAATTTTGGAATAAATTTAAAATTTATCTATAGACTACGAGAAAGTTAAGAATTTTTATCATTTTAGATTTAATAGTAGTCAGGACCCAATAATAATATTTGATGAGATATTAACCCTTATTTTTATCGAGTATAACTTTAACCACGAGTTTCAGCATGAACTCCCAATTTTATTTTGTCATTTTAAAATATTTTTCTTCATGATATTGCCCTCAACTTTAGTGAGGTTGATGATTTATGCTCAGAGACTTAAAAGAAAGATGCAAATTCATAAACTTTACATAAAATATGATTACCTTTTCCTAAATGCAAGCATTGCAAGCTTTATAAAAAATATATAAAATGTGATAATTCATATAATTCGCGTTGTCACATCATTCTTTAGGTCGCCATTCACTATCTAGTGAGTGTGCGGTGAACTCGGACTCGCAGAGAGAGCAGATAGATCGATAGTTGCTTGATATTTAGATCAATATTTAGCTTGAATTGAGATCGGATCAGATCGGATTGACTTGGCTCGATTTTTATTTTTTAAATATAAATAATATTTTTTTATTATTTATTTTAATTAATTATTATTTATAATTGAGTAGGACGATTAACCTACTTTTATTTTGAATCTTGGTTAACGTGATTTTAAATTACGATAATTACATACATGCCATACCATTTAGTTTTATTTACGCATTACCAATTCATTTTTAGTTAATTATGCTATGTACACTCAAAATATTATAAAATCTTACATACACATATTTTAACTTATTTCTATTATAATGAGTAATCATAATTTTTCAATAACCTAATTATAATTAGATTACAAAAAATCTGAGTCGTTCATCATATTATTTTATGGATATTTAAATATATTTTAAGTGAAAATCCTAAAATCTTAATATTTAAGTCGTGACAAAGAAAAGAGACATCCGCGACGTAAATTGATTTTAGGATAAATCAGCACTTTAGTGTAGTATTGAAGAAGAGAAAAATATGTACTATTAATGGTAAAAATATAATTTTAATGATTTACTAATAAAATATTTTTTTTCAAATAGATTTTGATTAAGTTTTAACTCAAGTGTGTGTATGTAAGATTTTGTAATGTTTTGAGTGTATATAGCGTAATTAATTAAAATAGTGTGGCATGTAGGTAATTATTTATTTTAAATTTTGTAAGAAATAATTTTTTTATAAAATATTTTAATTTTTGAAAAATTTAAGTTGACTTAAGTCAAAATTTGAGGCAGCTCGAAATGCAAAAAAATCGGCTCGAATTCGAATCAACGAGCCGAGCATGGGATCGTTCTCACGCCTGAATTTGCTGCGATTTTTAAAAAATTGTTGGCGACAAGGGGTTCGCCGGAGAAGGCGGGGCGCTCGACGGATCTTCGCTGTTCATGGGCGAATCAGCGGAGCCGGCCCTAAAATTTCTACGATGGCGAACTCACCGGCGCTATTGATTTGATGTAGCGAGAGCAGTATATAAGGGGTCGTAACCCTAGCCCCCATTCCTCCCTTCGTTGTCTTCCTCCCTATCGCCATTTTTCCCCCGTAGTCCTCCATCTTTTTTCATTGGATCCGTCCAGTTTTTCAAGAGGTGAGGTTTCCGATTCTTACGGTTATCTTTTTCTTGAATGATGGATGGTTGCCGTCTTATTCGTGCGGTTTTTCACCGGAAATTTGTCCTTTCTTTTTGCATTGACATCTTTTCTGAAATTCTGATTGCCCTGATAGTGTGGAAGCAATTGCTGCCCAAGATTGCTTTTAAACGAGTTAAAAGGGAATTTTTGTGACTTTAATGAAGCTTTTGTTCTTGAAACGCGGGTGCGTTGAGCTATTGAGATTATAAAAACTTGTTTTTTCAGAAGAACTTTGATTTCTTTATATTGGTCATTGCTAAACGTTTATTTCTCAAGGTTTTGCGTGGCAATGGATCTTTAGTCACTTTGTCATGTAAATTGTAATGCCTTGTTATAAAATTTCATGGCTCTGTGTTGTTGTGCACCTATTCTAGTATTTTACCTTTATTTGAGTTCTTCTTTGAGCCTTGCTGTTTTCGACATTTCAAATGTACAATGTCTATGCTGTTATGAAAGTTAATTAAGGGGGTGTTTGGTTCAATATTATTGTGATGTTATGTATCATATTATTTTGAGAAATTGATTAATTGGTTTGATGATATGCTTAGATGACATTATAAAATGTTACATGACTATCACTGTAAAATGATTTAGATGTCATCTAAAATTGCATGACATTTAGAAGCCTCCCTAATTGTAATAGTGGAAAGTAAGGTTGGATTGATATTTATTGTCATCTTTTAATATTATGATTTTGAACTAAACAAATAAAAATTAAAATAAGCATAGGCATTTAGACAATATTGACACATAGGTAACATGAACATCTAGACAACATTGAATCAAATTCCCCTAAAAGAATAAAGATTGTTGGGCATTTTCTTTGGAGTTAAAACTTTTCATATTGGAGCCCCCTCTCTCCCTGTAGATGTTTCCCACATTTCTAGTGTTAATGTTTATCCTTGCAGATGACTAGTGAATTTGTTAAGGGAGCATTTAGTTTAATATTTTCTTGATGTTATGTTATGTTAATTGTTTGGTCTGATGACACCTTTAGATGACTTTTTAAAAAATTATAGAATTATAGCTCAAAAGATAATATTTAGATAACATGACATAACATTTAGATAACATCGAATCAAATGCCCTTGAGGTTTAGAAGTTCTTTTAGTCATAAGCTTAAAATGACAAATTATGTAAATACGATTCGTGAACAATCCCTATTTATCATTCCTCCTTTGCTTATAACTTTCATATTTAAAGGTTGGAATGAATTCAAGATTCGAATTATGGTTTGATTTCATTTACTTTGAGTTAGTGCATGCTTATGAATATATTGTTGATATGTGTATTTGTTAGTGATAATGATTTCTTTTTCAGTAGTTTATATATATAGATTTGATTGTCATTTTGATGGTAACGTCCTTTTATGTTGTGCATTGAACACGTATGCTTGGATGACTCGTTAAGTATTAGATCTTTAATCTTTTGTTCTTTTTTAATCACATGTTCAACTTCACAATCATATGTATTCTGCAGAGGCTGAAAAATGGCTGATGGCGAGGAAGTCCAACCTCTTGTCTGCGACAACGGGACTGGTATGGTGAAGGTATGTCATCATGTTCAATTCAATGGTTCATAGTCACAAAACGTTGATTTTTGTTTTCTAATTGCATTTTGTTCCGAAGGCTGGGTTTGCTGGTGATGATGCGCCTAGAGCAGTATTTCCCAGCATTGTAGGCAGACCTCGCCACACTGGTGTCATGGTTGGGATGGGACAAAAAGATGCTTATGTTGGCGATGAGGCGCAATCCAAAAGAGGTATTCTTACCCTTAAGTACCCAATAGAGCATGGAATTGTTAACAATTGGGATGACATGGAAAAGATCTGGCATCACACTTTCTACAACGAGCTGCGTGTTGCTCCTGAAGAGCACCCAGTTCTTCTTACTGAGGCCCCTTTGAACCCGAAAGCAAACAGAGAAAAGATGACCCAAATCATGTTTGAAACCTTCAGCTGTCCAGCAATGTATGTTGCTATTCAGGCCGTGCTCTCCCTGTATGCTAGTGGTCGTACTACTGGTTAGTTTCCTTTAAACTGAATGATCATAAAACCTTATAAATCATGTCTCTCTCTCTGATAATTTATCTCTTACTAACAGGTATTGTGCTTGATTCTGGTGATGGTGTGAGCCACACGGTTCCAATCTATGAAGGCTATGCCTTGCCGCATGCCATTCTAAGGCTGGATCTTGCTGGTCGCGATCTCACTGATTACCTGATGAAGATCCTAACTGAGAGGGGTTACTCATTCACAACGACAGCCGAGCGCGAAATTGTGCGAGACATGAAGGAAAAGCTTGCATATGTTGCCTTGGACTTTGAGCAGGAGCATGAAGCTGAGAAGAGCAGTTCTTCCATTGAGAAGCAGTTCGAACTTCCCGATGGCCAAGTGATTACTGTTGGGGCTGAGAGGTTCAGGTGCCCAGAGGTTCTCTTCCAGCCATCTTTGATTGGGATGGAAGCTGCTGGGATTCATGAAACAACATACAATTCTATCATGAAGTGTGATGTGGATATCAGGAAGGATTTGTATGGTAACATTGTTCTTAGTGGTGGAACAACCATGTTCCCTGGAATTGCTGACCGCATGAGCAAGGAGATCACGGCGCTTGCACCAAGCAGCATGAAGATTAAAGTTGTTGCTCCACCTGAGAGAAAATACAGCGTTTGGATTGGTGGCTCCATTCTTGCCTCTCTTAGCACCTTCCAACAGGTAACTCTACATGGAGTGAATAGCATAAATTTTTGGTTTTATTGTTGGAAAAGTGTTTCAGTAATTTGTTGCATTCCTGTCAATACGAGTAAGGTTTATGTATGCGTGTACGAAAATTCCAATTAAAACCTTGCGCACCTTTATTCCTGGGTTAACTGCAGTAGAGAAGGTGTGGATCGAAGGTTTTAACAGTGGGATTACTTCGGTGATGGTTTTGAAAATTGATGGATTATTATATGGAGAAATTTGGACGGCTTAATGCAACATAAATCGGGTGGTGCATTCAACTAAATAAGCTGTAGAAAATATGAAAAGATACACCAAATTTACATAGTTCATAAAGAATCTCTTACGTCCACAGACTAGGTTGCATGACAAAAGGATCCATTATAAATTTGAGTTCCCAGATAGGGGAAGGTGAAAAACATTACCTGAATTTTAAATAAATTAAAGAAATATGAACCCAAGTGAATAAGATAGAAATTTAGTGCCAGGAATGCAATTTCCCATCTCCTAAATCTGATTTGCATGTGAAACCTCGTGCGGATACTGATGTCAAGATTTCACCAAGAAGAGCTCCGGTGGGATTGGCCATGAAGAGTGGAAATTTTTTATACTTGGCATTATCATAGTGGGGAGAGTGGAAGTTGCAGAGATGAATTCTTGATATTTAATATTCTTGCTTGTCGAGCAAAGGTGAAGGAAGCCGAAGAGATGTGGTGTTGGCGATGCTGTCGATTAACAATTTCTTGATTGTATCGCCTGGTGGCTACATTTCCTATGCTCTCTCTGCGTCTCATGCTCTTAGTTCTGTGAAATCGAGAATGAAATAGTGAGAGAGATACAGTATGAGAAAAGTCTCAACTCCCTGTGAATCTTTAGAACGATGTAGGCAATTTGTTTGGGGGATCTTGATGGCAACAGGGACAGCTGGTGTCGGCGTGGTGATAGTCAACGAAGGTGGTGTGGGAGATCGCTAGCAATAACATGGAGATAACAGCAGAGACAATGTGGGAGATAGTTGGTAGTGATGATGTGTGGAGTCAGCTAGTCTTTTTCTTGATGGGTTTACAGAGAGAATGAGAGATGAAGGAAGAAAGCCTCTACTCTTTCTTGGAGCAAGAAAGGAGGAAAATCTAATGAGAGATGGATAGGGAGATCTATAGAGAGTGAGAGAGTGAAAGACTCCCATGGGTTTATCCTTTATCTTGGGAAGAGAGTAGTTCTCCTTGGTGGAGAGGAAATGGCTCTTTTTATAGGCAACAGAAAGGTTCTAGCTGTTGACATGTTGTAGCAAGTTGAGATATGTTACACAGTTGCAGCAAGTTCCATGGCGGTCCTTTGGCATGAATACAATGCAGATGAACTCGTGAAATTTGTGTAAACACTTGCCACTGCCTCACTCGAATGAAAGTAGTGAACATTTATGTGCTTTTGAATAATAGATTTGATGGTCTTAAGACCAATTTGAATAATTTCTGTGACCAATTTTCAACCTGTGGTATAGAGTAGGAGAGCATGATCTTAGACCCGAATTGTGTGTGTGTACAAGAAGCATAGTCGATGAATGCAGCATCTGGGATCACGGTCAGAAGTCAACTAGGACTATTTTGATGATACATTGTTGGGGATCAACCTCGAAGGTCATCAAATTATTTCTATGAATGCAAGGTCTAAAATTGCCTTCACAAGAAAAGAGTGGTTGAGAATAGTCATGGTAAGCAATTTTCAAGTTTGATTGGATGACTTAGAGGCACCAAGAGATGATTGAAGTGTTTACTCATAGAATTATTGGATACATAAGAAGGCAGAAATAGAATGTGAAATGGAGAAGCTGAAAATAGCATGAGATAACTTAGATTGGAATTAATAAGATTAAGGGGGCATTTGGTTCAATGTTATCTTGATGTTATGTCATGTTATCTAGAGAAGACAATTGATTAGTTTAATGACATCTACAAATAATCTTCTATTAGATTATAAAATTATTAGTTAAAAAATGACATCTAGATGTCATGACATTTAGATTACATAACATAATACCAAGATAACAACGAACCAAACGCCCCCTAAAAGAAATTAATCAAATGTAAATGTAGTAAACAATATTGATCCTCTAATGTGGTTGAATCATTCGAAATGGTGGATAGAGGCGCAAGAATGCTCAGAGGGATTTGCACCATCAGTCATGTAAATTCTATCATCAGCCGATGTAATGTAAATCGAGTGAAATATTCAAATCTCATAAAAGATGAAATAAGCTGTAGAAAATATCAAAATAGAGCGGAAAGAATCTCTTATTTGTATAGGGTGGGCTAAGGCTGGGCCTCGCTAAAAAAGAATGTATTACAAATCCGAGTTCCCTTTGAGGGTTTCTCTTTGTTTTGTTTAACTACGACTTTCATTGGTTTTGCAGATGTGGATTTCGAAGGCAGAGTACGATGAATCAGGTCCTTCAATTGTCCACCGGAAATGCTTCTAAAGTCTTAATTGTTGTACATGTTATGTGGCTTCTTGTTGATGTTAAAATTGCTAACGCGAGTTTATTTTATTGATTATGGCTTCATGTCTAATTTTTTTAAAAAAAATTTGGCTTCACGACGAACATTGATATGCAAATTTACCGTTGATACATATTTTTGCCTTCAACAATGTCGTAAAAACTAGATCGGATTAAAAATCAGCTTACTATTCGATCGTTGCCGTACTGGTTGGAGCAACGATCGAACCAGCAAATTACTATTTTTAAAAAAAACAATTAATAATATAAAACTATCCGTCAAAATAGCAGTAAATGTTCAAAATAATAAACATATTTTTTTTGTATTGGTTCATTGTATAATGAAATGATGAATATCGGCTTGGTTTTCTCGGGTAGTAATACTACATTTTGAAGCCTAAAACTTGAATTAATTAAATCAAATAATTGTATAATCGATTAAATAAATTTTTTGTTATCATTATATTTTATTAAATAAGAATTTCTTATTTTATTTTAAATATGTAAGATTATTTTTTCTAATCATATGAGCTAATTTTTTATTGATATTTGCAAAGGATAATTAAATGTTCCTTCAGTCGTAAAACCATATTTAAATGATTGTAAAAAAAAAGCCATATTTAATTGAAAATTTGAAAACAAATGAAATATGCACACGAGCTTATAAATTTATTTTAACATTATATATAATAATATCAAGTTTCTAATTAAAGATATGTAGGATGAAAATAATATTGATTTTAATATTAGCATTTATACAGAGTGTAAATTTAATGTCTTATTATTAAATTATTTTAAAACACAATAAGTTTTAAAAGCTAATAAGCCGCGTCAAGAGTGATGCGAGTCGGACAGTTGGCATACATCTAATTAGTCGTATTGTATCTCTTCCGACCATTTGTGTACTCGGTTTTCACTCAGGGCCCGGCGCACAACTGTACTTCTATCTTCAAATTTCAAAATTCATAGCGCTTCACTTTCGCATCTCCGCACGATTCTCAGCCGTCTTTCTCCCTCCCGGCGGCCGGAAACCTGCCGGGCTCCGGCGATACGCCGTACGGCTCCACCATTCTCTAATCTACCTCTGGCGCTGCCGAATCAGTTCACCCACGGCAGCCAGACGCTTACTGTTGATCCAGATCGGCGGAGTTATTCCCTCATTTCGGAACCCTTCGGGAGCCACAAGAATTAGGTTTTTAAGCAGCAAATAGTCGCTTCGGAGAACGAAACGGTGGTAGATTTTTCCCGAGACTTTTCTTGGTTTCCTGATTGTTCTACTCTTCTTTTTTCCTTCTATAAGATTTGATTTTTCGTTTGAACAAAATCTTCTAGGTGCGAATGGAAGTTATTCGCTTTCTATTGGTGATGCTAGGGATGGAGGCGGCTGTTTGCCGTTGGTGAAGCTTCAATCGAGGTACGAAGAACTTTCTATGGTATGATTTGAAGCAACATAAAGAGGGCGTGTTTCTGGTTTTTGGTATGCTGAGTGTGATAATTGGTGTTAGAAACTACTCACGCTGATTGAACTTCAAACTATGAACACATAATGCAGATGATCCAATCTTTACACAATAGACCATCTCACTCAACCCAGACTTCACTTCCTTTGAAGTGCTTTCCACTCAGACCATCACTTAACCCGGGAATTTGCGCACTAGATCTCAACCTTAGATGTATCCTTGATAATGGAATACAAAGAGATGCAAACTGAAGGCAGGCATTCTGAAGCTGTTGATACCGAAAATTTGTCAAAGGTCAGAGAAGAGATTTTTTACCTGGAAACCGACTAAACGGAAAACCATGACGCCAATCTGTCAGCGGCTTTTTTGAACTTTACTAGATTGCAGTGTTTTTTTTTTTACAGAGAGAGGTAGACTGTAGTTTGCTTTTAGATTAATAAGAGAGAATAAGGGGGAATCAGATAGGATCCTGCCCATTCTTCCTCATTACAATAGGATTTTATAGTCTAAGTTTGTCCTTGGGTAGTCAATTCAGAGAAATGACTTTTATTTCTGGCTTTACGCTAGTGATGACTATTGGGTTAGGGTGCCGTGGCCTTACTTGTACGGAATGTACGGAATGTACGGACCCTGCAGGCAGATCATATTTCTTAAAAGCAGCATGAGGTCCTTTGTCTTGTACTTGAGTGCGTGGATAGTTCGTCATGGGGCACTTCGTAGAAGGCTATTCGTCGATAACCTTTCATCATACGTCCGTCGTCGAATTTCCCTGTTGCTCATGCCATGTGGGCCTTTACGTGTATGCTTCTCAACCGAGGCTAATTTTATCTGGATGTCATGACCATTTCTCTTAATTGTTTTTGTTGACCTGTCATTTTTTAATGGATAGCATAGGCCCATCATCCCGTAGTTACAACCAATATTTTGAAAATCAGATTAATCTTAGAACTGATGCAATGAAATGTTCAACTATAGTTGAATTGCATTTAAATCGCAAAATTATAATTATCCAAAAGTAATAATCATAAAATACAATGTATACCTCGATAGTGTCATAGTATAAAATAATACTAACAAAATATAATAATTAATATAATTACTATATTATATTTGTATATATTATATAATATATAATTATTTTTTATATCTTATACAACTAATTGCTAGATTAGTTGGATGAAATTATGGCTCTTCCATAAGCAATTATCAGTTATTCTCAAATAAAAGGATTGGTCCACAATCGATCAGTTTTTTGGTCTGATCCCAATTCAGGTTCTTCAATTTTGTTTTGATGTAGACGGTTGTTTTGAGACTTGACTAAACCGATTGGACCACAAATTTACAATTGAATCGGTTGAACTAGTCAATTCGGTTTTCTATAGGCATTATGGTTTTCCCTTCGTTGGGAGATTTTATGCACACAAATTTTTATGTTTTCCTTTTTTTTTTTCCTCGACTTTTTCTTCCAAGTGCCTCGTAGTATTTCACTGTACTGAGAAAGGGCTACTAAGTTATTGGGCCAAGTTCCTTGAATTAAAAAAAATTATACGTCAATATCTTTTAGCTCCCTCGTACGAGGTAACATGGCTACTTTCTCTTTGATTCCTTCCTTTACACATGCAGAAGGGCTAATGAACAAATTGGTCTGATATAAACATCTAGGTTTCTGTTTGTTTGGTAGTTTAAAATTAACTTAGTTTAATTTTAAACAGGCACATCACATCACACATAAAATTTAATATTAAAAATTAATTTTATTTCACATCCTGCACATATTTTCAAAATAATAACTAACCTATATCACATCCCTCACGTATTCCAACATAATAACTAATTTTATATCACATTTCTCGTATATTCTAACATAATAACTAACTTTATTTCATATCATTCATAACTTTCAATAAAAATATTTTTATTCAAGTTTAATTTTAATCTTACCAACAAACAGGCCCAATTGACATTTTAACCCAAATTGTTCAAGGGATATTTACAATTGTATAAATCCATGTGCCAACAATGGACTGTTCGCTAGCTCAAAAAAAAAAATTACAATGATACAATACGAGGCATTGTATTATTTCTACCATAAGGCCTCGTTTGGTTCGAGCTTTTTTTTTAGTTATAAAAAAAAATTATTTTATTTTTAAAGTTTAATGAAAGAGAAATTTATTTTACTATTAGAAAGTGTGTAAAATGTGAAATACTTTCAATTCTAATAGGAGGGACACGTTAATCTACCTCCTAGCAGGGATTGGCCTGCTTTTGGTTACCATTGGCTTGTATAGTTTGGTGTTAATCTTAAGAAAGGAAAGAAAAAATATTTTATTTTATAAAATTAATGAAAAAAATTATTTTAATATTAGAAGATTGTAGGATATAAAATAAAGTTAATTTTTGAGGTTGAAATTTGTATTGTATGTGAAATAAAATTATTAAAATTTATAATAAATTTAAAATTTTATTAAAATATTAATTGCGCTCAAAACTAGAAGATAGCCAAATATTAATCTAGAAAATATGCTGTCAATAATATAATAATCAAATATTGCCTTAAAATGGTCAAATAGGCATTATAAACAATTGGGTAAATTTCACCCAGGTCCCTGAGTTTAAGGGTTAATATCACATAGGTCCATATTTTTAAATTTATATCATCAGGGTCCCTAGGTTTTCAAAAAATATCATCTGGGTCCTTTTTTAAATTTTTTATTATTAAAAAATATACAAAATTACCATTATACCTTTACCTTCCCTCTCTCCACCAGATCCGGCAGCCGCGCCGCGCCGCGCGCCTCCGGTGGCCTCGCACGACACCGGCCGGCGGCCTCGCACGGCATCACGACCCCGCCGGCGGCCGCGCTGCGCCGCTCTGGCGCGCCGCGCGCGGGCCTCCCGTGGCGCGCTGCGCGGTCGAGGGCGCCGAGCGCGGTCGCGCTGCGCCGCTCAGGCGCGCCGCTCGCGGCCGCCCGGCAGCGCAGCGATCTAGCGTGGCGCAGGTGGCGCTCCGCGAGCAGCGGCCTCGGCGCAGCCACAGGTTGCGTCGCGCGGCCGCGCTGCGAGGGCCCGGCGGCCTCGAGCGTCCGCGCAGCTCGGCATGGCCGTTGCGACGCAGCACGGCCGCCGGCGGTGTCGTGCGGCCGTGCGAGGCCGCCGGAGGCGGCGCGGCTGCCGGATCCGGTGGAGAGAGGAGGGTAAAGGTATGATGGTAATTTTGTATATTTTTTAATAATAAAAAATTAAAAAAGGACCCAGATGATATTTTTTAAAAACCTAGGGGCCTGATGATATAAATTTAAAAACATGGACCTGTGTGATAATAACCCTTAAACTCAGGGACCTGGGTGAAATTTACCCTAAACAATTTGTCAATTTGTGTCTAACAAATTCAATGAAAATTTAAATATTTTTTTTTATTTTAATAATTTATTTAAACAATAACTGTATAATCCAGTCCTTCAGTTGCAATTATGCAAATATGGACAATTTCCGGATCTGTAGGACAAAGTCTCTCTGGTGGAACGATCCAACGGTTGTTGATTGGTCAAGCAAATGATGGACGGTGAGATGGGGACCAGGCACAGCCCTTTATCATCCAAGCTGGTTCTCCTCCGTTCGTTGTCCTATATATATATATTTATTTATTTATTTTTATTTCAATAAAGTTATGAAATATAAATATAAAAAAGCACCATAAGCCATTTTGGTTCAAAATATTATTTTGTCCCCATCGAAAAAAAAGAATATTATTTGTTTATAAATAAAAAAATGTGTTACTTTTACAATTTTGGGATAATTTAATACTAAATTCTTATTTTTTTAAAATTCATATTTATCCCACAATTTTTAAATATATCATATAAACCGTTCAAATCTTGTAATAATTTTATATTAATTTCTAAACAAGTACCTATAACTTATTTATAAATGCCTATAAATGCTTTTATTATTTGATAAGGTTAGTTTAACTCTAGTTAAGGACAATTAAAAAATCAAATAAATGACTAATTTAAAATGATTAGAAGATTTTGAGGATCTGTTTGTTATATTTAAGAATTAAGACATAAAAATGATATTTAGAAATATTTAAGATTTTTTATAAAATTGTAGGGTGCCAGCTGCATGACTTCTATCAAAATCTACAGGCATATCACCCTTTCCAAAAAAAAAAAAAAAAGATTTGGGGTATATTTGTAAATGCTCCTCTAAAATAAGGCCAGCAATTTTGTTCAAACTCAAACTTTAACTCAATAGATTCAACTAATAATACTCAATATATTTTATTTTTTAGATTTTGATGTGAAAGAATTTTATTTTAATATTAGAAAGCTTGTAAAATGTGAAATAAAATTAATTTTAATAGGGACATTTACATAATGGACACAAAAATTAGGTTAATTTATGAATTTCACCATAAATCTCAGAATATTACAGATATCACATCTAAAATAATTATTTTTTTATTTTTCACATCCTGCAGTAAATTCTATCAGAAGATTTAACCATAGTTAAATCTCAATAAAATCTCAGCCATTGATCTCATCGTTTAACCATCGACCTTCATGTTAGGGCATCGCAGAGCTGCATTGGTTCCGGCGACAACGTATTCACGCGAGCATCACTCAGATGTTTGCATCTTCTCCTTACGCAGGCTTCGCAAGCGGGCATCACATCTTTTTGAAGCCGACGATGACAGAACTCTGAAGCTCCAGGTGAGGTAGTTTCATATCCATCATTACCCTCTGAGTGATGCTCGCATGAATACGCGGCTGCCGGAACCAATGCAGCTCCGTGATGCCCTAACATAAAGGTCGATAGTAAACAATGCTATCAATGACTGAGATTTTGTTGAGATTTAATTATGATTAAATCTTTTGATAGAATTTATTGCAGGATGTAAAAAAAAAAACTGTTTTAGATGTTTTATAGTGAAATTCATAAATTAACCTAATTTTTGTGTCCACCATGTAAATGTCCCATTTTAATATTTATATTGGATGTGAAATAAAATTAATTTTTACAGTTGAAATTTGTATTGGGCCAAAAAAATAGCTTGAACCAAACAAAGTCAGAAACATTTCAAATTGTGGACTCACATGACAGGAGGTTTATACCTCATGGCCTCATATATAACTTGACCTAAATTTATTTTCTCAGTCCATAATATTTCAAGTATAATTCACAGATCCCAAAATGGTTTACCTGACTGAAGAAAGATGAGCTTGATCCTAAATAAGAGCATGTCAGCAACTGCAAATTAAAATGCAAAATAGCAACATTCATTAACGCAAACCTAATAATAACAATAATAAACGATACTAATTATTAGAACCTTCTCTAACACCAGTAATCGAACAGCTCTCGTAGAACAGTTCTAGTCAAATAGTTCTTCAAGAAAATATCATCAGATCGTACCCTCCGTACTATTATGTCAACTCAGTATTTAAGGTAGCATGAGAATCCACTGTCTAATCGTTCTTTGCAGGAATAGATGTCAGATATGACAGACTGTACTTATTATGTCTCATCCTCTCCAAATTATAAATAAGGAGGAGGAGAAACTCTTGAAGGGAGCTACCTCTCTCTCTCTTGTACTCATTCGGTCTCCATTTAGATACCCTCAAGCTTTGTAAGAGAAGAGATTAGATTAGTGGATTTAAATCGCCTATACTGCGTTGTAGGTTTTTTCCCGTATACTCAGATTTTTACGTAAAAATTATCGTCTTATTTCATTCTATTTTGACATATTTTTTGCATCAACACTAAATAAATAAATTCTGAAAAATGATAATTTCCCTAAAAAAATGTACCCTGATTTGTTCATGGAGGGCTTTGATGTAAACAGCAGCCTGTTGAAGCACAGAAGCAGTGTCTGTCTGCAATTGTTTCATTTAAATTTTTTTTTAATCTTAATCAGATTAAGATCGACTCAGATATTTAAATTTTAATTAAATAAAAATAACGTAATTTCATGCTAATATTACTTTGCCAAAGGGAGAGACTAGTTGCTGAAGAGTTGTAATTCTATCTCGTAGCTTGAGGCTCCTCTTTGTTAGCTCCTGCACAAATTTATTTCAACAACAAAATTTAAGGAAGAAAGAAGATGATGACAACTAATTTCAATAATAAAAATTTTGAAGGTTTTTAAATTTTTTGTAGATAAATCATTTAGAAGTTCTATTTATTTCTCAATCTTTGTTTGATTCGCGAGCAAAAATGTTACTCATTAAGACGTCGTAAATTACTAAAATTATTACTGCAACTATTATACATGATGTAAAGCCCGGCTCTATTTGATTAGAAGATAAAAAAAATAAGTTGGTTGAATTTTTGGTTATTTTTGAAAAATATGTATGATATGAAATTAAGTGAGTTAGTTATATTAAAAATTGGGTTGAATGTGAAATTAAATTAATGGATTTATTAAGAATTGTATTGGATGTCAAATGAAGTGATTGTTTAATATTAGAATTTGTGTAGGATGAGATATCAAATAATTTTAAAAAATTTAAAATTAAATTTAAGATTTTAACCAGAACTAAAATTAGTTGTGAGTTTGAATCTGTTACTAAACAGAGTTTAATCTAAAATTAGCAGCGATCGATAACTTGAATTTCTTAGCGTCCTTTATGAGTGTCAATTTTTTGTAAATATTTTCTTGTCTTTTTTTTTTTATCTTTATAATTTGATCGCCTATTCATCTTATCTTCAAAAGGTGCCATACGCACTTGATCTATAAAATAATTTCTAGAGCGATTGACTATGGTGTGGCAACCATCAACATAAGCATTTTTGTGCACCTTCATAACAAGGATTTTATGGATAATTTTTCACTAATTATTTAATAATTGCCCTCATATAGCATAAATAATTGATAGGATATAGGTCTTGTAAATTATATTTTTTCTTTCAATTTGTTGAAATTATTTTGAATTTTAAATTTTAAATTTAATTTATGAAAATAAAGAATGAGAACATTGTTGGGATTGATTTGTCTTTTCTATTATGGATGTATATTAAGTCAAGTTATTCTATTTAATATATATTTTATGTATATAAGGAAATTATAAAAGAGAGAGGGGGGAGTGTCTCTTTTTTAGGAAAAATTATTGTATTCGGATGGAGCACCATCTGGATACAGATTAGAGGCTGTCATGTGTACCAGGACCCACCTGTATTGCACACGTGGAGGCCTCTGATTGGCAGCCAGATGATGCTCCATTCGGATGTAATAATTTCTCCTCTTTGAGGCTTGCCTAATTGAGTTTGGCCCTCAAAAGAAAGAGAAAAAGTGAGAAGGGGCAGAGGAAGAAGAAAAAGTGAAAAGTAAACCCCTAATTAAGGGTGAGAAATCCTAGTTGAGAAATCCAAACTAGGATTAGGGAAGAGTAATTAAAAATAAAAAGTATTTTATCACTGTTAACTCTGTTAATTACAAAAGAGATACAAACAAAAAAGAAAAAGAAAAATAAGAGAGAATGGACATTAAGAGCTATCTTTCTCATAGGAGAATTGGAGTAGATTGAAGAAATTGGCTGTCAAGAGATAAGTAAATAATAGTAATGCTAGGGAATTGAATAGCATGAAAGCTTACCCACTAGCCATGTTCAACGAAGGAGAGATAGAGGCTAGCCAAAATAGCCTAAGTTGGGGAAATTTTTGTATATTGAATGTGAATATTTATAGATGAGGAAATAACAATTAATCATTATATATAAATGGTGGTATTATTTGTTCTTTGACAAAGGATTTAGCCTCCCTTTATAAATGAGTCGCTTTAGGAAATGAAAAATGTGCCTGGAATAATGGACCACATTTGAAGAGATATTACTCGCGTAGTATAGTATTAAATGGAGTGTTAGAAGAATAATGTTGTCTAGTTAGGTAGCTTTTATGCTAAGGTTGTTTGATTAGTGTACGTAGGCGAATAAGTAGTTTGTCTCATTTGGCACGGTTCTCGAATTCAGGGCTCTTGTTATTTGATCTGAGGGGTTTCATCGAGGTGGCCTTTGGCACCTTTGACTAGGTCCTCTGATTTGAGCTAAGTTAATGACTCAATTCTATCGGTTGACCCTTTAATCCTAATCATCTATCACGTGGATAATTGAGATGATCTTGAAAATTAATGACATAACATTTACAATGTATCTCATAATTGATGAGAAGGAAGTTTGGCCTAGGCAATTTTTTTGGAAGTCTTAAGCTAGTATTCTTCCCTTTCATCTTTTTAGTTTGATCTATCTTATGGTATGTTAGGCTTTTCGCTTAGAATCAAATCATTGGAAGATTATCTTCTTTTACAAGAAAGAGATTTTGTTGACACAATTGGTTTGTATGCATTTTTCTATCGCATCTAATTCTTGTAGCACTCCATTTTAGCTATAAAGTATTGCTTTCTCATACGGTAAAACTATTGCCAATTATATCTAACATTACACGACTTTGTGACTTCTTCTAATTCATGTGTTGTTAGGGAGTTACTTGGGGAGCTTATATTGGATCCAATATACAATGGATGGGTAGTTATTAACTCAAAAACTTATGCTAATGAATAAGTGACTATCAATTATCTATTAATAGCACAACTTATTAAATATTTAATGTCGGAAAATTTTCATTTATATTCTAATAAATCTCTCCCTTACATAAGAATCTATCTGCATTAGATATTTTCTTTTGGATGGACAGTTATGATCTCAAATACTCAGGCTAATGAATAAGTGGCTATCAATTATTTATTAATAGTACAACTTGTTAAATTTTCAATGTGTGATAACTTTCACGTGTATCTCAAAAAATCTCTCTCTTACATGAGAATCTACCTACATTAGATATTTTCTTCGTCAGATGGGCCACTCAGGTAATGCATCTTATGGTCTACTCAACCCTTAAATGCATAATAGAAAATCATTTACTCTTATAATTTCTTAATCATAGTAGAAGAGGCATGACGCGTAGAGGCATAATTTATATTAATCACTTGATCTACTCAAGTCCTAGCCAAATGATTAGGTTTAATACGACTTGTCAGGAGAGTTATACAATTGAATGAATATCTGTTAACCTAAAAGCGTAGGTCAATATGTAAATGTTTTCAAAGCCATACTAACACTATAACTTATTATTGAATATTTAATACGGGAATTCAAATTCTTCATGTGTAATTATCCTACTTACGCTAAAACGTAAGTTGATCTCACGAACTACATTATAACTCCGTAAACCTGTTTGCAAGCTATGTCGGATTTAAATAATTAATCTTATATATAAAATTGTTCCTTAACTTCTTTTCTATTTGATAACTTAATGAATGAACAAATCATATAATATTTTGCTGACATTCAAACTCATAAAACTTATTATAGATAAATTAGCTCAAACAAAATCTTAAAACTCTATTCATGTTCAACCACAGAAATAAAAAAAAAAAAGCTTGCACAATTTAATACTGGATTCATATCTGGCCTAATTAATTAACCCTAATAGGATCAGAAGCAAGAGGAAGACAGGAGAAGAAGATAATATATGTAGAAATTAATATACCTTTTTTATCTCAGTGAAATTCTGATACTTGTGATCAGCCACAGCTCTTTCCTCCATATCCTTTCTTCTTTTCATCGAACCAATTGTTACCTACGTATATTTATCGACGTTTAGCAAAGTACTGTCGTATATATACGTGCACGATGAGAAATCATTGAAGTCGTTCATTAACATTTAAACAGCTTACATTATCCAACCATTTTCTCTTCTGCATCACTTTTGCCGAATCTCCCTCTCCTATTCCATTGATCAAAACTCAAATCTTTTATTACGAGTACACAAAATAATTTAACTTGATTCTATGAATAAATGATGGGCATGCACCTATGACTGGGGGGGTAGTCTGCAGAGAATCGCTAGCCTGAGATCGCCGCCGGTCAAATTGAGTGCAGGCGGCGCTCCGGTCAAGAAGAATCCCAGCTGGAAGCCTTGGGCTGGTGACCGGCCGGCAAAACGGTGACGGCGCTGGCTGGCTGCTGGCCGCCGGCCACCGCGCTTCTGCCTCTTCAAACTCGAAGAACCTTAGCATGATTGTTCCTACTTTTAAGTATAGAGAGAGAGAGAGAGAGAGAGAGAGAGAGAGAGAGAGAGGATTGAAATTTAGTGAGAATAATAGGATTTGCCGTGAGGTAGGGCTTTGCTTTCAAGTCTCTTTCTTTTTGACCGTTGGGGGCCCAAATTCAACAAATATGTAATAATAATTAATTAGATGAAGAGAGAAAGTTGTCTTCTAACGTTGGATTCAAATGATCGTCTTCATCTCTAAGTCACCTATTCTTTCTCCCTCGTCGTTGACCTCACGATTTCTTTTTGTTTCAGAGTTGAAAGTTTTCGAGATTCTCTGCCACTTGGTCAACCCCTAAACCTGATCTAAGAATCGACATAGGGCAGCTCATAATTTCGCGAAAAAACCGAAGATTATCTCTGTTCAGCGTGAGGATTAAAATCATAACCAAAATGGTACTAATTAAAAAAAGAATAATAATAATAAATAATATTTTTTTTAATTATTCTACACAAGTTTCAATATAAAAACACATTATTTTTACTTTACAAACTCAATAATTTTTAATAAAAATATCTATTTTATTTAAATCATAGATCAAAATATTTGAATTAAGTATTTTGGTATAGGATGTGAAATAAAGTTAATATTTTTTATTGAAAATTATTAAGTATGTAAGATAAAATAAATTTTTTTATATTATAACTTGTGTAGAAAATTAAAAAAATTAATTTATTATTATTATTATTTTCTAAATTATATTATTTTTGGTCCTCACACGAAACAGGGCTAAAGCTTTGTTTGGTGCGAGGACCAAAACAGGACTAAAATGGTACTAATTTAAAAAACAACGATAATAATAAAAAGATAAATATTTTAAATCATTTTACACAAATTCAAATATAAAAAATATTATTTTACTTTATATACTAAATAATTTAAAATAAAAATATCAACTTTATTTCACATTCTTGACCAAAATATTCAAATCGAGTATTTTGATCTAAGATGTGAAATAAAGTTTATATTTTTATTAAAAATTATTGAATATGTGAAGTAAAATATTATTTTTTATATTAAAATTTGTGTAGAATAATTAAAATAATTTATTTATTATTATTATTGTTATTTTTTAAATTAGTACTATTTTGGTCATGTTTTGATCTTTGCACCAAACAGGGCGAATTATTTTGAATCAAATCTAGAACGAGTCTATTCAAATGAGCTGAGTGATGATCAGCTAATTTTGTATTTTGATATCGGTCGGTCCGATCATGAGCCGAGGCTCGCGGGTTATGTATGTATATAATTGGTCCATTATACTCGTTTCTAAATCTCAACCTAGTGTACAAATTAAACACGGAAATTATAGGCCAAATACGAACAAAATGATTGATCAAAGATTAACTGAAAGTTGTATCGATTTCAATTTCATTAGAGTTTGAGTTGATAAGTAACGAACCGTGGTCTAGCAGTGATAGAGGTCCGAATGCACTCCTTTTGTTCAAAACTTGAATCAAGTATAGATCGAATAGAAAACCTTCAATTTAATTTTTAATCACGGTCAAACCTGCTCAATATCATTCGTTAATGTAAGGCTGACATAGTTGAATTTGAGCGAGTCATTCTTTGTCGAGTTAAATTTCAAGTAATTAAGGTTTTGAATGAAAATCACCTTACGAGAGATCTAATAGTCTGTTCTAATATTTAAGGGATAATTTCACGTAGGCTTCTCAGATTTGTTTAATTTATCATACAGATTCACAAACGTCAAAACATGTCATCTAGGTCCACAATAATTACTATATAGTTAACTAAGACCCTGGTTTTTTTAAAATGCTTTCAATCAGCTCCAATGTAATATTTTTCGTTTGAAAATACTGTTAATTCATTAAAAAAAATAAAATAAAATTAAAATATTTTTTTAATTACGTTTTTACCTTTGTGCATACTGCGTCTGTGCACAAGTTGCCTGTGCGCGGCCTCGAGCGCTGGCGGCCTCAACGCAGGGCATCCGCGCGGGGGTCGCCTAAGCGCCGTCTCATTCGCCGGCAGCCAGCGCGGGTCGCTGCAATGCTCGGCCTTGCGGGCAGGGCATCTGGGACGCATGTCACCTCCTAATTTTTGTTATTTGTTTTTTTGCAATCTCTGAGACGCTGTTTATTTGATAGTTCAAAATTAATTTAGTTTGATTTTAAATAGTCACATTACATCACACATAAAATTTAATATTAAAAATTAGCTTTATTTCACATTCTAAATATATTACTAAAATAATAAATAACTTATATCATATTTTTCACGTATCTCAACATAATAACTAACGTTATATCACATTCCTCGTATATATCAACATAATAATTAATTTTATTTCATATTATTCATAATTTTTAATAAAAAAAAATTTATTCAAATTTAATTTTAACTCTTTTAAATTAAATCTTACAAATAAATAGGCCTGAAATTTTTTAACACATATTTTATACCAGAAATTGCATAATAGGCTGAATAAATTTTTAAATAATTAGATTAAAAAAATATTTAGATAACTTATAATTTTAATTTTTCATATATTTCTTATAAATTATTTAACATATAAGATATATTCATGGACTTTATGTTGGTAAAAATGTAATTAACTAAAAATATATATTTATGTATTTAATAATAAAATTAAGAAATTATTATGTTGTTCTAATAAATAATCAATTAATTGATCATAATTTAAAATTATAATTTACAAATTTTTTTTGAAATAATAATTAATTTATTGAATAATTTAGTGTATTAAAAATTTAAGTCATAACTATTATAATGTTGTTATAAAATTTTTTAGTTAGTTGGACTCAACTAAAATTAAAATTTTATTTTGATTTTTAAGTTAAATTAAATTTAATTATAATATATATTTTTATATAAAATATGCATTGTGCACATAAAATATTTTAAAATAAAATACTATAAATACATCTTAATATATATTTTTAATCTTATTTTTTAAATATAAATTATTATAAAGTATTTATATATAAAAATAGCTTAAATATATTTTAAACATTTTTAATATGTGTTTATATATATATATTGAGTTAAATTATATGTTAAATAAATTATTGGGCAAATTATGCCCAGATCTTTGAGTTTAACGGTTAAGTTTGCGTAGATTCACATTTTTAAAATTTAACATTGAGATCCCTGAAATTTAATAAATTAACAAATTGGTCTTTTTTATTATTATTATTATTTTTTAAAAATTACTATTTTACCCTGTCATTCCCTCTCTCGTCCCGATCCGGCGCACACGTGCAGGCTGCGCGGCCGCCGGCGGTCTATATGTTGCACGGCGTGTCCGCACGATCGGCTAGTGACCATGCGACCGTGGGCTGGTGGCCCGGCCGTGGCCCGCGCGCATGCGCGGGATCAGGAGGAGAGAGAGCCAGGGATAAAACGATAATTTTAAAAAATTTAATTATAAAAAAATTAGAAAAGGACCAGATAATTTATTAGAACTTAAGGATACCGATATTATAATTTTTAAAATACAAATTTATGCGATATTAAGTATTAAATTAAAAAATCTGGGCATAATTTGCCCTAAATTATTATTCAAGTAAGCCAATTTTGAATGAGAAAAAAATCGTATTAATTTTAAATCATGCAAAATGCAAACTACACTTTTACATAAAATATACACGCGCGCGCTCATTCTTTGACCTTTAAATGAAAAAAATAAAAATAAAAATATGTATATAATAATCTTTCTGATTAAATTTATTTCTTAACTTTATAGGGTAAGTATTGGGTACACTTGCTACAGTAGTGGGTCAACTTGATGTTGGCATTCAACCATTGACCAGCCGAATCCAATAATTTTTTTCATTTTATAAAAACATTAATAAAAAAGAAAAAAAGAGGAACGATCGCCAAATGGTTAGAAGATCGTCATTTCTTTCGAGAATCTCGACATCTCGTCATCTTCCGCATAGCCCTCTGGAAACTGGTGACCATGAAACCAAATCCTCCAGTTGGGTAAAAGATGATCGCCGTCGTTAGATAGAAAGAAATTATTGTTGTTTGGCGCCAGTTGCGCAGATGAGTATGGTAGGCGAAGAAACACCCGTGTCATGACAGGGATTCATGTCGGATGTCGGTGAGAAATTGGGCATTATTCCGAGTTTTCCTGTGGTCAAAGCAGATGAAAGGTGACTTGAGGTCTTTGAATGATGATGAATGTAGTATTATCATGAATCAAAAATAAAAATTTCAAAAATTGTTGGTCTAAATTTTACATGAATTTTTATTAGTTTCTATCAAAATTTAAAAATTTTAATCAAAATTGAATAACGAAAAAGTTTCAAATTGGTCTTGAACACAACACGAAGAAAACGTAACCTAACAGGATCAAAATAGGATCAAAATAGTACTAATTTAAAAAATAACAATAATAATAATAAATAAATTATTTTAATTATTCTACACAAATTTTAATATAAAAATAATATTTTACTTCACATACTCAATACTTTTTAATAAAAATATAAATTTTATTTCACATTTTATATCAAAATACTCGATTTGAATATTTTGGTCTAGAATGTGAAATAAAGTTTATATTTTTATTTTAAATTGTTGAGTATGTAAAATAAAATAATATTTTTTATATTTGAATTTGTGTATAATGATTTAAAAAAATTATTTATTATTATTATTATTATTTTTCAAGATTAGTATCATTTTGGTCCTGTTTTGGTCCTCGCACCAAACAGGGCCAAAAACTTATAACCATTGAATGGAGGATGATGTTCATTAATTATAATTAAATTTGAAAGATCATGATATATTTTTTTTTTATTATCATCGTGTGTGAATAAGTCTTTAATCTATAGATAGTTCCATTACGATAAATTGTTTCGTAATAATTCTAATTAAAAATGGGCGTATGATAGGTCTTAGCCCTGTCTTGCAAAGGACTATTTTTGTTATGATAAAATTTTAATTTATTAAAAAAAAATATTTTTTATATATTAATTTATACAAATTTTAGTATTAAATAATTACATAATTTTATTTTCAGTATAATTTTTAAAACATTAATCAATTTTATATTATATATATATATATTTTCAACTAAACGCTCAAATAAAAATCAAAATTTGAATAACATCCACAGAAATTTATTGAAGGATTAAAAAAAAAATTGTTATAACTTTAGAAAATGCAAATTACATGTCTGCTTTTGAGGTGGACTCTAACTTTGCGGGATCAAAAATCATGATCAAAATAGTATTATTTTAAAAATAATAATAATAATAATAATAATAATAATAAATAATAAATTTTTTTAATATTTTACATAATTTCTAATATAAATATTTCATATAATCAATTATTTCAGTAAAACTATTAATTTTAATTCGCATCGTAGACTAAAAATATTCAAATCACATATTTTGATTTAAGATAATAATAAAGTTGATTGTTTTATTGAAAATAATTATTATGTGAAATAAAATAAATATTTTAATATTATAATTTTTTGTAGAATATAATAAAAATTTATTTTATATAATTATTATTTTTTAAAATAAATATCATTTTGATTCTAATTTTAGTCTTTGCATTAAAGAGGGATTTCTTTTTTTTTCGTCTAACAAGTGAAAAAAAAGACTTTGTATTCTTCTATTTCTTCCTTTTCTTCTTTCTCTTCGTGTTGTCCTTTATCTCGTTCGCCTTGATGTCAGTGCTACTCCAACTCGATGTAAGCGACAAGTGTGGTTTTCATCGAGTTCAAGCCCAAATAGGAGACATATTTTCATCAAATCATTGGGCCATGAGACTTGTTGAGTTTGGCTTCATTTGGTTGGAGTATATTTTTGAGATATTTTAGATTTTTTTGAGATAGAAAAAAAGGAAATTATTTTAATATTATAATATAAAATAAAAAATTTTATTATTATAAAGATTGTATTGAATGTAAAATAAAGTTAGGTTTTTTATTAAAATATATGTAAGATGTAAAATAAAGTTAATTATTATAGTTAAAATTTATTATTAGATATGAAATAAAGTTGATTTTTAATATTTAATTATGTATATAATTAAAATAAATATAAAATATTAATAAAATATTTTTTTTGAGAGATTTGTAGAGGTGAAGGTAGGATTATTATCGGATCAATTTCAAGCTAGCTAAAAGGCGACTCAAAATAAAAAATTTTAAGCTTATCTCAGCTTGAAATCGTCCTAAAATCAAAATCGGGCATGATTCGAGTCAATTAGGCTTAAATCTTGATTTAAAATCGGCTCATTAGCTAAAACATATAAGAATATTGTGTTTTCAGGAGCTTTATTCCTTGCCCATTTTACTACTAAGTCACTTAACTAACTTGCATATAAAGATATTTCATAATATATATATATATATATAATTAATTATTTACATTATATATATAAATTCAAGCCAACTCAAATCATATTACGTGCATGCTAAGGTCAACTCGAGATTAATTCGAAATAAACTTCAAGCAAAAGGCATTGCCTTATGATTTCGAGTTGATTCAAGAATTGATTAAGTTTCAAGTGAGTTTTGAGTTTTAGGGACCCTATGGAAGGAACTTATTGCAATCGAACAACCTATCACGTAAATTTTGTGAAAGCCATTCACCAACGCTTGCGTGCGGGTCCCACCATCACGGCAATAAATAGTAATTTTATTCACAATATGTATCATAATTCATACGGTAGCAAATTTTATCACATATATATCATAAATATCTCATACATAGTAATTTTGTTAACATATGTTATTATAATATATCTCATACGTAGTAATTTTTATCAACATATAATTATAAAAATTACTATATATGTTAGTAAAAATTGCTACGTATGAGATATATTTATTATATATATATGATAAATTTGCTACGTATGAGATAATATTATGATAAATATGTAATAAAATTTGCTACATATGAGATGTATTATGATATATATATGAACAAAATTACTACGTATGTCGAGCTGTGATGGTAGGACATGCACGCAGGCGTCACACAGTGAATGATTTCTGAAAATCTACGTGTTTGGCTGTCCGACTACAATAATCTTTCCTATAGAAGAGAGGCAATGGTGTGGAGCAAAGCGAAGAAAAGGGAGAAATGTAAAGTAAATTTGTAATTCTATTTAGATTAAAAAATTAAAATATTATAAAAATTTTGAGATGGCATTTTGCAAGAAATATTTTGTATAATGTAGTTATTTTTATTAAAAGATCTAATGAGATGTAAAAACTTATTCTAAAAAAATCCTTCTTAATTAGAGCTTATATTCACACACATATATTCCAACACTCTAAACCCAAAACAAAGTAACAATATTTTGCATGAAATTATTTGTATATTCCTATAAAAAAAATAAATTAATTGTATATTCCTATAAAAAAAAAGAAATTATTTGTATATTAAAATTTTTTGATGGAATTTTTTTGTATAACAATACTATTTTTTGTTTAAAAAAAAAATACATAAATAGTTTTAGTTCCAGGCCCAGCCATTAACAGGCCCATTAGTTCGAAAATGGATTTAGCTCGCCAGTCTCCGCACCGCTCTCGCTCACACGTCAGTTTTAGGGTTTCATCGTAATTCACGGTGGAAGCAGAAATGGGTCGGGTTTTAGGGTTTCATCTTCAACTTTGAATCCGCGCCGTGACTGATTTTGCATGCTAAGCAATTCCTTGTTCCTTGTTGCAGCAAGAATATAAGGTTCACCGAGCTTCGACAGAAGTCCAGGGCAGATCTTTTTGAACCAGCTCAAGGATTTGAGAGCGCAGAGCTGGCTCTCCTCCGCGTCGCCAAGGTCACCGGCGGAGCCCCGAACAGCTTTCCAAGATGTACGTTCTCCGTCTTTGTTTTCGCTTTCCGGCGTGATTTATGGCCTTCGATCTAATTGTTCTCGTATTTTCCATCGCTTATTTTTGCTGTTGGGATCTTTGCCAGCAAGGTGGTAAGGCTCTCGATCGCGCAGGTGCTGACGTGATCTCTCAGAAGCAGAAGGCTGCGCTTAGGGAGGCTACAAGAAGAAGAAGTTCATTCCGCTCGATCTCAGGCCTAAAAAGACTCGCGCAGGGGGAAAAAAAAAAAATTTAAAGAGGCCGGGGCCCCCCCCCCCCCCCCCCCCGCCCATCAAACCAGATCATCAGGGTTTATTTTTGTTTTATACAAACATTTGGGCC
>KZ451973.1:416692-428273 GCA_002786265.1 Apostasia shenzhenica | reverse complement strand
CGGACGCGCGCAGGGGCAGCCACCGAAAATTTAAAAGGATATAAAGGATATTTTCGTATTTTTGACAGTGTTTAACGAAAATTGTCACAGAAGGACCACAATGACTTATATAGTAAATTTTTGGACCTGTTTGGCATGTTTTTAAAATTGTGGACCAGCGTGGCAATCCGAGTATACCTCAGGGGCCTTAGTGAAATTACCTCTTTTTTTATTATCATCGTATGTGAATAAGTCTTTATTCTATAGATCGTTCCATTACGACAAATTTGTTCATATAATTCTAATTAAAAAAGGGCTTAGCCCTGTCTTGCAAAGGACTATTTTTTTTATGATAAAATTTAATTTATTAAAAAAAAAATTTATATATTAATTTATACAAATTTTAGTATTAAATAATTACATAATTTTATTTTCAGTATAATTTTTAAAAAATTAATCAATTTTATATTATATATTTATTTTTTTTCAACTAAACGCTCAAATAAAAATCAAAATTTGAATAACATCCACAGAAATTTATTGAAGGATTAAAAAAAAATTGTTATAACTTTAGAAAAAGCAAATTACATGTCTGCTTTTGAGGTAGACTCTAACTTTGCAGAATCAAAATCATGATCAAAATAATATTATTTTAAAAAATAATAATAATAAGTTTTTTTTAATATTTTACATAACTTTTAATATAAATATTTCATATAATCAATTATTTTCAATAAAATTATTAATTTTTATTCGCATCGTAGATTAAAATATTCGAATCACATATTTTGATTTAAGATATGAAATAAAGTTGATTGTTTTATTGAAAATAATTATTATGTGAAATAAAATAATATTTTAATATTATAATTTATGTAGAATATAATAAAAATATATTTTATATAATTATTATTTTTTAAATCAATATCATTTTGATTCTAATTTTAGTCTTTGCATTAAAGAGGGATTTCTTATTTTTTTCATCTAACAAGTGAAAAAAAGACCTTTGTATTCTTCTATTTCTTCCTTTGCTTCTTTCTCTCGTGTTGTCCTTATCTCGTTCGCCTTGATGTCAGTGCTACCTCCAACTCGATGTAGCGACAAGTGTGGTTTTCATCGAGTTCAAGCCCAAATAGGAGACATATTTCATCAAATCATTGGGCCATGAGACTTGTTGAGTTTGGCTTCATTTGGTTGGAGTATATTTTTGAGATATTTTAGATTTTTTTGAGATAGAAAAAAAGGAAATTATTTTAATATTATAATATAAAATAAAAATATTTTATTATTAAAGATTGTATTGAATGTAAAATAAAGTTAGGTTTTTTTATTAAAATATATGTAAGATGTAAAATAAAGTTAATTATTATAGTTAAAATTTATATTAGATATGAAATAAAGTTGATTTTTAATATTTAATTATGTATATAATGTAAAATAAATATAAAATATTAATAAAAATATTTTTTTGAGAGATTTGTAGAGGTGAAGGTAGGATTATTATCGGATCAATTTCAAGCTAGCTAAAGGCGACTCAAAATAAAAATTTTTAAGCTTATCTCAGCTTGAAATCGTCCTAAAATCAAAATCGGGCATGGTTCGAGTCAATTAGGCTTAAATCTTGATTTAAATCGGCTCATTAGCTAAAACATATAAGAATATTGTGTTTTCAGGAGCTTTATTCCTTGCCCATTTTACTACTAAGTCACTTAACTAACTTGCATATAAAGATATTTCATATATATATATAATTAAAATTATTTACATTATATATATAAATTCAAGCCAACTCAAATCATATTACGTGCAGGCTAAGGTCAACTCGAGATTAACTCGAAATAAACTTCAAGCAAAAGGCCTTGCCTTATGATTTCGAGTTGATTCAAGAATTGATTAAGTTTCAAGTGAGTTTTGAGTTTTAGGGACCCTATGGAAGGAACTTATTGCAATCGAACAACCTATCACGTAAATTTTGTGAAAGCCATTCACCAACGCTTGCGTGCGGGTCCCACCATCACGGCATAAATAGTAATTTTATTCACATATGTATCATAATTCATACGTAACAAATTTTATCACATATATATCATAATATATCTCATACATAGTAATTTTGTTAACATATGTATTATAATATATCTCATACGTAGTAATTTTTATCACATATATATTATAAAATTACTATATATGTTAGCAAAATTGCTACGTATGAGATATATTATTATATATATATGATAAAATTTGCTACGTATGAGATATATTATGATAAATATGTAATAAAATTTGCTACATATGAGATGTATTATGATATATATATGAACAAAATTACTACGTATGTCGAGCTGTGATGGTAGGACATGCACGCAGGCGTCGCACAGTGAATGATTTCTGCAAAATCTACGTGTTTGGCTGTCCGACTACAATAATTTTTCCTATAGAAGAGATGCAATGGTGTGAGCAAAGCGAAAGAAAAGGGAGAAATGTAAAGTAAATTTGTAATTCTATTTAGATTTAAAAATTAAAATATTATAAAAAATTTTGAGATGGCATTTTGCAAGAAATATTTTGTATAATGTAGTTATTTTTATTAAAAGATCTATGAGATGTAAAAACTTATTCTAAAAAAATCCTTCTTAATTAGAGCTTATATTCACACACATATATTCCAACACTCTAAACCCAAACAAAAGTAACAAATATTTTGCATGAAATTATTTGTATATTCCTATAAAAAAAATAAAATTAATTGTATATTCCTATAAAAAAAAGAAATTATTTGTATATTAAAATTTTTTGATGGAATTTTTTTGTATAACAATACTATTTTTTGTTTAAAAAAATACATAAATAGTTTTAGTTCCCGGCCCAGCCCATTAACAGGCCCATTAGTTCGAAAATGGATTTAGCTCGCCAGTCTCCGCACCGCTCTCGCTCTACGTCAGTTTTAGGGTTTCATCCGTAATTCACGGTGGGAAGCAGAAATGGGTCGGGTTTTAGGGTTTCATCTTCAACTTTGAATCCGCGCCGTGACTGATTTGCATGCTAAGCAATCCTTGTTCCTTGTTGCAGCAAGAATTAAGGTTCACGAGCTTCGACAGAAGTCCAGGGCAGATCTTTTGAACCAGCTCAAGGATTTGAAGGCAGAGCTGGCTCTCCTCCGCGTCGCCAAGGTCACCGGCGGAGCCCCGAACAAGCTTTCCAAGATGTACGTTCTCCGTCTTTGTTTTCGCTTTCCGGCGTGATTTATGGCCTTCGATCTAATTGTTCTCGTATTTTCCATCGCTTATTTTTGCTGTTGGGATCTTTGCCAGCAAGGTGGTAAGGCTCTCGATCGCGCAGGTGCTGACGGTGATCTCTCAGAAGCAGAAGGCTGCGCTTAGGGAGGCCTACAAGAAGAAGAAGTTCATTCCGCTCGATCTCAGGCCTAAAAGGACTCGCGCGATTAGGCGCCGCCTCACCAAGCATCAGGTTTATTTTTGTTTTTACACATTGCCTCTGTCGCTTGTTTTTTTTTCCTTCTTCATGCTAGGTCTGGCGTTTTTAGTGAAGGGGTTTACTCAGGCTCATTGATGTTCAACTTTTTGAAAACCTGCTTCTCTGCTACCTTGATGCTCAGGTTATAGTTTTTGGAAAAATAATTACATACTAAGCAATGGTCTTGATAGTACGTAAACTGAAATAATGCATACACCATAGCTATAGGAATCATGATGAACACTCAGCTGAGCTAAAGATGCATCTAGATCTCACATAAGTTATTAGGTTCTAGTTTCGACTACAACTTAATAGAATCGAAATCAAAGACTTAATGCAATGCAAAAACATTGTAATCTGCAACAGTTAGCTTGCACAGATTGCAATGATTGTGCTCTGTAAGAATCAAATGCAATTTTCTAAGTCTTTAAATGGTTGAGCTTAACTTATCTTTCTATAAAATTGTAAGAAGCTGAATAGAGTTAGACCCATAATCTAAATTAAAAACAAAAAGGTAACTTTATGAGTTAAGTTCAACTTCAGTATCAAAAGGTAAAAATTCAGAAACCTCATGTACCACATTACTTAGGGGCCCATATGTCTTGTTAGCGGAGTTGTTTAACAATTCATTACACAGGATCACCACTACAAAATTTCATTGAAAGCTTAAGGGAGCTTTTGTTGAAATGCTTTCTAGATGTCCATGTTCTTTAAATGTAAATATTATTTAGGAGGCATTTGGTTCAATGTTATTTTGATGTTATATCATGTTATCTAGATAAATTGCGTGTTTGATTTGATGAAATGTGCAGATAATTTTGTAAAAAATTATAGAATTGTTATTCAAAAAATTAATATAATATAACATTAAGATAACATTAAACCAAATGCTCCTTTAAATGTGTATGCGGTCTCTAAGTTGTTGTTTGTTTGGTTCGATGCCATTATATTAAAAGATGACAATACTATTAACTTATTTTTATTATTCCGAGCTTAACTGAATCCTCTCTCCGTGACTATTAGGATGACATCTAGATGCTAGTTTAAGGTGCCATTTTTGTAACTTTTTTACAATGTTGTTTAAGCTTGTCATCAAATTTAATAATTACTTTCTGCAAATAACATAGCATCACGATAATATTGAACCAAACACCCCCTAATTCTTTTTCGAGTAATGTTGTGTCTGTGCATTTATCTACTTTTCCCAGTAAAAGTTCATTACAAACACAATTTTCATGATAGTTGGAATGATGGAATCCCTTGTCTAGTTCTGTTCAATAATTGCCCATCCTTCACTGCATATATTTAGTACTACAACTGATTAGATCATTATTGAATTGGATCTGATTGTTGTTTCATTCAGTCTGATTATTTCTAAAGTCATTTGGTTATTTGTTAAGTTCAATCATTAAGTTCACCTTATTCTAGATCGAACGAAGCAAAGCGTGGTCTCGCAGACTAGTCATTTGTCAGCTAAAATGTTTTAACATGTCAACTTAATTATGGTTAGCTCAAACTGTATGAGGTACTTGTTTGCACCTTTACATGTGCATGTTGTTTTGTTAGGCTAACTTTAATCAAATTAAATTTAAATATAGATGTTTAATTTTTGTCTTGAAATTTGTGTACATTAGATATGACATAAAGGTTGTTTTTATATTGAGCTATGTGTAGAATACAATAACTATCAATAGTTAAAAACATAAAAACAACAACTATCAAGCCTTTATCTCATGGGTTGGCTAACTGAATTTTTGGTTTCCATCTTGGCCAGGCCATGGCCAAAGTAGCCTCCAACCATTTTATTAAAATTAATAATAATAAAAAATTTAAGTATAATGTATTAAAAATTGTATAGATATAATATAAAATAATTTTTTTATATTAAAATTTATGTATTGAGGATGAAAAATAAAAAATTATTTAATAAAATAGTTGGAGGCTATTTTGGCCATGGCCTGGCCAAGATGGCCTCCAACCAAACAGGGCCTAACAATTGGATGTTATCACTTATCTTTTTGTTTGTAAGGTTAAATTTAGCAAGGTTAAAATTAAATTTGGATAAAGATATTTTTTTATTGAAAGTTGTGAATGATGTGAAATAAAGTTAGTTATTATGTTGGGATATGTGAGGGATGTGATGTAAGTTAGTTATTATTTTAGTAATGTGTGTAGGATGTGAAATTAAGTTAATTTTTAATATTAAATTTTATGTGTAATGTGATATGCTAGGTTAAAATTAAACTAGGTTAATTTTTAACTTCAAAATATACGGGGCCTTAGGGTTTAAATAATTTGGTTGGTTGTATGAAATAAACACATTTTTCAGTAAGGATAACATGTTAAAATTAACTTGGCATGTCATATTGTATATAAATTTCAATATTAAAATTTAACTATATTTCATATTATATACATATTTTAAAATATAAATTAACTTTCTTTCACATTTTATATACATGTCAAAATAATAACTTATACTTCATTCCTTGCATATCTTAATGTAATAACTTTATTTTATATTATACACAATTCTCAAAAATAAAAAAAATTCTCATCCATGTTTGAATTTAACATTGTTAAAGCTAACCTTTGTAAACAAACACACACAATATTGATATTTATGTTTTTCAAACATAGGCTGGGCTAAGTTGTTGGTTCAAAAAATAGTCTAGGTTTTTTAAAATTGGACCTATATGACATGTTTCTGTTTCATCCAATCTGATTGTTGTTGAAAATTTGAAATGTAGTGGATTTGATATGATTGAAATTGAATCTGGTTAGTTATTTGTCACTGGGATTGGTATGAAATATCAATTCCAATAACTGTAGATATCAGTCAGTGATTTATATGGAAAAAATGATCAACTGTGTGAACAGTTGTTCAAGGGTGGTTTGGTTCAATGTTATTTCGATATTATCTTGTTATTTAGAAAAATTAATTGTTTTGTTTAATGATATACGTAGGTAGTTTTGTAAAAAATTATAAAATTGTCACTCAAAAATTACTTCTAGATGTCAGTATATCTAAATGACAAGATAGTATATATCTATACACCCCCGTAGTTTGTATTTGTCGACTACTAGTTATCTGCTATGTTTTTATCTTTTGGTCAGGAATCACTGAAGACTGAGAAGCAGAAGAAGAAGGAGATGTACTTTCCTTTGAGGAAGTATGCTATAAAAGCATAGATTTTGGGATTATGCTAGCTTTTATTTCATGATAAGCTAGCTGTCTAGTAGTTGACTTCTTTGGTACTACTTGTAAGTTGCTCTAGTTAAGTGGGCATGAGTTTTTCTTCTGGTTTAAATTTCAAATTTCTTGAAGTTGAATATGTGCTTGGGATTAAGTTAATTGATACTCTTGTTAATGTTTTAAATACAAAATTTAGGCTCACACTTGGCACTGAATTTATATGGTACCATATTTTGTATAGTGTTGACAGGGTAGTTCGGATTGAAGTGGTGAGATTGTAGGCAGATGTAGTGCAGCATAGATCTCTAAGAAAGAATTCCAGTGAAAACCAAGAGAATGTGGAAGGGACACAGGAGGCTTATGTGGTTTAGCGAGATCCCATAAGTCGAGCAGTGCGGATTTTCTAAAAGAAACAAGAGCTAAGTTCAACTTCAATCCAGTCGAGTCAAATCCTTTCTCTAGGCGACTTTTAAGTATAATTGAGGCTAGTTGCTATGGAGGTCGAGGTTTCCCAGCGACTTCCTAAATTCATCTAGTCTGTTAGGCAACTAGAGTTTCATGTATTAATGACTATTAGGAAGAGTGCTATTACAGTAGTATAATTGAAGTCGCAATAACTACTGTTTGTTGAACAGGCTGATGGGAGTAGCTTTTATGGGCTGCTCGACGGCAGTTTAAATTGCTTAGGCTAACTATAAGTAGGGGTGACAATATATGATCCGACCCGTGAACCTGACCTGAATCCGACCTGCAAATTTCAGGTATGAGTCATAAATTTTAACCCATTTATTAAATAGGTCAGGTTCGGGTTGGGCACAATCAGGTCGGGTAGGATTCGGGTTGATCCGCCAACTCGACTCATTTATTAATCGGGTTGGGTTTGGGTCATGGATTTTGACCCATTTAATGAATGTGTCGGATTTGGGTTGAGGCTATTTAGGTCAGGTCGGTTTCGGGTTTGACTCGAACCCGACCTGCCGACCCATTTTGCCACCCCTGTCTATAAGATTGGCTCTACTTCCTTAAAATTATGTTTTATGCCTCTTAGTTTATTTACTTCAGAGGGTGGAGTTTTTACTGGAGATTGATGCTGAAAAATTCCTGCTGAGCTGAAGATTCATTTTTGTAGGGATTGTGCAAGGATGCAAATTTTCACTAAGGTGTGGCTGCATTAGAGCCATTGTTTGGCTTGAATTGCAAACTCTATGGTGCGATGCTCGACATTTTCCAACATTAACAAGATCTTTTTTCTACTAATGTTTTTTCTTGCAGGATAAACTCGAGGCGATGACAAAGGTGAGAAAATGTAATAAATGAGATATGCGGCTTCAATTAGAAACTGTAGTCCTTTTTCTACCCGCAACTCCAAAGCGTGTGGCAGCCTAACAAAGGCTATAGCTATCAGTGTGCTGAATATAATGGTTAATGACATGAACTTGATTTAGGGGCATATATTTTTAACGACTGAATAGATTAAAATTAACTTTGATGGTTCAATACATAGCTGGAGCCGAGTATGCCATTAAGGACTGCACGTGGAACTTCGTCCAAAGCGGAAGCAGGAGGATCCTGATGAGTGTCGTGCTCATACCTGAGAAATGGTTCGTGCTTACAAAGTTAAAGGCTATTCTAGTTGATATGCCAACAATATGGGAGGTTGGGCTTAAGGGGACTTGATGGTGGTGTTCTCTCATTTAGAATAAGTTGCACCAACATGGAGCTATTAAAAGATGATTAGATCTTATATGAATTTAGAGTAGTCATTCAAAGGAGCATCCAAGCGGGGGAGATTTAGTAGAGTATGGTAGGGAGTTAGCTCAATAGCATGAGGGTCAAATGTAGCGGCTAGACTGCCTTAGGGGACTCGATGATGTTCTAAGGCCAGCCGAGAACATCAAGAGCAATACCAATCTTACCAAGAACCAACTTTAAAGTAGAAAATTATCGATGGAAGAAATTTGGAGACCTATTAAGAGAATAAGAGTTGCACATGCTTACCATGATTATTTGCGCATATCATAAACATACTTGTTTCATTCCAGTTTTATAAAATTACTTACATATGTTTTATGTAATGTAAATAGTGCGATTGATTATTCGACACACTATGTTACATTGGATGATTTTTATTTGAAGAAAAGTATGGCACTCTATATTGATTTTTACAATATCTTCAAAGGAGATATTGGATGACTTATAATTTTGTTGTCTTAGTTTAGTGGTATAACCTATACGGCAATGCTAAGGGCCTTTTTGGCACGACGATTAAAATCAGCTCCAAAACAACACTAGAAAAAAAAATAACGATAATAATAAAAAATAAATTTTTCTAATTATCATACACAAATTTTAATATAATAAAATATTATTTTATTTTACATAATAAATAATTTTTAATAAAAATATCAGCTTTATTTTACCTTCTAAACAAAAATACTAGAATTAATTTTATTTCAGCATCCCATTTCGAAAATTCCGTTGAACTACGCTCTCTCGCCTATAGGACAAAGGACAAAGGCGCATACAGGAGCTACATGTAACTTCAATCTCCCTGCGAAACCTCTGGGATGATATTTGTAATCTCATTTTGTACTTGTCTTCTGGTCGAACCTCTTGTTTTTAGTAAAATCTCTCTTACTGACGTCCTGGTGGATGTAGGAGAATTCTTCCTTAAAGTACTTTAAATTCTTATGTATTTTTCTGGATGATTGCTTTCTCTAACACTAACTTTGGGCTAAACACGTTGCGTGCTGCTGATTCTCAGGACTTCCTACTTCTTTCTGCCAACAATATGATGTTGCTCGGAAGTCGCTAAAGCGAATCACACGACGCTAATAAGGTTATGAAATGTAACTCAATTTGATGCAATTCGATTTAAAGGGTGCAATTCCATTTAGTTCACACTAGAGACAGGTGGTTTGCGATCAACAGGTGTAACTATAAATAGATTGTATGGATAATAAGGAATTTTCTGATTTATTTGTCATGTTAATATTAATTTCAGTAACTGATCATATCATGAATATATAAATTTAAGGCCTCGTTTGTCTCCAAGTTAAAAATTAATTTAATTTAATTTTAATCTGATATATCACATCACACATAAAATTTAATATTAAAAATTAATTTTATTTCATATCCTACGCACATTACTGAAATAATAACTAACTTATATCACATTCCTCATATATCCCAACATAATAATTAATTTTATTTCATATCATGTACAATTTTAATAAAAAATATGTTTATCTAAATTTAATTTTAACCTTGTTAAATATTAAATTTCATTTATTACATAAATTTTACTTTGCATTCTATACAAATATTTTATATCTTTCATACATTTAAGTATAAAATTGATTTTATGTCAAAAATTTTATTATTAAAAAAATATCTCAATGGGAGTTCGTATGTATATATTTAAAGTTTCTTGTATAGTTATGTATTTTTTGTGTGTTACAAGTTAAGAAAAGAAATATAAAATATGTTATAAAAACTCAGGTTTTATATAACTAAAATTTATTATTTACATAAATATTAAATAATAACTCAGGTGTAATGCGACCACAGTGGGAGTCGAACCCACGACCTTCTGATCCGAAGTCAGACGCGCTAATCCACTGCGCTATGCGGTCAGTTGTCTGTAATTCTTGTAAGTCACAATATTAAGTCAGACGCGCTAATTCATATAATTTTTTGATAGAATAAGCGAAGTTAATATGTATAATATTTTCATGCACATAACAAACATAGATTAATTGATATATATTATCCCATGAAACAACTTTAGTTATATGATGATTATGATTTTTACAATTTAGACTAGAATTTAATGGTAAGTCATCAATTTGATTTAGGCCCTGTTTGGCAATGGACTAAAAATCATGGCTAAAATTACCCATGGCCAAAATCTTAAATTTATTTTAAAAAAACTTAAAAAATTATTTTATATCTCATCTCACACAAATTCCAACATTAAACAATCACTTTATTTCGAGACACTCACTTGTAAAAGGTTGTGGAGCATGTAGAGAGCACTGTATAATTCTTTTCTATATTTGTGCTTACTTTTAAAGAATTTTTTATGTGTTTTTCTGGATGATTGCTCTCTGCTAATACTTATTTGGGCTAAATACTCTGCGCTGCTGTTGATTCTCGGGACTTTTCTGACTTCTTTCTGCCAACAATAAGGTTATGAAAAATGTAACTCAATTTTGATGGCGCTTTCGATTAAAGGGTGCAATTCCATTTAGTTCAGCACTAGAGACAGGTGGTTTTGCGATGCAACAGGTGTAATCTATATTAAATAGATTTTTGTATGGATACATAAGGAGTTTTCTGATTTATTTTATCCATGGTTAAATATTAATTTCAGTTAAACTGAATCATATCATGAATATATTTAAATTTAAATATTAATTTTCAATTATTGCATAAATTTTTTAACATTCAAAATTAATTTTAACTTTGCATTCTATAACAGATATTTTAATATCTTTCATAGCATTTAAATATAGAAATTGATTTGCATGTCTAAATATTTATTTTAGCAAAAAATATCTCAATGGGAAGTTCGTATGTAAATTTTTATTAAAAGTCATCATGTAATGCGACCCTAATCAGTGGGAAGTCGAAAAGCCCACGGACCTTGCTGGATGCCGACAGTCAGACGCCCGCTAATCCACTGGCGCTAAATGCGGTCACGTTTGACATTAATTTTGTTGTTGTAAAATAATTATTGTTTAGCTAGAAACTAATTATGCGATTTTTTTTATAAATTTTTTTTTGATAGAATAAGCGAAGTTAATAATGTAATAATATTTTCGATGCACATAACAAAACATATAACAACTTTAGTTATATGATGATTATGAAATTTTTTACAATTTAGATCTAGATTTAATGTTAAGTCATGCAATTTGATTTGGA
>KZ451973.1:345989-416656 GCA_002786265.1 Apostasia shenzhenica | reverse complement strand
ATAAAATTGATTTTATGTCAAAAATTTTATTATTAAAAAAATATCTCAATGGGAGTTCGTATGTATATATTTAAAGTTTCTTGTATAGTTATGTATTTTTTGTGTGTTACAAGTTAAGAAAAGAAATATAAAATATGTTATAAAAACTCAGGTTTTATATAACTAAAATTTATTATTTACATAAATATTAAATAATAACTCAGGTGTAATGCGACCACAGTGGGAGTCGAACCCACGACCTTCTGATCCGAAGTCAGACGCGCTAATCCACTGCGCTATGCGGTCAGTTGTCTGTAATTCTTGTAAGTCACAATATTAAGTCAGACGCGCTAATTCATATAATTTTTTGATAGAATAAGCGAAGTTAATATGTATAATATTTTCATGCACATAACAAACATAGATTAATTGATATATATTATCCCATGAAACAACTTTAGTTATATGATGATTATGATTTTTACAATTTAGACTAGAATTTAATGGTAAGTCATCAATTTGATTTAGGCCCTGTTTGGCAATGGACTAAAAATCATGGCTAAAATTACCCATGGCCAAAATCTTAAATTTATTTTAAAAAAACTTAAAAAATTATTTTATATCTCATCTCACACAAATTCCAACATTAAACAATCACTTTATTTCACATCCAACACAATTCTCAATAAATCAATCAACTTTATTTCACATCATACACAATTTTTAATATAACCAACTTACTTTATTTCACATCATACACATTTTTCAAAAATCACTAAAAATTCCAACCAAATCTTTTTTTTTTTTTTATTACCAAACAGAGCCTTAGAGTTGAGTTATTACTGGCTCGAAATTGCTTGAAGAAATATTTTTGAGATTTTTACACTCATGTCACATAAATTTTCTCATATTATACTATGTTCACTCTTTTAATAAAAAGTAACTATTCTGTAAAAATGATCAAAAAAAAATTATTAAGAGGTTTATCAACAACAACAACAATAACCAAGCCTTAATCCTACTAGGTGAGGTCGGCTACATGAATCCTTTATTTTTATTGCGCTCTATCAGTTACCAAATTCTTATCTAAATCTAAGTGATTAAGATCACTCCTTATAGTTTCTTGCATTGCCACGTCTTCTTTGGTTATTAAGAGGTTTATCACAAAAAAAAAATTATTAAGAGAATATGTATAGTATAATATACAAAAATTTGAGTAGCATGCATGTAAATGTCCTAAAAAGTTTTAGTAAGTTGTAATCTAAATGATACTCTTTAATTAATTTTGAGCTAGCTCAAGTCAGTTATTGAATTTCGACACGTATATTAGCATTTTTTTTCACTTCGCACATTCATTAGCATGCGTTGACTATACAATTTAATTACTAATTTGCAAATAGATAATTTTCATTGATAATGTAATTAAAACTATTCACTCTCCAAGAATGAACTATAATGTCGCCATTTCAACATCCTCCACTAATTCTAATCTTAGCAATGCTAACATGCATGCCTTCAAGCAAGTCTCATTCAAAGAGGTAGATCTCATTCGAGAAAAAAAAAACATATATAACATAACTAAAGAATAGTTTTATCCTTTTGAGACTGTCACCTACTAATTGATTCGAGTATAATGAGCTTTCATTGTTAACATTTTGAACTATAAGGATAAATAGCACTTTTGGATAATTGAGTTCGACGTTATTGTTAAATAGATCATATTCTATAAGTTAATCTTATTATATATAACTATTTGTGTACGAAGTTTACTTGTTTTTATCAAAGTTCTTATTTTTCCCATCAATGGATATAAAATCTAAGATGTGCTTCTCCAAATTGTCAATTTTAAATTTTATTCAAGATTTTATTCCTCAAGTTTAGTCAAAAAAGAAAAACTTATATTAGTGATGTGATAATTGGTAATTAAATTATCAAGAAGAGTAAGCATTTTACATACCATAAATCAATTATACAAAATGATAGTAAAATAAGTAATAATGTTATTAACAGGATTTAAGCAGTATAGGTAAAATAGAGAAATCTTCTGGTGTATTGTGCGATAAAATTTTTTTATCCAAACTTAAGTGTAAATTTTATAAAACTGTAGTAAGACCAGCGATGATATATGATACTGAATGCTGGTGTACAAAGAGAAAATATATAAATAAAATAAATATTATAGAAATGAGAATACTAAGTTGGATTTATGGATATATACAAAAGAATAGAATGAAAAATGAGTATATCCGAAAAAAAATTAGTGTTGCACCAACTGAGGATAAATTTAGAAAAAGTTAGCTTAAATGGTTTGGACATATAAATCATAAGCCGATTGAAGCTCCAACTAGAAAAATTGAGTTAATGGATCTTGCCCATATACAAAGAGGAAGAGGAAGACCAAAAAAAATACGATAAAAAATTATAAGGAGTGATCTTAGTTACTTATACTTAGATAATAATTTATTAATTAATAAAATATAATAAAAATAAAAGATTCATGAATTTGGTCCCACATAATAGGATTAAGGCTTCGTTGTTGTTATTTCTCAAGTTTGTTGGTTTGGCAAGAACCACTAAAAATAGGTAAAGTAAAAGAGGAAGACCAATTAAGTCATATTTATTTATAGTGAAACTTAAACCTAAAACTTTGACATCATCTTAAAATTAGTTTGGATAAATATTATTATCCTTAACTTTTAATATTTAAAATCCTTTCTATCAATTTTCTTGACTTTCTTTTTAATTTATTTTGTTTCTTGTAAGCACAAAATATTAATTTTTTTTGTGAATCATAATATCTACTAACTTCTTTAACTTGTCTGTTAGGGTGCCTATATTTTTAGTTCCTAGACTAATTCTACTTGAGTTCCAGTATATTGGACTGACTATTTTATCTGTATTTATCCACAGTGTATCGGTTTTAGAGAATGTCTTATTTTTAGTATAAATTTTTTTAAAAATTCATGTTATAATAAATTTGATAAATTTTATATTAGCTGTCAATTATTTAATATAATTCTTCGTATTTTGGCAACTATAAGAGTTAAAAAAAAAAAAGTAGAAGAAAAAAAAAACTCAGCCTTTTTTGCCTCATAACTTCTCAATCCTCCCCCTCCGCTTCTCTCGCTCCAGCAGTTCCATGGCTGCCGGCATATAAAAGATCCCCGACACAACGATACCAGAGTCTCCATCCCGAAGCAAAAGTGATGAAGCAGATCCACAAGCAGTCAAGCGCGATGCAGCAGCAGATCCCAACGCACGGCCCCAATTTCCCCGCCAAGGCCGCGAAGCAGCACGCCATCCGCTCTTCTCTCCCGCGATCCGCGGCATCGTACCTTCTCCGGGAGCAGCGCCTCCTCTTCGTCCTTGTCGGCGCAGTGATTGCCTCCTCGTTCTTCCTTCTGCACTCCTACTACCACCCACCAATACCTTCCCCTACCCTACCTCTGTTCCACCGGTCCGCCGTCGGCGGAGACTTGTCGACGATAACCTATGTCCAAGCCGCGGGATCCCGCGGCGGGGGCATGAGAAGGGTGCCAGTAGGCCTCCGGAAGCCCCCACTGAGGATCGTGGTCACCGGTGGGGCGGGGTTCGTGGGAAGCCACCTTGTCGACAAGCTGATTGCTCGGGGAGATAGCGTGATTGTGATCGATAATTTCTTCACCGGCAGGAAGGAGAATCTGGTGCATTTGTTTGGGAATCCCAGGTTTGAGCTGATACGCCACGATGTTATCGAGCCGATCTTGTTGGAGGTGGATCAGATCTATCATCTAGCCTGCCCTGCATCGCCTGTTCACTACAAGCACAATCCAATCAAGACTATCATATCCTTTTTATTCCCTTGTTAATCTGTGCTCTTGTTTGTTGAATCTGCTGTTGACTAATGGATCTAGGATAGTTGATGGTTTTCCCCAGTTGTGAAGTAAATTTGGAGGATTTTGGTAGAATCAAGCATTATCTTCTGGGGCTACTGTTGTGGAAAGATTGGGTTCTACCTCAATGGACAGTAATTCTTAAATTCTTTATAATTTGTTTAATTTGTCTCAAAGCTTATTAGTTTTATGCTTCAAGAGCTTGTGACTTGTTGAAATGTTTATCATTTATCTACCTTTGGCATGAGCAAATTTCTTTGGTGGCCTCTCTGTTCCTTTATACTGAATGCTTTTGGAATCTATGTTATTTTCTAAAAAAATGATATTTTGTTTGCAAAGTGGGTTAGTTTTCTTAACCATGCTTACAAGACAAATGTGATGGGTACATTGAATATGCTTGGCTTGGCGAAGAGGATTGGAGCAAGGTTCCTCTTGACTAGTACTAGTGAGGTTTATGGTGATCCACTTGAGCACCCTCAGAAGGAAACATATTGGGGACATGTGAACCCTATAGGTTTGATATCTGACTATTTTTTCAAAGAATGAGAAATTTCATTCATCAATGTGCTCTTCACATGGACTTGTAGTAAACAAAATTTAACTGTTATCCATTTTTGCTGGGCTGCGTCATGTTTGTATCTAACTTCATATCTATATTAAGGTGTTAGAAGTTGCTATGATGAAGGAAAAAGAACAGCTGAAACTTTGGCTATGGATTACCATCGAGGTGCAGATGTTGAGGTAACCTAATAATGTGAACATTCATTTAGGGTTCTTGGTAAATTTCTGCTCTATTAACTTGCTATTTTGCCATCTTTTCCTATCCTACTTATTTTCAAAAATGCAGAATGCGTGGTAATAGCTATGTGGCTGGCGCCTTACCTTTTCATTATATTTTGAATTACTTAAACTGGAATCGGGCATAACATGGTCTTGTCAATTTGCTTGTAAAAATTTAGTACACTTGCTACACTTTTTCCCAATAGTTGGTTTGTTCTTCTTGCTAAGGAGAAATGAAGTGTTAAAGGCCACCTTGATACTTTCTTAGAGGAAATGAAAATGGCCAAGATATTTTATGTGGTTTGTAATTTAATAACGACGCCTTTCACCTCCACTTTGAGTTCTGGCCAGAACAGAGAAGATCATAGATGAAAGTTTCTCTAATTCCTATTTTCCCCTTTTAGTCTCTTCGGTCCCTCATCTGCTTATTTGAAGAAGAAGAGGACAAAGATATGCGTAGAGGTGAAGTAGTCATAGAAGAGGATGAAGTTAGGTATTCTTAAGAATATATTTGAGATAAGCTTTTTGGTTAGCCCAGCATTTCACTTGACACAATTTTCTTTCACCTCAACCCACATGCGGTTTTAGGTTACATCTCTTCTCTTATAGGAGGTAAAATACAAGTGCCAGCTAGCTTATTACCAGGATAGGGTGGCTGGGTAATCGTATGTTCAAGAAAGAAAAGACAATTATGCATTCATGTTCTTGGTAGCAGTACTTTGTCACATGGAGCAAGTGTGCAACACTAATTGTTAGTAGGGGTATGCATGGGTTGGTTTGGTTCATTTTCATACCTATTATGTATCCGACTCAAGCTACGCTGGTTCAATGGAACCGGATCTAAACATGCACCCATGGACCCAACTTAGACCAAAACCCAATAGTTCGGGTCCCGTCCAGTTTAGGTCCAATAAATAATCTTTAATATGAGATATAAATCTCCTAATAAATATCATAATAAAATGTTTCGATTTAGAAATTTTCTTACGAGAGAATATACATGGTAGAGCAAGATAATGATTGGGAGAGGAATCCGGATTGGGGTAATAGAACACATATACAACTAAAATTTAATTATGAATTTCATAAGAATGAACCTCTGACATCAAAATGTAGTACTTAGTTTAATATCCTAGAATGACAATTCACTTGTATTCTTCTTAGAATTGAATTGTAATGAAATTAAGTTAGGATGACTGGTAGAAATTTTTTTGAAGTTTTGTATTTTAACACTTATCTAAACCAAGTCGGTTTGGTTTTTATTAAGCTCTGACATTAAACCCAAAAATCGAATCATATAATCGGTCATGTATATTTCAAAAACAAGATCCGTCCCTAACCAATTTAGAGCTGGTCCAAATTGATTTATTTAGTTATGGGTCTGTTCTCGGTTTTTCGGATATTAATGCACGCCCACCCCTACCTGCCAATCCTATTGTAGTAGACTAATGGTAGATTAGGAACTTGCTCTCTTTTGTCATGTACTAACTCTCAAGAAAGCAATTTTTGAGAAGTTTCCTTGAGGCCTTGAGAAATTTCGTCATTGCTTTGGGAAGTTTCTTATGGACTTGTCTCTTTTAGTTGGAATGTTCTTTGAAGATAGTCTTATTTGATCCTCGAGATGGTTTCAGTACTTCTTTCTTCTGAACTAATTGTGGTTTGTTCTTGTGCCCTCCTCTCTTAGAGGATGGTCTTCTCTCTCAATTAGACAGATTGTCATAGTTGAGGCCATGTTCTTGTTGATGCTTCTCATATTGACACCCAACACTTGAGACATCAGTTCTCTCAAGGTTTTGAGGTTGGAGGTTGATTCTTAAATGGCAAGCCTTCGGTTCTCCTGAGGGATATGTCACGTAAAGTGGCACAAAAAAAGCACAAGGATATGCACTATTTTTGTACCACGAGGAGATGTTTTTTGAAATTTACTAGACTTCCTAGTTTGATCCTGTAATCAGCGTGTCCTGCATTTAGGTCTTTGCAAACTAGTGACTGCATTTATTCTACTATATGCTTCCCGTTGTGTTGACTAAAATATGAAGTTACGCTTATTTATCTACATTTTGGATCTTACCGAATTTACTGATAGTTGATGGAAGTCCGGTCTGTTTTTCAGGTTCGTATTGCCCGCATTTTCAATACTTACGGGCCTCGCATGTGTATAGATGATGGGCGTGTTGTTAGCAACTTTGTGGCACAGGTGCTTTTTCTTTTTGAAGCACACGTCATAACCTCATAAAGCTTATAAAGTATTTGGTATGCCCATCGAATTGTCTTTCTTAACTGAAATACGTTGCAGGCTTTACGCCGTCAACCAATGACTGTTTATGGGGATGGCAAGCAAACTCGAAGTTTCCAATATGTTTCTGACTTGGTATTGTTCATCTCTTCCCTTTTACTGCTCTAAAAGTTCAATCTTTAGTTATTTTATGGTTTTTTCATGGAACCTTTGCACTGATGCACGTCTTCAATGTTATAACCTTCCGTCTTTCTCTTTACTTCGAGTGATGTTATATTCTTTAGTTAACATTTTACCAAAATAAAAGGTCTGCTTAAAAAAAATTTATTTATAATTTCAGACTGCTGTTAGCAAAATGACATGCAGAAAAGTATTTATGATTTCTTCTCATAATACTAGAAACAACGTTGATTGATGATGATTACGACCTCCTTTTGAAGAAAATTCATAGGCAAATTCACAAAGCCTGACTCGAAAATACAACCGATTTTTTTTTCTATATCTAAAGAGGAAGAGGGAGACCATTGCCGGGTCCCAAGTCCCGGATGAGAAACGCGGAGGGTTGCGTTATGCAGTCGACAGCTAGCGTAAAACTTGTCGAATCAATCATGACAGACATCTAAATCGTAGGCCAATTGAAGCTCCAGTTAGAAAAATTGAGTTATTGGATTTTGCCCATGTACAAAGAGGAAGAGGGAGACCAAAGAAGACATGACAAGAAACTATAAGGAGTGATCTTAGTTACTTAAACTTAGATAAGAATTTGGTAACTGATAGAGCGCAATGGAAATAAAGGATTCATGTAGCCGACCCCACCTAGTGGGATAAAGGCTTGGTTGTTGTTGTTGTTGTAAATATCTCACCTTTGAATATATTCATGAACGTAGATATCATTTTCATTGTTGGTTCATCACTTGCAGTGCTTATACATGAAGGTTGAAACCCTGATCATTTTTACCTTGCAAGGTTGATGGATTGGTAACACTAATGGAAAGTGAGCACATTGGACCTTTCAATCTGGGGAATCCAGGGGAATTCACCATGCTGGAGCTTGCTGAGGTTTCTCTTTGAATGAAAACATCATCAATAATTCTTTTTTTTGTTACCTTTCTCCTTAAATTTGTCAATTTAACGTACTAATTCTTCCTTTGTTCAATTAGGTGGTAAAAGAGATAGTTGATCCCACTGCAACCATTGAGTTCAAACCCAACACAGCAGATGATCCCCACATGAGAAAACCAGACATAACCAAAGCAAAAGAATCTCTGAATTGGGAGCCCAAGGTCCCTTTGAGGGAAGGGCTGCCCCTAATGGTAAAGGACTTCAGGACACGCATTTTGGATGAGCATAAATAACTTGTTTGATTATCCTACACCCTCCTCAAATCTTACTAAATTATTTGTTTTCTTTCAAGATTAAGTTTAGAGTCCTCAAACACATGAGCACAGTAACACAATCCCTTTGTTAGGAGTTGGGTCTTTGAGTTTATGTGCATTTGGAGTATGCTAAACTTGATATTAAACAATAGGAAATGGAGAACATAATGAGGCTGTTAACTATTTGATCTCGGTTCAAGGATAGAATTGAAAGTTTTTTTATTTAATTTCGATCTGATTCAAAATATAAACGAGAAGTTCAATCCTGATTTGTTTGTTTTTGGTTCATATTTGATTCGATTTTTTTTTATCAAGTTTTGATCTTTTAGTAAAATTTTAGATATAAATATGTTTATTTATTTCATTAGCTATTGTTGATTTTGATTTAATGTATAGATTAAAAAATTACAGTAAGTGGATTTGAATAAAAGTTGAGGATGAAATTTTAATATAATCATTTTATTGCTAAAAGATTAATATATATGAATAGTATCTCATTTTTAGTAATAAAATGGTTCAGTTTGGTTGGAGGAAAAAAAATGATTTAGATATTTTTGCACCTAAAAGTTTTTTTGATAAGGATATAGATTAACGAACCTAAGTTCGGTAATAAAATAAAATATTTAAGTTTTGTTGTGTTATGTAAATACTATTATTTGAATGTTTCATTTATGTAATAATCAAATGATTTTTATGTATTTTTTATTATTAAAATTTTTTAAAATTATAAATATGTTCTAATCTCTCTGTCCCCCTCCTCTCTTGCTGGCTTTCTTAGCGAGCGGAAGTAAGAGTGGGGTAACTCATCACCAATGACTTATGCCTCTCTTCTTTTTCTCTTTTTCTAGATCTCTCGCTCTAGATCTCTATTGAGTTGGAGATCTAAAAAGCGGGGCAGATCAAGGAGGTGTGGGTTGCTCTCCCATCACCTTCGACAACGGCCAGCACTCTCTCTTTTGGTCAGATATTAGATAGAGGGAGAGGAGGGGGGAGCGGCCTTTTGTTTTTCATCGATGGTAGTGGGATGTCCCCCGCCGCCTTTGCTGGTAAAGTGGGAGCCTGTGGTAGGGGTGTGCATTCGGTTTAAGTGGTTGGTTTGGTGACCAAACCAAAAAAAAAGATTGGATTCGATTTTAAATTTAATGAAACCAAACCAACCAAATTATATTATAAACCAAACCAAACCAACCAAATAAATATCGGTTCGGTTTGGTTTGGTTTGGTTAAAACCATATTTTTGGTCTGCAACTCTTTGACCTGCAGCGCAAGCCGCGCAAATCGTGCAACCCTAAATAATCTGAAATTTTTCAGGCGGTCGAATTAGCCTTCTTTCTCGCGAACTCCTCTATGAGCGAACTCAAATCGACAAATTGCCAACTGAACTGACCTAATATAAATAAGTATGTCATTCGGTTAATTCGGTCGGTTTGGTTTCCAAACATGTGAAACCGAACCCAAACCATTTAATCGAAATATTCAAAATATCAAACTATCACCAAACCGCTAGATTCTAAACCAAACCAAACCGTTAAATTTAAACGGTTCGGTTCGGTTTTTCGGTTTAAACCATAGTTTGCACACCCCTAGCCTGTGGTACGGGCAAAGAGAGAGAGGAGAGAATAAATTTGAAATTTTAAGAAATTTTAATAATAAAAAATACAAAAAAATTTATTTGATTATTACAGTAAAAATTAGAGACGGGCTTTGTTTGATTGGAGGATAAATTTGGGTAAGAAAAAAAAAATATTTTATTCTATAAAGTTGATAAAAAAAATTTATTTTAATTATTTTAATATTGAGATGTGTGTAGGATGTGAAATAAAGTTAATTTTAAAGTTGAAATTTGCATTGGATTATTATATTTTTTTGTCCAAAATTAGGCAAATGCCAAATAAATCCTTTGTCGTTATAAATTCAAAATCACAAAACTGCATAGTATAATGTCTTAAATTCAAGAATATAAATGTAATTTATTCTATTTATATATGCATAGCAGCATAGGAAGGAGATCATCTAAAAAATACATATTGTTCTACATTAATATTTATTATAATTGTAAAAAAATAAATATAAGATAATTTCTTAAATACTTACAAGATTACACTGATATGATATATAAATATGAAGAATTTAAGTCTTTTTTTATTTAGTGTTTATACGTGACTGCCCAAAATTCTCTATATATTATTCATTAAACTATCACAATTTTTTTATTTATATTTAAAAAACTATTTTTCACAATTTTTTATTTATATTTAAAAAACTCAAAATAGTACAAATATTACTTCATTAAACTAAAGTTCAATATTTACTTTTAAAATCTCAAAATAGTATAAATATTTCTTAATAAACACTTAAAATTCTTTATTTAGGTTTTTACCTGCAGAACACAATAACAAAAAATTTCAGATATTCTCCGTGACTCCGTCTAAATACATGGATTTACTAGTCACATATCGTAAACTGAGTTCAAAATTCCGATGGCATACCTAAGGGTGAGAACGATCCGAGTTCGAGCCGAGTCAGGCATGGCTCAAACTCGGCTAGTATCAATTTGATTCGAATTTGAGCTGGCTCGTTTCAGCTTCGAGTTGACTCAAGCTTTGATCGGGTCAACTCAAACTCTTCATAAAATAAAAGCTTTTTTAAAAAAATAATTTTGTTAGATTAAAAAATAATTTTATTAGATTTTTAAATTAGATTAATTATGCTTACTAAATTATCTAACAGATATCTTAACCACAGTTAACATATATTTTTATAAAAGTAATAAATAGTTACAATAAATAATTACAATAAATGATTGAATATATATTATTAATATTTTAAAAAAATAGAGATCGAGCCAATTCGATTCGATCCGATCTTGGCTCATGGCTCGGCTCAATAATTCGAGTTGAGTTCGATGGAAAATATGTGAAATCGCTTATTTACTGTGTCGTGCAGGTAAAAACCCATTATATTTAAAACTTAATAGTTATCATTTGTTAAATACGACAAATTATTTTTAGAATATACTGTTTATTTTAAGAATAATTGAGTTGATGAGTCAGATTCTGGCCAAGCTTTTTGATTTGTTTTAAATTATATAATATGTATTGGTCTAAGTAAATAAATTTAATTATGATCAATGTAAGAGATTTAAGAATGAGTTAAGCTATTGACCCATTTATAACCCGCTAATTATCAATTTATGAAAATTACTACTTATTTTTTTAATATTACTTTTTCTATTAATTATTATATATATAACATAAATTTATTTAATTTCATTTTCCAATTTTGTTAATTAAATCATTTAATTATAGTAAATAAAAGTAAAAGAGTTGAATTTATTAAATTTTTATAACTAAAAAATAGAATAAATGGGATGACAAGGCAAGGCAAGTGAGCTAATTTGTTTATTAATTGAATACAAGTCTTAATACTTGTTAATTTATCTAATAAATCTATTGATAATGTATCAAATTTAAATGTGCCAGGCCAAAAATTGAGTTAACTTAAATTGATTTATTAACTCAAATATTTTTATGATAAATAAAGTATTTTAGGAATATTTTTAAGTATTTAATAAATAATAATTTTGAATTTTTACAATGTAAAAAGAGAGTTTTGAGAATTTAGTAAATAATATTAAGTGCTATTTAAAATTTTAAAATATAAATAGAAAGCTTTAGGAGTAACATTTTTGCTGGGTTTTAAATATTAAATAGAAAACACTGGCAGTTTATGTATAATATTGAAGGTTAAAGGGTAAATTTTTTAATAAAAAATAATGATTTTTTCTTATAAATTGAAGGGCAAATTATACTTGATTCTTAAGTTTATGCTATATTATTAAACAGGTTCATATTTTTAAAATTTGAACAACTGTTTTTCCGAGTTTTAATATAATTATTAAATGATTTTTTTTCTAATTATTATTATTATTATTTAAAATATTTATTCTACCCTTCTCTCTCTCTTCCCCTGCTCTCTTTCTCTTGCCTATCTCGCTTTTTGTCTTTAGCGAGATAATCTATGGTAGAGGGGGATAGGGGATGCGTGCTTATGGAGCCGCCAACGATCCCTCGCCGCTTCTCTTTTCTCTCTCCTTGTTCTCTCTCATCCCCGCTCTCTCTCTCTCATCCCCTCTCTCTCTCACACACATATTTTGCTCTGTCTCTATTGGGCATGTTGACAGCAAAGTGGGGGTTGGGGGCATGCTCTACTGACAGGCGTCCCTCTCGCCCCCTCTGTCTCCTGCTAGCGGAGTTGCTGCTTGCCCCCTCCACCAGCAGGAGAGAGAGAGAGAGAGAGATAATAGGGAGAGAGAAAGAGAGAGAGAGGGGAGGGGCTATTGATTCCCCTGCCAGAGATAGAGCGAGAGTGGAGAGAAGGGCGGGGATGTGAGAGAGCAAGAGAGGTGAGAGAAAGAGGGGGCGGGGAATCGGGATGAGAGGGGGAGTGAGGGAAAATTGGGAGAGAGAAAGAGAGATGGGAAGGGGCGCCGCCGGCAGGCGTGCCTCGCACATGCTCCATCGCCAGCGTCCTCGTTAGAGGCGTAGAGTGAGATAGGTGAGAGAGAGCAACAGGATAAGAGGGAGGAGGGGATGAGAGAGAAAAAGAGGAGAGGAATGGAATAGTTATTTAAAAAAAATTAATAATAAAAAAATTTTTAAAAAATTTATTTAATGATTATATTAAAATTGAAAGACATGGATATTAAAATTAAAAAAAATAAAAGTTGGACCAGCATGATACCCTAAATTAAAACGACAGGCTTGGTGTGTACATTTTGAAATCTCTTATTCTCAGCAGACGTTTTTGTCGGAACGAAGGATAAGCCGAGGAAGATGGATGCTGCGAGTGTGGCCGGGGGCGCCGTCTCGATAGATCCGGGCACCGCCTTCGCTCTCCTTTTTTCTTGCCCTGAAGGCCTGTCAAGATCGCAGGTGATTTTCTCTTGATCCCTCGGGTTTCACCTCCACTTAGCATCTGCGGGCGACGATCTTGATCAAAAAGCTCAGGTTTCTTCATTCTTGTCTTGCTTATTACTTGGAATCATCTCTGATGAGCCCTTATGACTCTTGCACAAGTTAATTGTTTAAGATGGTCATTATGGAGGAAGATAAAAAAAATCATCTTTGATTACATGTTCTTGTTTTGAGATTTATGAAATATTTGAAGTAAAATTAGTCTTATTTTAGAATTTGCATAGGATTTGAAAAGTCAGATTTTTATTTTAAAATTTGTATAGGATGTGGAGTAAAATTGATTTTAATGTTGGGGTGGTTGTAAGATTTAAAGGTATCCATGGAAACTAAGAGCTCATAGGGGTTTTCCTGTTGCCAGAATGCTGGCAAGGGGCATTTTCCTAGTTCTGATATGATTCTGATGTCATTCTGATTGTTTATGGCTTGCTTTCTTTTTTGCTATCTGAAAGTGCATGCTGTTTTGTTTGATGAAGGTCTATGTTGATTTCAGTGCATCCTACGATAGAATTTGTCACATGGATACTAATTTGGAAGAATCTATCAATGAGGTATTTTCTTCCTTTTATTGCCACTTCCTTTGCTAAGATTTCCATTTAGGATTTAATATTTATTCATCAGTTGTGCACTGACTAATGCTGAATTGTAAGTTTCTGTCAACAAAATACTAGTAAATTATATTGTATAGGAAGTATGTTATATAAATGGAGTTATCTTGCTGCACCACATTATCACTTCAGTTTTAGTGCATGCTTCATCATTCTAGTGGAAAATATGTTTCTTAACTGTGATGCTCCTGAGGACCTTTGCTGTGGATTATTACTTTCTGGCTTCCCTTCATGTCATGTAGATATGGAGCCGGAGAACTGAAAAGAACCCATCGTTATACAATGGCAAGAAGTTTAGAGTATGTAATGCTTTATCAACTGTTTCTCTTTATTCAAGCTACTTTTTTTGATATAATCTATATGAACTGTTAGCATGGACCTGCTTTACTTTAGTATTAATCCTTCTTTTTAGATATACATACAACAATGCCTTATTAGTTTCTTGCTATTCATTGTTTATAAAATCCAATTACTAATATCATTTAGTATCCTGCATTTCAGTATGGTGGATATTCCTTTCATCAACATTATAGTGGTCACGAGGTATCCTCTGTATGCCTTCACTTGGGTCTAACGGATTACAGGTGCTCTTTTTCCTCCATGCTCCTTTTACCTCACTCTCCTTTCTACTATCACTAGGAGATGCTTATTTTTTTCCTTTACTATTGAAGTTCTAGCATGGAAGTTCTACCTAGAGATTGCTGAGGATTATCGACATTCTTCCTCATAAGAATTGACGTTAGTGGGTTAATGGGTTATGGGAGAATGACTTACTACTTAACATCCTTAGATGGAAATATTTCTATAAAAGACAGCCTCCTACCTTCTTTAATGTCTTTGTTTCCATGTATGGTATTGATGCCATCATTAATAGGCCAAGACTATCTATTCCGACTGTGATACCTTGTGGCGATTCATATACATGTCTTTGAGTTAGGAAACAAGATAATTACTTTGTATTTCTAATTGCCACAAGTGATTCAGAGTGGAGAATTCCTTGAACTCACAGTTCTAGAATGGCAGGATTTGAATCTCCACACATTATCATCATCACACTTAGAAGATAAAGTTGTGCTAAAATTCGACTAATTGTTGAAACTGGAAGAGAAAATTATAATCAGTCCTTGTTATTTAGTAAAGCCTCTCATAATTTGATCTGCATTTAGTCTGTTCGTTGGGTTGCTGTTCTCGACTAACCTTACTTTCTAGTCATAGGTCATGCCATGCAGTAGGATCGCGACTTGCCATATACTCATGAGTTCACGCATAACCACCTTCGTGGATTTTGCTGACATTGACACCCACATCGCCAGCCTTTCCTATGTTGCTGCTTTCCTGTGGGGCCACGATCCCCACGTATCACGCAAAATGTGTAGAGAGAGTATCAGCATATAAAGATGGGTTGAAGACTGAGAAGTTGATGTTTACTGATGAATGCTTGAGGAGATTGTCACCAAAATTGGAGAGGAAAGGTGTTCCTATCTGAGCTCACTTGTTTCGGCATAAGGGGCAAAGGTTCTGTCAGGAGTTTGGGGTGCTTCAGTTGCTGAGGTTTGAGGTTCCTATAGGTGTTAGGCTTTAGTTATCTTGTTTTGTTTACTGTTTTCTTTATCTCGGTTGTTAACTCTTATGTTTTTTTTTGGATATTACTTCTGTTTTTTCCCATTGCTGAACTGAACGGAAGTTGGATCATGAATTCATATATCTGGTTTAAATGAAAATCTGAAGCTTCCCGCCTTATATTTTCTTTGTTTTCTTAATTTTTTTCCTGAATTTCTGTTCAACTGAATTATGCAATATATTACTCTTTGTTCTCTTTGCTTTTGGGTTGTTATGGTTTGCTCTTATTTCCATCCTTTTGTTAAAGCTGAGAGGTGACTTTGGTGTAAATCTTAAATCATAGCATGATGTCGTCGTGTTGCTGAAATATACTGATTTGATATTCTTTAGCTTGCCTGATCTTAGGTTGTTGTGCATGTTTAATGTATTCTTTGTTTTTCATGCATAAGTAGGCAATTTTCGAAGGATTTGATAATTTCCTATCAATTTGCAAGAATTACTTTAGCTGAGGAGCATTTTAAATTTCTCAGAAAATTCAACGATTACCTTTTGAGTTTTGCAATTTTGTAATAATTAAAGAGTCTTAGCATAATCTCCTCAAATTCTAGAGAAAATTATCATAGCACAGTTTTCATAGTTCCTTGGCCATATTATAAATTCGGGCATGTTAGTTACTGATAAAAATGCATTACATGACAATGGACACCTAAAAATATAAAAGTAAAAGTTAGAATTGACATTTTGTTGTCATTTAAGCAGGGCATTGCATGTTAGGTTCATTTAGCCTTTGGAACCCTAAATTAGTGTTAATTTTGACATAGATCCAAAGAATACATAAACACCTAGGCTCAAGTTCTCTTCATTGATAGCGCTAAAATCGTACTAGTAACTCCTATGCTGCATCAAGCAGGATGCTCTGGATCACAAGCATGAGACTTCACAATCCCGCACAGGTTCCTTATGCTTAGTATGCATAAAGAAGCTATCAGCCTGCCAATGACTTGCCTTATTTCAGGTCCTTGAGGTTAGCAACCTATCAATGGCTTCCCCCATTTCATTGCATGTCGGACTAATGACTCGTATAATTTGCTGCTGGTTATGTTTTTGCTTAGATGTATCAGAAAATTGGGTAAAAATGTTTGCTAGTGAAATTTTGTTAACTATTTAGAATGCATGTGGTCCGAGGACATGTATTGTGTCTGATATGTAATAAATAATGGTATATTAAGTGCTTGTGAACTGTTTAAATGCTCGTGTTTGTTAAAAAATACACATTGATGCAATATGATTACGAAATTGATCAGCACATATTGCCAGTTGAGTAAACCGTATTTATCCAAATTAATAGAAGTTTTCTTGGAAGCAAGAAAGGAAAAATTTCTTGCTATTGGAGGAGTTGTAGGTGGATTAGATTTAACTATCACCTTGATGGCGCTGTTGTTCTGCGAACAAGTATATAAAAGTGTCTTTTTCTTTCTAGTTCATTATAAATAAAAGTTGTTCTATTATCTTTCAAAACAAAAGTTGCTCTGTTAATAGTGCTTTAAATCGATGCTACAACACAGCTTATTTTCCCCATGTTTGTTTAAAAATTAATTAGGACATTCGCGGGCACAAATTTGAGTCCTCAGTGGGAGAAGTTTCTTGTTCCCTCAGAAGGTAAATTCTTTGTGAATGCAGGATGAACAATGCTTTATAACCAGTCAATTTTCCTGATACTTTCTGGCCTTCTTATGTTGATAGTCTGTTTTGGCTAACTGTCGTGCTATCATAAGTCTTGTCCTGTGTTATCTGTATCTCTAATGCTGATGATCCATGATGCAACAATAGAATAAAAGTCAATGAAACATTTGATAATGATATTTCAGTAAGTATTTTCATGCTTGTTCATGATTATTTTTTTCTTATTTTACTATATTTGTTGCATGCACATAACAAGAACAGCCACGTGATTGATGATTAGAATCTGTATTGGCCAGATCATTAAGGTTCACAGTCCATGATGACCTATTAGTGATTTACCCAAAAAATAAAGATTGGGCACAAGTGCAGTTATGCTGTCCAGCATCACACTATAGAGGTCTTGTATGAAAATGTAAAGGTATCCAAGTTACAGTGTTCGAAAGAGGTAGAGGAAGGACAAAAGATTAAAGGATAAGGTCATTATACACAACCATACCCCATTTGCGCTCACAAAGAGCATCACTCTAAATAATTCTAAATGTTGAAAAGAAATCCCTCTAGACAACCCAAATAGTTATGGATTAAGGCTTTGTAGTATTGCTGTTGTACTTCTAACAGTTTTTCCTATCTCGTTCTTGCAGAATTGTGCATTTTTGTTGTTGGGTTTGTTTATAGTACATAACCAGAGGATTTATACAGTCATTGAGTGATGATATTATCAGATCTAATAATCAAAGTTATGTATGGCACATGAATCATTGCTATGCACATAAATCTTGTATTGCTTAGTCAAAGCAGGTTTTTTGCATCATCGGGGAATTCCTTTATGTGCTCAACAAAAGTGAATGGTTGATTCATGCCCATTATATAGAAGTTATTGAAGCTTGATATAAGTATATAGAAAAAGCATCATATGAAATCATAGCAATGTCTAAGAAACGGGCCAGGGACGATAAGAAAAATTTCTAGATTCAATCAAAAATGAATTAATTATCTCAAATCAATGCAGTGTGTCTACTTCTGACTTATTCAAACCCCAAACTATAATGATTTAAATAAACCTACTTATTTTTCTAATGTTGTTTGAAGTTTTTTAACAAAAGCAAGGTGCATATGGCCTCACTATAAATTACACTTTTGCTCATGATCTTTAAAAAATTGCATCCCTCTCATTCAAATATTATAACATTTAAGATCCTTAAAAGTAAACTCCAAACAAATGGATTTTTTATGGATCTAAAGAATGTTCTATTAACATATTAATGAAATTCTCTTTTTGGTCTCATCTTCTCTCTCTACTCTCCTGTCTCTTTTTCTCTCTCTCCTTCGCACACTTCTTGAAGGGGTTGCTGCTTTCTCCTTTCTCCTTCTTCGCGTGATTTGAAGGGGGCTGACGTCCCCCTCTCCTCCCCCTCCCTCCCTCCCTCCCTCCCTCCCTTTGTCTCTGTGTGACCTGAAGGGGGCCAGTGCTATCTTCTCCTCCTCCTCCCCCTCACCCCCTTTGCTCTCTGAATGTGACTTGAAGGGGGCCGGTATCGCCTTCTCCCTCCCTCTCTCTCCTCCGTGTGTGACCTGAACTTTGCGTCACTTTTTCCTCTCTCTCTCTCTCCCTCCACTTTCCCTCTCCCTTTCCCTCTCTTTTTGTTCCTAGTGGACACCATCATCGGCCTGCCTAAGCACTTAGAGAGAGGGAGAGAAAGAGTGAGAGTGACATGAGAGAAGAGAATAAATAAAAAAATCAGATTGGCACATCCTTGAAAGTTAAATGATATTTTGAAGGTAAAATTTAAATTTTAGAGAAGGTAGTGGTAGAAGGACTTTGAAGTAATAATAGTTGACTATAGGGACCTATAGTAAGTTTTTAAAGATCATGGGCCTAAAGTGTAATTATGAGTTAACTATAGGGACGTATTAATAATTTATTCTTGTTTTTGAGTATTGTTATTCCTAAGCTTAAATATAATTACTTTGCGTGCACACTACCGCTTGCATCGACATGTGGCAGCAGGAACACGCATACGCGTTAATACCTATTATGCTTGTTAACATCAACATAAAAAAAATCATCTAACATATTAACTCGAAGAAGGCTCCCTCATCGTAATTAAATATGAATTTAATTTTTATTTGATTTGTATGAGTTTTTAATTATTTCATAACATTTAATTAAGTGTAATTTTAACGTGTTTTGTCACAAATGGATTGTATAACCTTGTTTACCAACATGTTAACTAGGTTACGATTCAATTTAGTGGTCTAGTTCAACTATCTTGATATTAATTGGATTTGATTAGTCGTTAATGAATCACTAGCCAAATAAAATACCAAACTAACTCAAAAATGAAACTACTCAAAGAATTTATTAGATTACATTGTGATGAATCAACCCACCAAATTTGTGCTGTTTTTTAGTTCATTTGATAAGTACAAAAAATATAGCCTTAGATTTTAATAGCTGAATTTATCAAAAAAAAAAGATTTTAATAGCTGAAGCAAAAAAAAAAATATTATAATTCGGTTTTGATTTGTATTTAATTTTCTGAAGATTTGAATTATATTTGACCTCTCAATTAAATTTAATGTTTATGTATTTTTCACTAGTCAATCTTATAACCATGTTCACAAACATGTGAACTAGGTCATGACTCAATTTGGTGGTCAACTATCTTGATATTAATTGAACTTGATTAGTCTTTAATGAATTATAAATCGAATAAAATGCCAAATTAATGTAGAAATGAAATTACTAATGAATCAACCCACCAAATTTGGGTGGATTCTAAGTTCATTTGGTGGATAAAAAAATAAATGGTGTTAATTAAAAAATAAAAAGAAACGTATTTCAATACACATTTAAGTGTTAGCATTGGGTAAAAAAAATTACATTCAATTACAATTTTTGTAGCTCTATTTGAAATACCATAGAAAAAATTGTATTTGAATATAATTTATATAGTTGAATTAACAAAACCATGCATGAAATTACTTTTGAATACAATTTCTGCAACTGAATTTTATAGATGTAACTGAAATCATATCCAAAATTATATCCATATATGTTTAATATAGTTAGATTTATCACCCATATTTAAAATAGTGTTCAAATGCGAATTTAAAAAGAAAATAATGCGCATGGGATCAAACATAAAATCGTATTGGAATACAATTTTTTGTGTGCACGGTGCGGGCACGCGTGGGTCCTTTGATACTGCTTTTTTTTAATAAATCATATTACAACACGATTTATAAAAATTATGCTGACATTAAAGTTCCCATGCGCCTACAAATGTGCATTATTTGAATTCAATTAAAAAACATTTGTTGGCAGTAAAATTGTTTTCGCCAAACAGTGGCACCATTTCCTCACCCTGGGACATGCCACCTTCATGGTTGTAGTCCCTCAGTATATAGTTTGCTTCTTGTGATGTGGAGTGCAAAATTATGATATGCAACCTAGTAATTCTTGGCAGTATATTTGGTACTTTTGAATAACAATTCGTTTTTGCATTTCTTGTGCAGTTCATTAAAGATTAAAATATTCGTTTACCATCTTGCTATCATTTTTCAGAGGATACCATTCATTGCCAACACACTGCAAGTCCCCTTGGTAATGGAGCTATTGTTGAAACATCTGACAAAAGAGTGCTTGTCTTGCGAAGAAGCCACAATGTGGGTGAGTTTCCAGGTTATTTTGTTTTTCCTGGAGGCCATTCAGAGGTAAATATTTAAATAATATGGATAAGAAGTTTGACATTTTTGCCTCTGAAACTTTATGCCTGGTTATTGGGTTTAACTATGCAAATATTTCAACTTTAGTGAAGGTAAAGCTTGACATTCCTCATTTTGGTCATACCTTTATCGGTTTTATACCATGTTATTTAATGTTCTTATTTCCTTCATAAATTGATATGATCAATTTTTTTAATCACTTCCACGTCGCATTATTTACTTGTTCATATCATGGAGTATAAGTAAAATGATCTTTTTTGAATTAAAACTAAATTTTGTATTCCTGTAAAAGATATGAGAAAGTTGTAAGTACTAATGGAAAATTTTTTAGTATAGAGATGCTAAAATAATTAGAGTCACAAAAATAGTATGTTACTTAAACATAAATCTTGTTGGTTGGTTGTATTACATGAACTTTTTTTTTTGATTCTCAACACAAATAAATTTTTAGTACAACAAAAATAATGCCTCCAACTTCTGACGAAGATATTGGGAATAATTTAGACAAGGTTCAATTTTCCAAGTTAATTGTGGATTTACATGAAAATTTAAGTACAGAGATTATTATACCAATTGCGTGCCAACTATATATTCAACTAATAATAGAATCAATTTTCACAAAAAAAAAGACAGTAGAATGATAATCATAAGGGCTTAGCACAAACATCTCCATATGTCCTGCTAGGTCATGTCATATCTTGTTCTCATGTCCTCGTATTGTGTTTATGCTTCTCACATGTTTTCACTATATTGAGCTTATTTTTAACTCCCTGAGGTGTTTCGTTGCTTGCTATGTCTTTCCTCATTTCTGGGTGCTTAGATATCCTCCATATGTATTTCCTCATTTGAACTAAAAGCTATGGCAAATTACATTATTACATAGATATTTATTATTTAATTATTATATTATTTGACGTGTGGATGTCATATTCGTGTCTTGCATTTTAGAAAATTATTGTCTTTTGAGTACATTAGCAAGTTCATGAATCATGCTTGCATACGGCAATAAGAGGGCAAGTTTATGGTAAGAATAGTTATCCTGTTATGATGCAAATTTCAAGACATTTAGGGGGCGTTTGGTTCAGTGTTATCTCAATGTCAATGTTATTTAGATGTCATGTTATTTAAATGTCATTGTTATTCATCAATAGACATTTGTTTGGTTTAATGTTATGATATTAGAAAATATCAATGCTATCCAAATTATTTTTGTTTAGTTGGAAGTTATTGGCATTATAATGACAAATTGATGGTGTTATCTTGAGATGTCGCCCAATTTGGAGTGACATCTAGATATCATCATGTAATGGCATTTTTGTAATTAATTGTAATGTTATTTAAAGATGTCATTAAACCAAACAATTAATTTTTAAAGATAACATAACATAACATTGAGATAACATTGAACCAAACGCCCCCTTAACCAAAAGTAATAGAAGCATTCCACATAACCAAGCCTGAGACAATAATTATTGTCACAATAATAATATTTTGCCAATTGTAAAGAAAATGATGTTTTCCAAAAAGGTTGTACAATTTGCAATCACAAAGTGAACTCCTGGGGGCAATTTTGTCATCCATTTTGTCCTATGGAGTGAAATATGAAAATCAGGATAATGTTAAATACAGGGGACAATCACAGACAAAATCTAAAAGAATGATAATACATACTCAAATCTTGTTATATATTAAACTATTTAGGTTGAACTTAAACTTCCAGTAGAGATACTTCCACCTTTAGGTTGAACTTATGCTATATTGTCAAAGTTGATTCTCCACAAAAGTTGTTTGTATGGTTTATGTTGATTTGCTTGTTCCTGTTAATTCGTGGTTACGGACTTCACCTATACATGATGGTGATAAAAAGTAAATCTTTAATGCTCGATAACAAAATGTTATTTTCTTTGCTTTGAAGCCCGAGGAGGTTGGCATTTTAACCCATCCAACCAACGAAAGCTCAAGTGATCATGTAGTGTTAAATGAAAAGATTTCTCAGGAGATGTTCGAAGGTATAACTCGTGAAGTTGTTGAAGAAATTGGGGCTCCTTCAGAATCACTGGTAAAACTTACTGTCATTATTGTAATCTTTCATGTTTTGAATCATTTGAAGTTGTTTGGCCCATTCATCTCAAGTTGGTTGCATTTTATTGACACTGTTCTAAAATTCTCTACGTGCTTCTCGCAGAGTGATCCCATCTTTATTGGAATATCACGAAGAAATTTGAATGCTAGGCCAACTGCATTTTTCTTCATGAAATGTCATCTTGGGTCGCACGAAATTCACCAGCTTTATTCAAAAGCCCAAGATGGCTATGAGTCAACCCAGCTTTATACTGTTTTACGGGTTAGATCTGCTGAGCTTAGTTTATCTTGAACATATAAATTCAGAATTAATTTCTATGTTAAAGTCTTCGCTGCTGATGGACCTCATCTTATTTTAGGAAGATTTGGAGAAAATGTTGGACAGAATGCCTGGATGCCATAGGGGTGGATATGCACTTTATGAGATGATGAAAGCCAACAAACTAGATCAATAATATCCATGGTGAACATATTGTTAAGATGTTTCTCAGCAAATCAAGATATCTCAAATCAAATGGTTGATCTTCCTTTCCGGTATTGCGTTGAATGAGGTATGTCATTCGAATTCGACCCGTTTAGAACATACTTATGGTTTTTGAAGATCGAATTATTTGGAACCTTAGCTACAGTAGTTTGCTACGAAAGAAAGCAGTAAACATGCAGCATCTGTAATGGATCTTTGCCAAACTCTCAAGAGAATTTTGGTCTTTCTTTTCTTTTTCCTTCGGTTCTCCTTCACTGGTGGCACAGATCTAACGGAATTTGGCGATCTTGCTAGGCAAGATGAAGCATTCAACTTCGATGCCCTAGCCCTACGTTTTACTCTGCTTATTCCATAACAATTTGAAGCCAAGAAGAACATTCGGTCAATCTGATGTTTTCACTAATTTGTGATTGTCTTTCATGCCTTCTTACGTTCTTGTGATTTGGCAATGATGAGCATTTGGTTAAAAAAGGATTTCGTGAATGCCTTCTTGTTTTCTTTATTGATTTTCTACCATATCTAATATCTCAAATTTGTGCTTTTTTGTGTTTTTTTTGAAGACATTGCACTCTTTATCTAATATCTCAAATTTTCTACCATATCTAATATCCGTTCTAGTTGCTCTCTTTACTATTAATTTCTTTATTCTCGGTTTATTTTTATTTATACTTTTCCAACTTAATTAGGTTAGTAGGAAGTAGATAATTTGTAAGTCAGTAGAAAAGTTTCTTGAATGTTTAATTTAAGTATTCATATTTATATTGGATGTAAAATAAAATTTATTTTTGTAGAACTACAGACAGCTTGAATTATATAATCTCACTCAAGTACTTTTGGTTTTGCTAAACGATTAAAATTTTAAATTGATAAATTTATATGCATCTAAACAAGAATGTTTTTACAACATTTCAACTAAACGACTAGAGTTGAAATTATTACTCATATGTTGCAATCAATAATCACTAATTTCGAATCTCGAACTCTTGTTTTTTATGGAATAGTTATTTTTATGTTTACTTTGGTAAAATAGTTATTTTATAGGGTAATATCTCTACACTTAGATTTCGTCGTGTTACAAAATGAGTTGGTGTAAAGACTATTAGCATTGTTAAGAATAGTGGTAATTTGTTCGAATTTTGATTCAATTTAAATTAGAATTGAGTTTGAAATCCAATAAAAAACTTGAGATTTATTTTTGATGGAGTTGTTGGCTTTGAGTCACTCAAAATGTATTTTAGGTTACTCAAAAATATATGTGATAATTTTTATCAAAAAAAAAAATATATGTGATAATTATGTATTTTGGGGTTGAGTTGTATTATTTTTGCTAGTTTTGTTAATATTTCTTATTTTTAGAAAATGAACTATGTTTCTTTCAATAACAGAAATGATCATGGTTTAAATCTCGTGAAAGGAGGTTCATATTTACAAATTATAATTTAGGAGTAATATTACTTAGGCCCTTGAGGTTTGTTTGATTTGTCATGTAGGTTTGTAATTTTTAAAATATGTCAGATAGGTTCTTAATACTTATTGAATCAGTCATTATGGTTTTTAATATTTATAAAAGTTTTTAATAAGATTTAATTAAATATTTTTTGTTAAATATTCCATTAAATCAAAATTTTAATTAAAAAATTTAAAAAAATTTATGTGAAATTACAATTGTACTCCTGAGGTTTACTCGCACGCGTCTCGCCGCGTCGCACGTCTGCGCTGGCGTTCGCGCTCAGACGGCAGCGTGTGTCGTCGTCCGCACGGGTGTTGCCGCAACGCAAGGCCCGCGTGCTGGCAATGTTGCGACGACCAGCTTGTCGACGTTTTGCAGACTCCTGGATTTGATATCTTAGCAAATCAGCGCGGCTGGTAGCATGCGGACACCTGCGATCGGAAAACTCTAATGGCGGAAATTGGAAGTATGAAAAGAGTAAGAAGTGTATTTTCATAATTTTATCAACTTTTAACAGATACCGTTGTAGAAGAATCATAATGATTTATTCAGTAAGTTTTGGGACCTGTCTGGCATGTTTTTAAAATTGTGGATCTGCGTGGCAAGTTGAGTAGACCACAGATACTTAAGTGGAATTACTCCTATAATTTATTTTATTTCCAAATTTTGTTACACAAATAATCAACTTGAATGCTATAATTGAAGTTGCGTTTTTTTAGTGCAATAGAAAAGGAGTTTATTTAAAAATTAAAAAATTTTAAGTTCGAAGTGTTTCATTATCACAATTTGAAAGTGCATGAAAAAATTGTAGTGCGAGATTAAAAAAAATGATTGATGCTCAATTTAAAATAATCATAACATCGAGTTTATCTTTTTTTTTTTTGATAGAAATGATTTATCACTTAATTAATTAAAAAAATATATAAATGGGGATAATTACTTATGAGTCTAAATAATACTTGTAATTATACTTGACATCCCAAAGTGAATTATATTTTGGCCGTAAAAAGTATGGCTGAATGGCATGTAACTCAGTGAATTATATATTAATCTCCTCAGTTTAAGTGTTAATTTGTAATTTCAGGTGTAATTTATGATTAAGTAATAAATATTATGTTTGAAATGTTAATGTATAATTACTAATACTTTTTGGGCCTTGTTTGTAAATGCCACATATAAATGCTAAATGAATTAATTATGATTGTTTTTTATCATTAATTTATACTTATATTTTGATCAATAATTATTAAAAATACACTGAATTATAATTTACTTAATATTATAAATAAAGTCTCTCCAAATGATATTTTAATTTTATTCTTAATATTATTTAAATCTTTAAATTTATGTCATTAATATTCTCTCAATATACTCATTCGCTATCGCCTTACTGTCGCTGCCACCACATTGTCTCTTTGATACAGCCACCGTCTTGCTGTCGGCGCTGTCTTGTCGATTTTGTATATCCCAAGAGAGGGAGAGACGGAGGAGGGACAAATTTGATAATGAAATATTTCACAAAAATTATTAATTTAGATTTTTATGTAATAATTTAAATTTTATATTTATTGTTGTAAAGTTTTCAATTTATAAACATTTTAGTAAAATTCTAAAAAATATCAATTAAAATGTAATTATAAATTAACTATAAACCTATCAGCAATTAACCCATTCCTAACTTGTAAAAATTTCCCCTTTGTCGGCAATGGATGGATGAAGCAGCTCTCATCCTCGAACCCCCGGCCGATCGAGGAAGATGGTGTGGATCCACGTGAAGGCGGATGGAGAGGAGGAGCTGCAGTTCCACTACGAGTGTTCATGCGTTTCCAGCATAAAGGACATTACCAATGCGATCCTCGAAATCTACAACCTCCAGTCCTGCATCCAAACTCTCTGTCATCATCTCCGACGAGACCTCCTCACCGAGGGTTTCAGAGGTACGCGCCTCCTTGATCCCCTCTTTTTGGATTTACATATTGGATTGTAGAAATCTTACACCACTTACATAAGGATTCCAGGGTTTAAGTGGAGTTTAATGGTCTTTTGAGTTATTTATTTTTGAATTATGCTAACAGTTAAAAACCTTAATCTCAGCCTCTTTAAAAAAAACCTTTAATTTTGTTGGTGCTGAAACGGATGAATGGTTAGCTGAAACCCTAGAATCGAACGCTCAATTATTGATGCAATGGTTGTATTTTGGTAGCATAAGATGAAAAGTTTTCAATTTTGTCGGTGAATCTGTTGGGAACTAGATTTTTCCAGCATTTTTTTGCTTTATTTTTTAGAGAAATGGCCTGATGTGGCGCTTGCTTTGGATAGAACCTTATCAGAAGCTGAGACTTATACATCCAAGGCAAGTTTTTCACATTCTTTCGCGTTTTTAGTGACCACTTGTATCATGTTATCTTGGTATGAGTAAACTCTATCTAAAAAGCTGGAGTGATCCATTAGTTCTCATGTAATTTTTTTTGCCTGTAGAATTATAAAGGCTTTATGCCTTTGATTGCTTGCAGGAACAAGTATTACACAAAAGGGTATTGTCACCTCACATCCTACGGGACCATATTCAAACTATACAGAAAGAAGTCAAGGATGCTTATTCAAGGGGTGTGTCGGAGTCAATCTTGACCAATTTAACGTTTGGTAACAGCTTTGGTTGCTTTGCTGTAATTTTTATGTTTAAATTTTTTTCAAGTACCTTGACCTATATTTGTTATGAAATTTATTCTCCTTATAAAAACTCTGTGGGTTGTCATTAATTTTGCAATAGATTTTGGTAATTGCTGGTTAGTCTAAGAATTTATGCAAGCTTCTAACATCATATGTTGGATTTGGAAATCCAAAGATATATTAATCAGCCTTACCATACTGTAGGAGATAGCCTTCCGCATTCATATGCTTAGAGTTCGTATTGAAATTTCATCAATATTATGCATTTTTTGAAATGTAATATGATGCATTTAAAGTATGTTTATGGGACGATAACCTTTTAATAAACAGGACAATTTCTCATACACCTATGACATGGAGTTATGGTTTCTTTTATTTTTTTTTGGATAAAGGACATGGAGTTATGGTTATGGAATCTATTTTGTTCACATGCTGATATTTGGTTTCCATGTTTAAAGTGCAATGTGATTGCTTATCTATATTGATGTGATATGCTCATCAAGCCATTTACTTTATACAGATGTGGACTCATGTCCTAGTAAAATTTCTTTTTTGCAGATCCTGATCTCCATAAGGAAATCCAACTTATTTGGGCAGGAAGAGAACTACTGTGTGGGAAAAAATTATGTGATTATGTTGGTGAAAATGAGAAAACTAGGTAACAACATCTCTACACCTAAATTAACCTCCATGGATTTTACTAATATGAGATGCTTCTTTTGGTAGCAGATAACTAAGTTGCTCAGCTGTATCTGTCGCATTCAGCGTGGCCCGACCGCGCCGTTTCCCGTACAAGACACCTTTTCTCTAAGACACGCAAATCAAGGATCCTCATGCTTCAGGCGCCACGGATCCCCAGGAGTAGTACCAATATTAAAAGATCACGCTTCCCTTTTTGCCTCTTTTGGTCCCTCCAGCGGCCGACAAGCGGCGCGAGCTCAGAGCTTGTTCACTTCCTTTTCTCCGAAAAACCAGGACAAAGTTGTACAGTCCATCACCTACAAATGCCCTTGAACAGTCTTCAAAGCACGAGATCAGATCGGAGAGGAGAGAATCAATAAGAGCGGCCAAAGCACAAGCAAGTTCCCTGGTTCTCCCATTCTCACTGTATTAGAGTCCCAACTGAGGAGCTCTCTCTCTCTAAGCATTGTACTAGCCCTCACGGTTACCTTTTTTCTTTAGTGAAATCTCTTCGCTGATCGCTCGGTGGACGTAGAGAATTTCCTCCCTGAACCACCTTAAACCTCTGTGTGCTGCTCAGGGTATTTCTCTCTCTTTTCTAAAGGTTAACTAACAGGCTTATCCCTCTGCGCGCCGCCGTTTCTCAGGACTCTCTCTCTTTTTCGGTGTTTCTTGGGATTTATATCTCACGTCAACATCTTCTGGTGCTTTCATTGAGACTCTGAGAAGATGGTGGCTAGGATGCGCAGAACCAACTCTGCTGCCCGCAGCGCACATGCAGTTGAACCTTCCGTTTGGGGGCCGACGACAGAGCTTTAGCCTTAACTTCTTGGCGTCATGCCGAATCTGCTTCCTCCTCCAGGGGTACCCGCGTCTCAGAACTTCAGGGGATGCTGGCGAATCTCACTAACCTAGTCACTAGCCTCAGAGCCCAACAAGCCGTGATTCTTAGGCAGACTTAGCCAGTGTGCGCAGTACTTCCTCTCTAGCTGGTCGCGGCGGCCCCTGCTCCTCTCCCGTTGGTCGCGGCGGCCCCTGCTCCTCTCCCGCCGGTCGCGGCGGCCCATGAATTTCTTCCTCCGGTTGCGGCGGCTCGAGAACCTTTTCCGTCGATAGCGGCGGACCCCATACCACCTCCTGTGGCCGCAGAGGCCCCTGCTCCTTTGCCTCCCATTGTGGCGCCTTCCATTCAGACGTCTGGCTCTTCTCAGTCACTCAGACGACCATTTCACCTCTGGGAGGTCCACCAGAATCCTCTACCACCATGTCCTCTACCACGCCCTGATTTTCTTTCACCTGCTTTCCCCACTTTTCTCGCCGGGAGAGATCCTCTCTTTCCAGGCGTTCAGACCGCATGGGCCTGACCCCTTCTTCGGCCCAATAAACGGCAGTGCTCTTTTTGCCGACGCCATCCGACTGGCCCCAATCCCAGAAGACTTCAGGCCGCTGCGGCTTGAAACCTACAAAGGCGCAACTGACCCCCGCGAGCATATACAAGGGTTTGAGACCGCGGTGCGTTATCGCCAGTCAGATGAGGCTACCAAGTGCCACCTCTTAGTGAACACTCTGAAAGGGGCGGCATTTTGTTGGTTCATCAAGCTCCCCAATGGTCACATCTCCTATGAACATCTGAAATGGGTGCTGGTCACCCGTTTCATTGGCCGAACCTGAATGGTCGTTTTTGACATGGTGCTCGCCAACATCAGGTAAGGCGAGAAGGAAAACCTTTGGAGTTACACTAATCGCTTGTCAAATAATAATTGCTTGTCATACCCATAAACGTCGGCATGGATAAGAATATACATCAACACCTCATCAGTCAATGCATGAATTGCATGTTCTAACATCTTATTTAAAAATGACATAAGAACATGATCTTTTTTCTGTATGTAATTTATATATATTAGAATTACAAATTACAAATGTATGTAAATGTATGTTAATGATAATAAATAATATTATTTACTTGAATTTTTTTGTTTTGACTTGTTAGAAAATTTTTATCGTGTCGTGCTTCAGTAGATTTAGATTTTAGTCGCTTTAAAAAAAATTTAATAATATATAAAATTTTAAAACTATAACATTACTAAAACAAAATATTATACCTGATCATCATGAGAAATAAACCATGTGGGCCAAGGAATAACATATCTCAATGCTTCACCAATTGTTGTTTTATCATCAATTGGAAAAACGAAACTAGCAGACCCATCAATTACATGATCAACAATGACTGTACATGTTCCATCGCCCATCGATAATGTATGTACAACATGAGCAACTGGATTCACCACTCTTCCATGGGCGACCACATTATTAGGAGTAACACTATCAATCAAACACGTCATTCCCTATGATATAAATTTATAAAATGTAACTAAAATCATAATATAACGATCATCCTATTTTATTTAGAAAATAACATATAAATAATACCTCAACTAATACAGGGGGTGAGCTTGGGTTGCCTCTCATAAAAGAACCTGATACGCTCGCCAGAGGACTTGCCTGGGTAGATCCATACCCTCTCATTACTATTTCCTTCAATAATGTCATATCTTCCTCGAGGCGAGAGATATGTTGCTGCTGCTTAATGTTCTCCTCTCTCAACTGCTGAATATCAGAAGCAGTGGCCGAACTAGAGGATCTTCCTCTTCTATTCTCCTTAAAAAAAGAAATTGTCTGAAATTTTCCCCCAACTCTAACTCTTCCAGGATGCTCTGGCTCTTCGTAAGCCAAAGCAAACAGATCACTCCTACTTTCAGGATGAATCGTGCCTTGAGTAGCCTGTGTGGCCAGCTCATCCTAAACAAAAATAAAAGAATTTTAAATATACATATTAAAATATTATAATTTGTATGCGAGCAAAATTCAAATTACTTACAATCCTGGTCCCAAGCTCTTCAGAGGCTACATTGATATAACGACCATCTTTTCTTTTATGTGCAGCTTTCCATAGGTTTGACTTAGGGATAGGATCCTCAGTTCCAATTTTTTTTTTTGCTACAAAATATAAGATAATATAAATAATCATATTTCATGGTAAATAAAAACAAAAAATAAATATTAGTATATCGATCTATCATCTCCTGCTCCACGTCTGCATAACCCTTTCATAAGGTAGTGTGATCAATTTTTTCGTTTCTTTCCAGATTTATTTACTAACTCAGTATCATCTTCACCTTCGATTATGTAGGTAGGAGCTTCATCAGAATTATCATACATAGTCATAGGCAGTTCATTTGTAAAACCGAACAACTCTTCGTAAGTAGTATCATTATCTTCATCTATCATAAATTTTGGATTATGATTGAGGACGATTGACCACTGTGGATTAGCAAGATCTTCAACATAGAAAACTTGTTTAGCTTGGTTTGCGAGAATGAAACAATCATCTATATGATCAATCCGATTAAAATTGACTAATGTAAAGCCCATCTCGTCAATTTTGCTCCCACCATTACTATCTACCCATAAGCATTTGAATAATGGAATACAAAAATCAATATAATCAAGTTTTCATATCTCTTTAATAATACCAAAGTAGCACAAATCACCCATATGAGAATTTTTATCTTTTGAATTTGATATTTGCATTGTTTGAGCAATTAAAGAAACTCCGCTATTCTGAACAACTCGTTTGTTGTCCCGTTCTTTAGTGAAAAAGCGATATCCATTGATAATATATCCATCGTACTTCACCACACAGTGATTTGACAAAAATGCTAAATACTTCAATGACTTATCGATGTTAGCACTTTCTGTTCCACATAATAATGTAGATATACGACAACCAAACCATTCAATGAACTCTTTGATGTGCTTATTCTGAATTCATATCTCATTTCATACATTTAAAGGATTTTCACTTCGTAATTGTTTTTTGTGCTCTTCAATATATGAATTCACAACCACTGAATTACGCAAAACATACAAATGTGCCTGCCTTAACATGTAATATCTACAACATGAGACTTCCCTGATGTAATGCCTCTTCCGTACTTGTCAACTGCAGTATGATCAATAGGAATTCCAATTGGGTTAATATTATGTAAGTATTCATTACAAAATTCTACAATCTCTTCAGCGACATAGTTTTCAATTATACAAGCTTCTGGCCTGTAACGATTACGAACATATCCTTTGAGTATTTTCATATATCGCTCGAAAGGATACATTCACCGCAAAAAAACAGGTCCACAGAGTTATACCTCTCTTACTAAATGAACTGTTAAGTGTACCATAATATCAAAAAATGAAGGTGAAAAAAATATCTTCAACTCACAAATTATTTCAATAATACAAACTTGAAGTGCATCTAACTTGAAAGGATCTACAGTTTTAGCACATAAAGAGTTGAAGAAGAAATATAGTCTCGTTATTGCACTCTGAATTTTAGCATTCAAACTGCCTCTGATAGCAACAAGTAACAATTGTTGCATTAACACGTGACAATCATGCGATTTCAAATTAATTAATTTCAATTCTTTGAGATTTAAGTGACTTTTCAGGTTTGAAGAATAACCATCTGGCACCTTTAACTCATACAAAACCTTACAGAATCGCTTCTTCTCCTCTTTCGTGAATGTATAACATGCATGTGGAAGACATGTTCGACTGCCATAAACCTTAGGAGCAAGCTGCTGTCGAATTCCCATACTTATCATGTCGAATCCCCATACTTACCATGTCTAATCGTGTATTTATACTATCTTTACTTTTTCTAATGACATTTAATAATGTACCAATAATACTTTCACAAATATTTTTTTTCTATATGCATGACATCTAAATTGTAACGCACATGCAAATATTTTCAATACTCAAGGTCAAAAAATATTGATCTTCTTTTCCGACAATTTGTTTTTGGAGGATCTTGACCTATGATGCTCAAAACTTGTATCAACTCTTTCCTATTAAGTGGGTGTGGAGCCTTGTCAAACTCAACATTATCATCGAAAGCTTTCTTTTTTTTGCGAAACACATGATCTCGAGGCAACCACTTTCTGTGACACATGTAATATAATTTCCTTCCATGTTTTAAATACTGTGCATTAGTTTTATCACCACAAATAACACATGCATAATAATCTTTAATACTACATCCCGCCAAATTACCATAAGCTAGATAGTCATTCACAGTCCATATAAGTGCTGTCCTTAATGTAAATAGCTCATGCCGGTAAGCATCATATGTCTGCACTCCCTCTTTCCATAACTTTTTAAGATCATCTATAAGTGAAGAAAGATAAACATCTATTTTATTTTCAGGTTGCTTCGGTCCAGATATCAACAAAATCAACATGATAAATTTACGTTTCATGCATAAAATAGGAGGCAAATTGTAAATAACCAAGAAAACAGGCCAACAACTGTACTGACTATTTTGAACACTGTGCGGATTAAACCCATCAGTGCACAGCCCAAGTCTTAAATTCCTCAGATCTTCAGCAAAATTTGGAAATCTAATATCGAAAGATTTCCATTGTGATGAATCAGCAGTGTGTCGCATCATTCTATTAAATACACGTCCTTCACCTTCAGCATGCCAAGTAAAATTTTTAGCATATTCTTTATTTTGGAATAGTCTTACAAAGCACGGTATCGGAAGCAAATACCACAAAATTTTTTCTGAAATTCCGACTTTTTCTTTAATGCCATCTGCACACAGCTTCCACCTTGATTTCCCACATTCTGGATATTGTTCTAATCCACTATACTCATTCCGATATAAAATACAATCATTAGGGCATGCATTGATCTTCTCGTAATGCATTCCTAACTTACGAAGCATTTTCTTTGCTTCGTAAGTTGAATTCAGAAGTTGATTGGGAGCTGGTAACATATTTTTTAAAAGAATAAGCAATTCTGTAAAACACTTGTTGCTTAAATCATTTGCTGCCTTTAAGTTAAAACAAAAGCATTAGTGCGGAAAGTTTAGTAAAAGTTTTACAGTTAGGATATAATAGACTCTTAGCCTCTTGAAGCAACTCTTCAAACTGTTCTGGAACTTCTGATAAATTATTTTCAATATCCCAAACTAGATCTTCCATTCTATTTTTCTCGACTGTATTTTCAATGTTAACACTAGCACATGTAGATAACGTACTTCTCCCAATATTATTCATTTCATTTGTTACAGATTCACCGTGTCAAATTCATCTTTCATAAGTCTCATCAAATCCATGGAAAAATAAATGATCTTTCACAATATTGGCTTCAAATAATTTGATATTTTCACATCTCAAACACAGACATCTTATTCTGTCATTAACTAAGCATTCATTCTTCAGTGCAAAATCTATAAAGGAATTTACTCCATTATCATATTCAAATCGTCTATCAATTTTAATCTAAAATCGATCCATATATAACTACATATATGATAAGGCATAATATAATTAATATAATTAATGCGTAATTAATTCAGCTTACATACAAAATAAATTCTACTTATACATCAGAATGAACATGTAAATAAACTAAAAAAAATAGAATAAGTATTATTTACCTTATGTGAAATTAAGCAGAAATGATAAGTGAAATTTCTGAATTCCAATATTTTGAAATTAACCTGAAAAAATAATAACAAAATTAAAAAAACAAGAAAGTAGATTTACCTTAAGAAATTAATTTTTGAATACAAATATTTCGGCCAAAAACAAAAATGAAGAAGAGGAAGAAAAAAAATGGTGGAAGAAGGTGAAGTTTGCTATATCCGACTTCGGCGGGGGTGTATGGCCGGGAATAAGGCTAGATCTGGGGTCGGCCGACGTCGGCGAGTGAGTAGGGCCGCGAATGCGGCTAGATCTGGCGTCGGGTAGGGTGTAGGGCCGCAATGAGGCTAGATCTAGCGTTGGTGAGGGTGTAGGCCGACGTCGGCGTAGAAGTAGGGTTTTTCCGTTTGAAACAGATGAGCAAAACGAAGTCCAAAGAGCGTATATAAAACCTTAAGTCGGCGTCGGCGAAGGAGTAGGGCTGCGAATGCACCTAGATCTGGCGTCGTGTAGGGTGTAGGGCCGCAATGAGGCTAGATCCAGCGTTGGTGAGGGTGTAGGCCGACGTCGACGTAGAAGTAGGGTTTTTCCATTTGAAACAAATGAGCAAAATGAAGTCCAAAGAGCGTATATAAAACTTTTAGTCGGCGTCGGCGAAGGAGTAGGGCTGTGAATGCACCTAGATCCGGCGTCGGCGTGGAATGTACGGCGTCGACGAAAGTCTGAGAGAATGGCAGCTCAAAAAGAGGAAGATGGAAGAGGAGATCGACGCGCGCACCTTTATCCGGCTAGGTGAAGTCCACCGACGACGAGCTACCCTCGCGTCGCGACGTGCGAAAAAAGCTTAGAGAGATTAGGGTTTTTCCGTTTGAAACAAATGAGCAAAATGAAGAGACCAAAGTGCATATAAAACCTTTTGACGGCGGTTGGCGTCGCCAACCGCCGTCTGAAGGTGTATACATTAGACGGCGGTTGGCCACGCCAACCGCCGTCTATATGTATCAATTTCAGGTTGACCTCAGGTCGACCCGAGGTCGACCTGCCTCCGCGACCCTCAACAGAAACTTTGGGTCATCTTGGGGATTTTTTCAGGTGGCCAACCGCCGTCTAAACTATAGACGGCGGTTGACTAAGCCAACCGCCATCTAATGTACTACCCTTAGACGGCAGTTGGTCTGGCCAACCGCCGTCGACCTGCCGCAGCGACTCTCAACAGAAATTTTGGTCATCTTGGGGGATTTTTGCAGGTTGACCTCAGGTCGACCCGAGGTATACACGGCGGTTGACTCAGAAACCGCCCTCTAAAGTACTGACTTTAGACGGCGGTTGGATGTGTGAACCGTCGTCTAAAATATATCTACAACGGTTCATATTATCAACCGCCGTATAATGTTTTATCGGAAAGTTTTTGCAGCGGTTTCTCGTTTTAACCGCTTTTATAAATGTGCCGTAAAATGCATATATTGTACTAGTGATTATTCAAGTTTTGAGATACAAATAGTTCCTTTCCATTGTCTGATATAGGCATACTGGAGACTCCCTTTGCGGGCCTTTCGACAGGTAATAGGTGAGGGTCTTCGCTCTCTTCGAGGAGCTTGATAGCTATGTTCATGCTCCTTTTCACTTGAGCTAGGTTTGCCTGAACTATGGCAATTCTTCTTATAGTGGGGACTAGAATGCAAAGTTGATGTGATCATGCGAAAAGAAGCTATGGTTGGCCTGCCAAAGATGGTATTGTTTTTTAAGGCTGTATCAATGATGATGAAGTTCACCATTCAAGTTGCCACCTTGAAATCCTCTTTGAGTGTGATCGAGAAAATGATTTGTTTGACCAGTCGGTATGTATTGTCGGCGAAGCGTGTCACCTTAGCACACTCGGGAAGGGAGAGCAATTCGGGAAGCCTATTTGCCAAAAGACGTTAGCATAGAGAATGTCAACAGAGCTGCCGGTGTCCATTAAGATCTTGTGGAGGTGGAATTCGCCGAGTTCGGCAAATATGACCATCGATTGGTCTCCTGAGGTTTTCTCCGTTGGGAGACTTTTGCAGAAATGGTAATTTCAGACATCAGAAAGGAGGAGGTATGTACCTGTGCGGCGAAGCCGCCACCGGAGAGCTGGCGTTGTTAGGGAGGTGGCCAAATATGGTCATGATTGGCTTCTTTCTTATGGGCTTAGATTAGTCGAAGGTTGCTCCCGGATTGTAGTTTGCCTGGCGCGATGATGACTGTTTTGATAGTTGGAATTTAAGAAAGTGTCCGGCGTCGACCAAGAACCTGATCAGTTCGCGGAGCTTTCGGCATTCGGCGAGGGTATGTCCGTGAGTGCCGTGGAGCTCGCAGATTTGGGAATGACCTTGTCCCGTGCACGACTAGCAGGCGTACGAAGCAGGCCTAACGAAGCCCTTGGCCTTCATAGTGTTGAATATCTCTTCGATCGTTGCAAGGGTCGAAGAGATAACTGAGTAGGCAAATGGAGTACTTTGGTGGCAAGGAGCTACGGTGTTTTATGCTCCTTTCTATCCCGCTTGCTCTTCGAGTAGGGTGTCGAATGATCTTTGTATGCCTCGGCCTTCGCCTTGTTCTCTGCTGCTGGCACAATGGCGGCAATCACATCTTCTAAGTGGATCTCCTTTTCGACCCACAGCAATGCCTCAGACATTGTCTTTGGGTTGTAACGGTTGAATGATTGACAGAAATTGCCAGAGACCAAGAGAGCTTTGGTAAAGCAGGAGAGCGAACGATCATCTGTGGTGTCGTGCGTTTCTACATTAAGGTGGCAAAAACTATCGACAAAATCACGAAGAGACTCGTTCGGCCCTTGCTTCAACTTCTGTAGCTTGTAGAAACTACGGGATCTCGGCTTGCTTGTGGCAAAGCATGCCTAGGAATTCAGAGAGAATTGAGAGAAAGAGGTGATAGAACTTAGGGAGAGGCAATCAAACCATTCGAGGGCATCTCCAGGGAAGGTATTGCCAAACAATCTGCATTTGTATGTGTCCGACACTGCGTCACAAGTGTAGAGCGCGTTTTTAAATCACCAGACATGGTGGACTGGATCCATCTTGCCGTCAGAGATGGGAAATGACGGTAGTTTGAAGCGATGAGGGGTTGAAGCTGCTATTTCTGCAAAGTATGGAAATCTCAATTAGAAATTGAAGGGGAGATACATCTCTATTAGTTGCTCCCCCTCCGAGTCTGAACTGTGCTCTTCAAGGCCAGTTGTTGAAGCTGGGGTTGCCATAGAAGCTTCAAGACAACTTTTTGCCGCTACTAAATGGAGTAACTGGTGGTGGAGTAGCCACTGATCTGAGTGGGGTAATCGCTTTCTACGAGGAGATCATCAAAATGATCTGACTCACAGGCTAGGTTAACTGCATCATGCTCGCAAACAATAAGGAGAGTTGTTGCGATGAAGCTAATGGTGTTAGGAGAAGGTGTGAGAGCGACAGGGGGTTGGGAGTGAGAAGGAGAGTTGTTCTGCAGATCTTCAGCCATCAGATGGAAGAATGGGGGAAGATCCTTCTTGAGGGTAGCAGATTGTTTGGGTGAAAAATCTAAACAAAAAATTATGGGAGGATTAGATAAGCTACAAAGTTAAGCAAGGAGGAAAGAGATGATTTTTCTCCGAGGCAGATCCCTTGAAGGATAGGGATGGATGAGACAGGATGTGGACTACTGAGGGGACTATGCTGGAAAACACTTGGTCCAACAGGGTGGAGGCTATCCCCGAACTGGAGGCAAACAGTATTCAGCTAGCTCCCGCGAAACCCCTTTTTCGCAAAACCTTTCTTTCTTGCTATAAATGAGGCTTTTTATAGTGAGAATGAGGTAGATGAGATTAAGTAGCTTAGGTGGGCTTCATTAATTTGGGAACAATAGGGCAACGCATCGGTGGCCGGACCTGCTCACACTGGCAGATAGCTTAGACAATAATGACAACCACCTCCTCCTTGTTCCTATAGAGAGTCTTCATGCCATAGGGTAGTTATGACGTGACATCTAGTTAGCTAGTAGTTTGACTCAGCTGTTCGGCTAGCTTCGTGCTTTTCGACCAGGCAATGCTACTTCGAGCAAGTAGCCTGGGTTGTTTGAGAACCCTTATTCGGCTGACTGTGCTTTGGAGATTCGGTCTAACCAGCACACGTGTCACGATTGGGTGATACAACGATTTTTTTCCCTTAACATTTATGTAGTTTATCACTGTGATTCATGAATTTTTTTTTATTAATAAATAAGGTATACTAAAATAAATTTTCAAAAAATATAAATTAAAATATGATTATGACTGTTTATAGGGATCTATCTGTAATGTTTTTTTTTAAAAAAATTATACCAAATTTAGTAGTGACTATTTTTGGAAACGTTCTTTTAAAATTTGAATATCAAAAGAAAAAGTTTTCTTGTGAAAATTTTAATTCAATGTGTGAATATAAAATCTCAAATGAAGCCACGTGCCAACGCATTTGACTAATCCTCTGATTCCGCATAATCTTCGTAAAAAGTTATCTGTAGGACCGCCCGCATGCCTTATCTCATATGACCGTCAAAATTCACTTATTATAGCACACGATTTTTGGTGAAATTTTACAATTCTAATCCGCGATGCCTGCACACTAAGAAGGATTAAACGTTTTATGCGGTGATATTCGCGAAACTTTTTGTTAAAATTTGCTTTACATTTTATTGCTTTCTTTTATTTTATTTACACAAATACCATAGTAAGAATTTTTTGGTAAATTTCATGAGTTTTCAAGAAAATTACATATAGGTCTTTAACATTAAATCAAAATGTCATATAGGTTCACTATTTTAAATTTTAAATATTTGGATCTGAATTTTGATGTAATCATCAACTGAGTTGTTTTATAATTTTTTATTATTAAATTTTATAAAAAAAAATTTTTTCTTTTTTTTTTCTTTCTCTTTATCATCTACCTTTAGGTACAATATCACATAAGTCAATAATTTTTAATTTTTAACAGAGTTCTTAAATGATATATAATATATTAATTAGATATTTTTTATAATTTTTTAATATATTATTTTTTTTCGCGTTTTCTCTCTCTCCTACAATCTCCCTTTCTCTACTCGCTCTCTTCTCCCTTTTCTTTTTCTTTCTTTCTCTTTATCATCTACCTTTAGGTACAATATCACATAAATTAATAATTTTTAATTTTTAACATCTGAGTTCTTAAATGATATATAATATATTAATCATATATTTTTTATAATTTTTTAAAATATTTTTTTTTTGCTTTTTCTCTCTCCTACAATCTCCTTTTCTCTGCTCGCTCTCTTCTCCCTTTTCTCTATCTTCACACTATTCTCTCTCCTGTCTCCCCCAAGGAGCAAGCAAGTCTCCCCCTCCCCCCTCTTCCTCGCAACTGCTAGGCAAAGCTGATTAACGCCCTTCTTTTGCGCATCTATTGTAAATTTTAGAGAGCAAGATAAAATTTTTAAAAAATATAGATGAAAATATAATTATGGTTCATAGCTACCTATCAATAAGTTTTCAAAAATGTAATATTTTAGTATGGATTATTTTTTGAAACGCGCTTTTAAAATTTCTCATGAAAATTTTCATTCAATCTATAAATATAAATTTCAATTTAAATGACATGCTAAAAATTACTATTACATATTGGAATATTAAAAAAATTAGTTGAGATTAGAATAAATTTTTTTCATGGTTAAATATGTATTTTTAATTTTTTAAAAATGTTAACACGTGGTTCCAGCGCTACATATCTGCCGTACACGTGGCGCCTAGCTGGTATTTAGCTTTTATTTACTTACTAATTCATCTATCTGTTTTCACAGGTTTCTGACCCCGATCAAACCTCGGACACGAGGGGTCAATCAAATCTCGGACACGAGGGGTCAACCAAGCCTCGTCCACGACGAGCCAGGATCATCCCTGATAACGTCGATGATAATGTTACAAGGCAGTGCTTTCACAATCAGCATGACCCGACCGCATTGATTCCCGTACAAGGCCTTCTTTCCAAGACACACAAATCAAGGATTCGCATGCCCCAGCTGTCACAGATCCCCAGAAGCAGTACCAATATTAAAAGTTAGCGTCCTCCTTTTGCGGCTTTCGGTTCTTTTGGCGGCCGACAAGCGGCGCGAACTCAGAGCTTGTTCACCTTCTTTCCCCCGGAAAATTAGATTAAAGCTATGAAATTCATCGCCTACAAATACCTCTGAACAGTCTTCAAGCAGAGGATCGGGCATCGAACATCCAGGATCAACAGATCAGAAGAGGGCACTCGCCCCAAGAAGAGCAGAATCTCTCCTCTATCATGTCTTGTAAAACAGGAGCTTGAGAGCAAGAAAAGCTCTTTCTTTCTCCTTCTTTCTCTCTCTCCCTCTTGTAAGCTTTTTGTGTTAGCCTTCACGGCTACCTTTTTCCAATAGTGAAACTTCTTCGCTGATCGCCCGGTGGACGTAGGGGATTTCCTCCTTGAACCACCTTAAATCTCTATGTGTGCTATTTTGGATTCCTCGAACTCTCTCTCTGTCTTAAGCCTCAACCATCAGGCTTATTCCTCTATGTGTTGCCGTCTTTCAGGACTCTCTCTCTTTTTCGGTGTTTTTTGGGATCCCCTACATCCTACGTCAACATCTTCTGGTGCTTTCATTAAGACTCTGGGAAGATGGTGGCTAGAACGCGCAGAACCAACTCCGCAGCTAGCAGCTAGCATGCAGGAGAGCCATCTGTCAGGGCGTCGGGTGATGAAGCCTCCGCTTCTTCGTCTCGGCGTCGCGCCAGATCTGCTTCCTTCTCCATAGGAACCAGTGTCTTAGAACTTCAGGGGATGCTGGCGAATCTTACTGACCTGGTCACTGGCCTCACAGCCCAACAGGCCGTGATTCTCAGGCAGACTCAGCCGGTATGCGCAATATTTCCTCTCCTACCGGTTGTGGTGGCCCCTGCTCCTCTCCCGCCGGTCGCGGCGGCTCCTGAACCTCTTCCGCCGGTTGCGGCTGCCCGATAACCTCTTCCGCCGGTTGCGGCGGCCCGATAACCTCTTCCGCCGGTAGCGGCGGCCCCTGTACCCCCTCCTCCGGTCGCTGAGGCTCCTGCTCACGTGTTTCCAGTCGCATCACCTTCTATTCAGACGTCTGGCTCTTCTCAACCGCCCAGACGCCCCTTTCGCCTCTAGAAGGTTCACCAGAATTCTTTTCCACCATGTCCGCTACCACAGCCTGCTTTCCTTCTACCTGTCTTCCCTCATTTCCTTGCCGGAAGAGACCCCCTCATCATGGGCCTGACCCCTTCTTTGAACCAATGGACGACAACGCTCCTTTTACCGACACCATCCGGCTGACCCCAATCCCAGAAGACTTCAGGCCGCCCAGGCTTGAGGCCTACAGAGGCGCGACCGCCGTGAACACGTGCAAGGGTTTGAGGCCGCGGTCCGTTATCGCCAGCCAGATGAGGCTACCAAGTGCCACCTCCTGGCGAACACCCTGAAGGGGGTGACATTTAGCTAGTTCATCAAGCTCTCTAGGGGTCACATTTCCTCCTATGAACACCTGAAATGGGAGCTGATCGTCCGTTTTATCGGTCAAACCCGAATGGTCATTTTCGACATGGTGCTCGCCAACATTAAGCAAGGCGAGAGGGAAAGCCTTCGGGATTACACCAACCGCTTCTTTGCCGCCGCGGTAGAAGCTGAAGATGTCGACCCTGCAGTGGCCATGCACAACTTTTAGAGGGGACTCAAGGTGGGGGATCTGTCTAAATCCCTGTAGTTGGCTAAACCTCGGAGTTGCCCAGAGCTGGTGGCCAGAGTCAGCCAATTCATGCTCCTCGAGGATTCTTAGTCCTCTCGCCCCGGTGTTTCTGGAGCCAAGCAGGAGAAGAGAAAGAGAAAACATCGGGGTGATGAACCCTTGGCCACGAAGATACATATGGCCAAGAGTCGTGATCGAGATGAGGGGAAGCCACGACACGTCCAGCGCCAGAAATATTTCTTCTCCCGACCACTTCCTGAAGTCTATGTGGCGGCCGTTAAACAAGGTTGGGTCTAACCTGCCGGACCCAAGCCAGCGCCTCCGGTCGAAGTGGATCCTGACAATTATTGTGAGTTTCACAGAAACTACGGGCACAAGATTCACAAGTGCCGAGGCCTCAGGGCTCTGCTCGACAAACTGGCGGATTAGGGCAAGCTTGAGAAGTTCATGCAGATGACACTGACCTTCATTGTTGCCCAGAAAGGGAAGGCCCCTGAAGTTACTGGGGCTCCTGCTGAAGCCCTACCGTCTCTAGGCCCCAGCCAACTAGGGCGTCCTTACCCCCCTGCCGCAAGGACGATCAATGTCATTTTTAGCATTGATCCTGCTACTGCTCGCCGCCAAGAAGCTGAGGTCGGCGGTATCTTTGAGCAACATTCTTCATCCATTCTGCTTACCTTCTGCCAAAAGAATCTCCCCCAGCAGGGCAATGTACACAACGATCCTATCGTGGTGGTCGCCCGCATAGCTGATTTCGATGTTCGACGAGTGCTCCTCGACTCTAGGAGTGCCGCTGACATCCTGTTCGAATCTGCCTTCCTCCTGATGGGGCTCAAGGAGGTAAACCTCCTCCGTGCTGGAACCACCTTACTCGATTCCTCCGGGGAGAGGGTTCAACCTCTGGGATTCATTGTCTTGCCCGTCTCCTTCAGCGACGATAACGGCTACGCCATGAACATGATGAGCTTCGCCGTCATCAGAGCTAAGTTAGGCTACAATGCCATCCTTGGAAGGACGACACTCAATTCCTTTGGGATGGTGATTTCCATGCCTCACCTCTGCACGAAGTTTCCTACCTCCAGCGGCGTCGTCACCATCAGAGGAGATGTCAGGCAGGCTACCTGGTGTTTCCAGATCGCCGCACAGCTCGTGGTCGATCAATTGGATTTCAGGGAATCTCAACCCGTTGTACCGCAGGATGGGTTCATCAATGTAACCTTGGTGGGGGGGGGGGGGGGGGGGGGAAGACTCTTCTAAAGTTGTAAATTTATCCTCATCCATGAATGATAAGCAGCAAGCAGAAATCACTGTCATGCTTTCTGAGTACGTTGATGTCTTCGCATGGTATTCTGAAGATGTTTTAGGCATTGACAGTGTTGTCTGCGAGCACCACCTAAACATATCCGAGACTGCCTCTCCTACAAAATAGAAGAAGAGGGTGACGGCAGGGGAGAGGCAGGACGCTATCAAAGAGGAGGTCAACAAACTACTTGGAGCAGGTTACATCAGGGAAGTTCAATACCCCCAATGGCTCACCAACGTCATCATGGTAAAAAAGGCCAACGAAAAATGGAGAATGTGCGTAGACTTTCGCACATTGAATCAGGCTTGCCCCAAAGACATTTACCCTCTCCCACGCATCGAAACGATGGTGGATCGTACCTTCGGATACGAGGTTATGTGTTTCTTGGATGCTTTCTCTGGTTACCATCAGATTCGAATAGCCAAAGAAGATGAAGAAAAGGCTGCCTTTATCACTTACTTTGGCACATACTGCTACAACGTCATGCCCTTTGGTCTTAAGAATGCCGGTGCTACTTACTAGCGCATGATTGAAGCCGTCTTCAAGGACCAAAGGGGGAGGAATCTTGAAGCATATGTCGACGACATCCTAGTCAAAAGCAGAACTCTTCTAAAGTTGTAAACTTATCCTCATCCATGAATAATAAGCAGCAGGCGAAAATCACTGTCATGCTTTCTGAGTACGTTGATGTATTCACATAGTCTTCTGAAGATGCTTTAGGCATTGACAGGGTTTGTCTGCGAGCACCACCTAAACATATCTGAGACTGCCTCTCCTACAAAACAGAAGAAGAAGGTGACGGCAGGGGAGAGGCAGGACGCTATCAAAGAGGAGGTCAACAAACTACTTGGAGCAGCTTACATCAGGGAAGTTCAATACCCCCAATGGCTCACCAACGTCATCATGGTAAAAAAGGCCAACGAAAAGTGGAGAATGTGCGTAGACTTTCGCACATTGAATCAGGCTTGCCCCAAAGACACTTACCCTCTCCCACGCATCGAAACGATGGTGGATCGTACCTTCGGATACGAGGTTATGTGTTTCTTGGATGCTTTCTCTGGGTACCATCAGATTCGGATGGCCAAAGAAGATGAAGAAAAGGCTACCTTCATCACTGACTTTGGCACATATTGCTACAACGTCATGCCCTTTGGTCTCAAAAATGCCGGCGCTACTTACTAGCGCATGATTGAAGCCGTCTTCAAGGACCAAAGGGGGAGGAATCTTGAAGCATATGTCGACGTCATCCTAGTCAAAAGCAGAACCTTAAAGGGACACCTCAGCGACCTCAAGGAGACACTTGACACCCTCCGAAGGTTTAACCTCAAACTTAATCCTACCAAGTGCACCTTCGGCGCGGCCTCAGGGAAATTTTTGGGCTATCTAGTCTCAGCCAGAGAAATAGAAGCCAATCCAGATAAAATCTCAGCGATCCTGAGCATGCCCTCTCTTAAAATGACAAGAGATTCAGAAACTGGCAGAACAGATCAACAGCCTGGGCAGATTCATCTCAAAAGCCGGGGATCGATGTTCGCCATTCTTTCGATGCCTGCGCAACAACAATGGGGGTCAATGGACCAACGAATGCGACGCTGCTTTCACAGAGCTGAAGAAGTATCTTACCTCGGCCCCAATATTAGTGATGCCAAAGGAAGGGGCGGTCCTGTCTTTATACTTGGGTGTGTCTGACACCGCAGTCTCAGCGGTCCTTGTGGACGAGGATAAGGGGGTACAACATCCAATCTTTTATATCAGCCATATACTCCTAGACGCTGAAAGCCGATACCCCACGCTGGAAAAGCTTGCTCTGGCTCTCCTGGTGATGACGAGAAAGCTACGCCCGTATTTCCAACCCACACTATCCAGATTGTCACTGATCAACCACTCCTGAAGATACTACATACTCCTGAGGTCTCGAGAAGGCTACTCAAATGGTCCATTGAGCTGGACGAGTATGACATCAAGTATGCCCCACGGACAGCAATCAAGGCACATGCGTTAGCAGACTTCGTCACCGAGCTTTCTACTTCAGAGCCACCGCTTGCCAGACATCGGACAAACCTCTGGTCTTGTCATGTCAATGGTGCATCTGGATCGCAGTCCCATGGGGCTGGGATTCTCCTAATTAGCCCAATGGGAGCCACCTTACACCAGGCCATGACAATTCAATTCAAGGCTACAAACAATCAAGCGGAGTATGAAGCTCTCATTGCAGGGCTAAACTTCGCACTCAGCATGGCTGTGAAGTTCATACAGGTATTCAGTGACTCCTAATTGGTCGTCAACTAGGTGAATCGAGTATTTGAAACAAAGGATGAGATTCTGAAAAAATATCTGCAACAAGCCCAGTCTTTAATCTCTCAGTTTGAAGATTTCTCCCTGACGTAATTCCTAGAGAAGAAAACCAAGTGGCAGACCAGCTCGCAAAGATGGGGCTCCCCGACCTCCGCCGAACTCAAATATTCAAAAGGCCCAGTTTCGAATGCACAGAAATCCACTCTGAGGAGCATCCGACTTGCTGGATGGACATGATCCTCAATTACCTGAAAGATGGGACGCAGCCCGATAACAGGCAAGAGGCGAAGAAACTAAAGCTTGACAACGCCAAATACATCCTCATCAATGGGGAGCTCTACGGAAGGTCTTATGCCAAGCCCCTCACAAAGTGCTTGAGGCTTGAGGAAGCTCAAGAAGTCATGGAGGCTGTGCACAAAGGGGAATGCGGAACTCATGCTTGTGGCCGAAGTCTGGTTAAGCGAATCCTACGCCAGGGATTCTTCTGGCCAAATATCCACAAGGACGCTCAGGTGTTCGTGGAGAAATGCTCTCAATGTCAGTACTACGCTGACATGCACAGGCAGCCCGCCGGCTATCTCAAACCCATCAATTCGTCTTGGCCCTTTGCTGTTTGGGGGCTGGACTTCCTGGGCCTAATGCCCATGGCCAAGAGGAACTACAAATGAATACTAGTGGCTGTCGACTACTTCATAAAGTGGATTGAAGCCAAGCCACTTACTCAGCCTACTGCGCAGAATGTCGAAATTTCCTATTGGCTAACATCGTTTGCAGATACGACATACCGATGGTAATTATCACAGACATTGGTACCCCGTTTGCTAATCAGCGGGTCCATGACTTCTGTAGCAAACACCAAATCAACCTTAAGTACGCATTGGTCAGGCATCCTCACACCAATGGGCAAGCAGAAGCCGCTAACAAAAACATCCTGAATATCTTGAAGAAACGTCTTGACGGCGCCAAAACCCGCTGGCCAGAAGAACTACCAGACGCTCTTTGGGTTTACAATACAACTCCTTCCGAGATCACCCAGGAGTCTCCTTTCTCCCTTTCATTCGGGATGGATGCAGTCATACTAGTTGAGCTAGAACACTCCTCCCCCAGGGTAGAAATCGCAGCCAACTTCAATTTCGAAGATCTGCAAACTTAGATGGGCGAAAATGATGATTCACGATGAGTCGATCTAGACCTCTTGGAATAGAAAAGAGAGTTGGCCGCACTCAAGCGCCTAGAGCACAAGCGTCGGGTTAAAAGATATTTCAACCGCAAGGTTAACCCCAGGACTTTCGTTCAAGGAGATTTAGTACTCAAACGGTGGCTTCTTGCTGGCAGTAACTTGGGAGTTCCCAAGCTTGAGCCTAACTGGGAAGGCCCTTACATCATGCGCGAGGTTGTTGGACCAAACGCGTATTATCTAATGACTTCTAAAGGCATCCAACTCCCTAGAACTTGGAGTGGGGACGATCTTAAGAAATTTTACGCTTGATCCCTAGCAGCAATTCATCTTTATACTTCCTATACAAGATTCATTTGTACAGATTCATTCAGGAATCAGTTACACGGATTCAATCAACGAGTTCCAGAAATTCTTTATTAATAGACATCTGGGTTCTTCCAAAATATATCTGGATTTCTTTATACTGTCCCAAAGGTTACATCTTGAACTCCGAAGTTCTTGTGACAATGAAGCTTACACCTATTTATTCATGTTGTGGTATTCATATCAGCCTAACGTCCATCGCTCAGGTATGATTTCAACCTCAAAACTCTAAACCATCGTACCCAAGGCTCACGAGCCTCGTACACGGTGGTTCATCATAACTAACCTTCCATATACGGAGGTCACTGAGCCTAGTTACGCCTGGCAGGCGGGGTCTCCTACCTACATCTGGAACCCTTCCATAAGCCCATCTGGCTAACAGAAGGTCCAAAGGCCTGCTCGTAACCTTAGGGCAATCCCTGTTATCTACTCATGATGCAGGTCCCCCCTAAGCAGAGTGCCTTCGCTTCCCACTAGGATCTGCCGCTCTAACGGGGGTCAGCCCTTGCCTCAAGTACAAAAATCGGCCACAATGTTTCAGACGATCATGTCCTTTTGGCATTGCGTTAGATAACTCCTCCTAGGCAGGATCTTCACTATTATTATTGCTTCTTTCCTGTGTAGGCGCAGAAAGAGATATGATTCCAAGCCCGAAATTATGAAACCCCTGAGGTCAGCCCATGCCTGAAAGTAAAAACATTGGACACGATGTTTCAGATGCTCCAAGTCCTTTTGGCATTGGGTCAGATAATACCTATCAGGCGGGATTTTTCCTGTTATCATTGCTTCCTTTCTATGCGGATTTGTGAAGTTCAAAGTTAACGTTGGGAATATTCTATATGACTCAAAGACCTTTATTATTAATTTGTTATGAAGGGTTTTCTTATAAGAGTCACAATCAGAATATCCTAAACCTCATACAAAGGTATTTGTTCATTTCATACACATCAGAATAAAATAGGTATGCTAGACAAAACAAGCTTTCTATTCATTCATTTTCAAAATTACAAAGAATTGAGGTTACAATTCACTCATTTTACAAGGAAAGTGGTTTAACCTTCACTGATCCCATCCAAAAGTTTGAACACCTGATGGATGAGGTCGTCAGTTAAGTCAAAATCCTCCTCCCTATAAGTAGGATCAGCAGCCAGGCAAGGAAAGGGATCCACTTCCCCGAGGTCAGAGGCAGTAATTTTGCCCCCCTGGATCAAAGAAGAGGCCAATCCTTCCCATGCTCGCTTGATCTCTTCTAACCTCTCCTTTCTACAAGGTAAGCTTGTTTGTAGGCTTTCACAGCTGTCGCAGACCTCTCCGCAGCAACAGTCTCCTGGTCTCTGGCAACCTTATCCATCTTCTCTCGCAGAGCTTTATTATCAGCCTTAAGTTCAACCATTGCAGATTTATAGACTGCAAACTCCTCTTGCAGGTTAGCCTTCTCCTCCTGAACGACATCAAATTGAGAAGACTTCACGGCAAGCTGCACTCTCAAGGCCTCAATTTCTTAATCCCTTTGATGAAGCTAGCATCCTTGTTCCTGTACTTGCTCCTCTGTCCTCAAGGCCCTGTTTAGAGCCAACGGCAAGCGAGCAAGAATCTGCAATAAAAGTAGAGTTAGCTCACGGGAACAAACGGGGGGAGAAAATCCTTACCGTAGCTACCATGTTGGCGAAGCCTGAGTAGAGCTCTGGCGTTGAGGTCCTCTCCAACTTCTTCTCCAATCCTTTTGACACCAGGCCGCTTCCCATGGCCAGACCTACTTCCCCTCGGTAGACACCTCCTTGGTTCGCGGACGGCAGGGAGACGACTGTCAATCTTCTCTCGTCCCCTCTCGTTCTCACCGCCATTATTGTTCCTTCGTCCCCGAAGATCCCGGCAAAGTTAGTGTTGTAGGCTCTATGCTTCGCTGCCAGTCTTGTTCTCCCTCGGCAGCAAAGCTTTCCTCCTCCACACTTTTCGCCTTCTTAGATGGGGGCTCTGGGCTTGTGCTCTCGGAGGGACCCCTTTTCTTCTTGGGAACCTCGCTGAGAATGAAATCCAGACAAGGTCCCCCTGTCCTCTCCTTTTCTTGGCCTCCGTCGGCCTTATTCCCTTCCTCTTTTTCCCCTATAACAATCCCTTTGACACCCTCGGGGATTTCCTGGGGCTTGGCGGCTGACACGGGTCTCTTCCCCTTTCCTGTGTACCCCAGCTCAGCCAAAGTTTTCCTGTCGTCTATGACATCCTCAAGAGAGGATACCACATCGATGGCGGTTTCGCCGCAGACCGGCTCCGGGACCTCTATCTTCTCTTCCTCCCCCACCTCAGTAATCTCTTTACTGAGCTGGGTGGCAGGAGGCTGCCCCCTCCTGGCCCTCTTCATCAGAACCGTGCCGGGAGGTGGGGCGGCTTCCTTGAAAACGACATACCTCAATGCCTTGGCGTACAGGGATATATCGTTCCTCACATGTCTGAGGAAGTCCTTCAGGGGCCAGCTCTGCCCCTTTAGCCTCTCTAGGTTTTCAGGGTGTCTTGCCCAGCCATCCACTTGGCGTCGCCGACGAATTCAGGAAGGCACGTGCCGGCATCAAGGGGATTCCTAAATCCCCCTCGATGAAGAAGTAGTAGTTCCTCCAGTCCGAGTGAGAACTACTTGCCTTCGAAAAAATCGCCTTCCTCGTCCTTGACCGCAGGGCCAAGCATCCTCCGTACCCTGGCACCGCCGTCCAGCTGAACAAACTCCTGAACAACGTCAAGGTCCACGGTATTCCCGGAGCCTGCAGTAGTTTCAGGAATGAATACACGTAGGCAACGACGTTAGGGGAGAGTTGCGCCGAGATAATCTGAAACGAGTTCAGGATTTCCTTGAACTCCGGTTGCGGCGGCAACATCAAACCGTACTCCACCTGCACCCGGTATACACATACCGCCCCTTTAGGAGGACTATTTGGATGGAAGTTGGAGGTAAGGGGGATAATCGTCAGGTTGGGGTTTTCTCTAAACCCTCTGGTTGTGTTGAGCACTTCGTGCTCCATCAGGAGACTCTCCCGATAGCTGGTATCCTTATGAAACTGGTCGGCCAGCTCGGCCCACTCGATCTCTCCTCCCCCTCCCATGGCTTGATTTCGCAACGGACGGGGCGGAGATTTCTTTTTCTCTCTTAGGGTTTGAAGACGGACAAGTACTACGGTTTTTCCTTGGGAAAGCCTTTTATGGGAAACAGTTGTGACCTTTCATCTTTTGGCCGTCTGATCTCTTCGATCAGCGTGCGGACGCAATCAGACCTTCCGTATTTTCTGACAAGTTCAGAATTCGAAGCGGCGCACGGTTATCGAAGCATCGCTTCCCCCCGTTTCATCATATGTCGTGCACGATAGTTTATAATCATGCGCAATGTATCGAGACAACGTTCTATTCCTTCTCCTCTTTACTATTATCGCCCGATGTTTTATAATCGTGTACGAGGATAGTAACTTTCCTTTTTAAGTTAGAATTTATCATTGGTTTTATGCTTTCACACTTATGAATTTTTCTTTCTCTTTTCTAATCTTGTGGTACCTGTCTCAAACATGAAAGAAAAAACAAACACAAATAGAATTCATTCAGAACAAGTTTTTGAAAGAAAAATGTATTTCATTAATGATAAAACTTGTTACAAATTTATTTTCTCTGTTCTCTTACATGTTTCTCTCATGAGTATAGGAAAAATAAAGAAAATATAAGGCTTCAGAACTTAGACACCTAGTGTAATAGTGCTGACCTCAAACATGAGGGAACCCCCTTCTTTGAGATCAATCTATTACACTACTAGCAACAAGGAGCACACCACCCGGGAGCCATCAGAACTCCTCTCCTCAACTATGATTCCTTCAAATATAATGTTGATATTCTGGCTCCCTAGCTGATCCTGCTGCTGGACTTCGGGATGAGTACTCTGGCCTAGCCATCTGGCCTCGAGGGGAGTAACTTGGCCCTTTTCAGGACTCCTGCGTAGGGGAGACAGATGATATCCCCAGCCGACGTTTGACTTGCTGGAGGAACCTCCTCTGGGCAGTGGCTCCCAGCGTCGAAGAACCTGTCTGGTCCCTTAGGACCACAGAAGGGAAGAACGACAAGACTTCTGATATTCTTTTGATTTAAGATACTTACATCAACCAATGTCTGTAGGAGAACGTCAAAAGTTGCCTGGTTCTTCACATGGTGACCCACCGGCGAGGCGCTGACGATGTTCACCGCCCTCCTCACCGCTTCTTCCAGATCCTCCATACGCAGTCCCCGTCATCCGGAGCTATTCTCCACCAAGGCCCGCAAGGAGTGAACTTTAGACTTCAGCAACTCCTCCCGACGATGAGTTTTGGAGGCCGCCTCCTTCACCCCCGACGATACCTCCCAGGCCTTTGCAACCTCATCCCTTAGCCATCTTCTTTCTTCTTTCAAAGCCTCCTTCTCATTATATAACTCCTTTATCCTTTTTTGGGCGTCTTTGACATGAGCAGAATGGGCCTAGTTCACATCCGATAGGCTGCAGTGGAACTCTCCCCTTGCAGCCTCACTCTTACTGGCCCATTCCGCATTGCTCAGAGCGAGGGAAGCCAACTTGTCTTCCAGTTTATACAACTTCCTTAGCTCCTCCCTGTGATCACCTTAGGAACGCTTTGTGACTTGCAATAAAGCGCCCCTCTGTCCTCCGAAGATGGCGAGCCTCCCCTTCCTCCTTGCCCTTCAGAGATTTTACTACCTCCAGAACCTTGGAGGTGCTCCCCAGGATCTTCTCCTCCTCTCTCCTTATCTCGAGCAACCTTTCTCCCAGTGCTGGGGGCGACATTGGAGGCAGCTGGAGGAACCCTCTCATTCTCCTTAATCACTTCCTCCATCTTGCCTCCTAGCCCTTCAATGCCAAGGGCGGCTTCAGGAGCAACTTGCAAGGGCACCTCCTTCTTCCCCTTAGTCACCTCCTCCATCTTACTGCTCTCCTCCTTCCTTTTTTTTTTCCTTTTCCTTGTTCGCTGGAAGGAAAGAAGGGAAGAGGGGCTTCCTTTTCTTCTCAGAAGGAGGGATTGATATACCAAGAGGAACAGGACCGCAAATCTTGAGGGGTGTCCTCTTCACGCTCTCTGCAGAAGGAACCCTGAACCTGGGAAGGAGCCGCTCAATCTCTTCATCATTGATCAGGATCTTCCCAGGCGTTAGTTTTTCCCCCGCAACCGTCTCACTCACCAAGTTCACCTCCTCCAGCTCTCTAGCCTTCAGAGGCGGTTTGACAGGAGAATCGAATACATTGACCACTTCTATGGCCTCTGCACCTGCTAGCTCTTGCACAGACTCCGACGTCTGCGCCAGCACCGCAGCTCCCACTCCTTCCTCTTGGATCGCTCCAACAGGCTTCGTCGTCGCCGGTTTCGGCGACCCTTTAGATGGTTCCTGTTGCCTCCTCTTCTCAGGAGGAGGGGCATCAACAGGAAGATCGCTGCCCTCTTCTTTGAGAAGCTTGACAGGGTCACCACTTCTTCCTCTAAGCCATCTCTCTAACGATCTACTCTCTCTTGCAGAAACTCAGGGGTTGGAGAAATAGAATACAGATCGGCGGATGCTGCCCCCGTCTTATCATAACAGATCTCGGGCAGCGCGTCCACCATCGCGACGGTTCACATTCAATGACCCATATCAATATTCGCGCCCTGACAATGCGGGGGGCTAATGTTAACACGTGGTTCCAGCGTTGCATGCCAACCGTACACGTGGCGCCTTGCTGGCATTTAGCCTTCATTTATTTATTAACTCATCTATCTGTTCTCAACAGGTTTCAGACCCCGGTCAAACCTCGGACACGAGGGTTCAATCAAACCTCGGACACGAGGGGTCAACCAAGCCTCATCCACGACAAGCCAGGACCATCCCTGATAACGTCGATGATGATGTTACAAGGCAATGCTTGTCACAATCAGCTTGGCCCGACCGCACCGATTCCCTTACAAGGCCTTCTTTTCAAGACACGCAAATCAAGGGTTTGCATGCCCCAGCTGTCACGGATCCTCAAAAGCAGTACCAATATTAAAAGATAGCATCCTCCTTTTGTGGCTTTCGGTCACTCCGGCGGCCGACAAGCGGTGCAACCCAGAGCTTGTTCACCTCCTTTCCCCCGAAAAATCAGAACAAAGCTATGCAATCCATCGCCTACAAATATCTCTGAACAGTCTTCAAGCAGAGGATCGAGCATCGAATATCCAGGATCAACAGATCAGAAGAGGGCACTCGCCCCAGGAAGAGCAGAATCCCTCCTCTTTTACCTCTTGTAAAAATAGAGCTTGAGAACAAGAAAAGCTCTCTTTTTCTCCTTCTTTCTCTCTCTCCCTCTTGTAAGCTCTTTGTGTTAGCCTTCACGGCTACCTTTTTTCAATAGTGAAACTTCTTCGCTGATCTCCCGGTGGACTTAGGGGATTTCATCCTTAAATCACCTTAAATCTCTCTGTGTGTTATTCTAGATGCCCTGAACTCTCTCTCTCTTAAGCCTCAACCATCAGGTTTATTCCTCTGCGCGGCGCCGTCTCTCAGGATTTTCTCTCTTTTTCAGTATTTTTTGGGATCCCCTACCTCCTACTTTAACAAAAATAATAATTTAATTGTCAAATTTAATAGAATTTCTTAAAAAAAATCCATGTGAAATCATTTTGTATGAGAGAACTTAGATGACAAATTTTTATTTTTATAAACATGCATAAAATTTAAATTATACCAGAATGAAATTATCCTATTTTTTGTTTATATTTTTTAAATTCTCACTTAAATTTATTTGTATTTTAAAATTACTGTTAGATATTAAATATTTTCAAAAACATATAGATTAAAATATGATTATGACTGTTTATAGGGATCTATCTGTTTTTTTTTTTAATTTACCTTATTTAGATATTTAGTAGTGACTATTTTTGGAAACGTTTTTTAAAAATTTGAATATCAAAAGAAAAATTTTCTTTTTTTAAAATTTGAATATCAAAAGAAAAATTTTTCATGTGAAAATGTTAATTCAATATGTGAATATAAAATCTCAACATGAAGGCACATGCCGACGCACTAAACTAATTCCTCTGATTCCGCATAGTTTTAATTAAAACATTTATCTATACGACCGTCCGCATGCCGTATTTCATACGACCGTCAAAATCACCTTACTATAGCACACGATTTTTGGTGAAATTTTGCAATTTTAATCCGTAATGCCCGCACACTAAGAAGGATTAAACATTTTATGCGGTGAAAATCGCGAAACATGACTTGTACTATAAGGTTAAAATTCGTGTCACTTCTATTGCTTTCTTTTTTTTTATTTACACAAATGACCATTGTTTTTTTTTGGGTACATTACATTCCTGATCATCTATGATCTTATTTACAAAAATGACCTTAATTTTTCAATAAATTATATTTAAGTCTCTGAGTTTGTAAGAAAATATCACTTAAGCTCATAATCTTAAATTTTCAATATTTTAATTCCTAACTTTTGATTTAATTATTAATTAAGTCCTTTTAAAATTTTGTATTATTATATTTTTTAAAAAATTTACATTTTACTCTCTTCCTCTCTCCTCCCGTGCTTGTGCAATAGGGAGCACCTACCTCTACTTTCTCCTCTCCTCTCCTCTCCTCTCCTCTCCCTCTCTTTTGCTTGTGTAGAAAGGGTCTGCGGAAGAGAAAGAGAAAGAGAGAGATAAGAGAGAGAGAAAGATAGTAACAAAAGAAGGGTCTTTATCGACTTTGCCTATGCAGTTGAGAGAGAGAGAGAGAGAGAGAGATGGCTTGCTTGCTTCTTGTGGGAAACAAAAGAGAGAAAAAGGAGAGTGAGAAGAGTGCAAAGATAGAGAAAATGGAGAAGAGAGTGAGGAGAGAGGGAGAGACTGTGGGAGAGACAAAAGCGTAAAAATAATATTTTAAAAAATTATAAAAAAATCTAATTGAAATATTAGATATTATTCAGGAACTCAGATGTGAAAAATTTAAAATTATTGATTTATGTGATATTGTATCCAGAGGCAAATGATTAAGAGAGAGAAAGAAAAAGAAAAAGAAAATCAATTTTTTTAAAAAAAAATTAATAATAAAAAGATTATAAAATGACCCAATTGATGATTATATCAAAATTGATCTAAATATTTAAAACTTAAAATAGTGGACTTATGTGATATTTTAAAAGTTAGAGACCTCTATGTAATTTTCTTGAAAACTTAAGATCATTGGTGTAAATAAAATAAAAGAAGACCCGCATGAAATTTACCCAAAAAATCAAACTATGGTATTTGTGTAAATAAAATAAAAGAAAGCAACAAAATGTAACGCGCATTTCAACAAGTCAAAGTTTAGCGAATTTCACCGCATAAAACGTTTAATCCTTCTCACTGTGCGGGCATCGCTTATTAAAATTACAAAATTTCACCAAAAATCGTGTGCTATAATAAGGGGATTTTGACGGTCGCATGAGATAAGGCATGCGGGCAGTCGTATAGACAAACTTTTTAATTAAAACTATGCGGAATCAATGAAATTCATTTGAATGCGTCAGCACGTAGTTTAAATTGAGATTTATATTTATATATTGAATGAAAATTTTCACGAGAAATATTTTAAAAACTCGTTTCCAAAAATAATCCATACTAAATTTAATATTACATTTTTGAAAAATTATGATTGGTAGCTATGAACCATAATTATATATTTTCATCTATATTTTTTGAAAATTTTATCTTGGTCTCCAAAATTTGCAATAGATGCCCAAAAGAAAAGAAAATTAGAGGTCTAATAATCCCTATAATTTTAAAATAGAAGATTAAGTGAAGAATAAAAAAAAATATAGATTACAAAAAAATTATAAGCAAACTATAAAATCTTATCAGTAATTTGCCCTTTTGTGTTAACAGCAATTAGATCCACTAATTTGAGTTTACTTGCATCTAATTTTCAATAATTCTTAAATTAAATAAATTGGTTATTTAGTTTAAGGAAATATGTAAATTAGTTCTTTAGTATTAATATACAGACCCAGTAGAGAATATTATCTCTAATTACTAGTCGTGTAGTAACAGAATTTATGTTTGTTTTCAAATTAAATAAATCGAGTCAGTAATTGTTAACACGTGGTTCCTGCGCTGCATCTTGACCGTACACGTGGCGCCTAGCTGGCGTCCATTTCGTTGATTGATTTGCTGACTCATCTGTCTGACTTTGCAGGACCTTTGACCGAGTCAAACCTCGGACACGAGGGTTCAACCCAACCTCGTGCATGATAAGCCAGGATCACCCCCGGTAACATCGGGTACGAGGTTACAGAGCAGTGCCCGTCACAATCAGCTCCACCTAACTACATCGTTTCCCGTACAAGGCACCTTTTTTCCAGACCCGCAAATTAAGGATCCGCATGCTCCAGCCATCAGGGTCCCCAGAAGAGGTACAAATATTAAAGGATATCACTCTCCTTTTACGGCTCTAGACCTCTCCGGTGGTCGACAAGCGGCGCGAACCCAGAGCTTGTCCACCGCCTTTTTCTCCGGAAAACCCGGGTGAAGCCACACACTCTCCCAGCTACAAATATCGCTGAACATTTCCCCACAAAAGGCCTCTGAGAGAGAAAAAAAGGGAGAGAGCAGAGGCGTCAAAAAATAAGAGATTTCTTCATTCTCATTGTTGTAATAGAGCTCCAACTGTGGAGCTCTCTTCTTTTTTTCTTTCTTCTTCCCAAAGATAACACTGTACAAGCCTTCAAAGATACCTTTTTTCATTAGTGAAACCTATTTGCTGATGGTCCAGTGGACGTAGGGGATTATCTCCCTGAACCACCTTAAACTTCTGTGTGTTTTCTGAATGCTCTGATTTCACTCCCCTGCTGAGCTTCTGTTAACAGGCTTATCCCTTTGCACGCTGCCGTCTCCCGGAACTCTCTTCCTCTTTGGTGTTTCCTGTGACCCCCACATCCTACGTCAACATCTTTTGGTGCTTTCATTGAGACCTGGGAAGATGGTGGCTAGAACGCGCAAAACCAACTCTGCAGGTCGCAGTCTGCACGCAGGAGAACCCTCTGTTCGAGCGCCGGACGGCAGGACTTCAGCTTCAACTTCCCGGCGTCACGCCGAATCTGCTTCTTCCTCTAGGGGCACCAGTGTCTCAGAGCTCCAGGGGATGCTCGCGAATCTCACTGACATGGTCACCGACCTCACATCCCAACAAGCTATAATCCTCAGGCAGACTCAACCGGTATGTGCAGTGCTTCCTCTCCCGCCGGTTGCGGCGGCTCCTGTTCCTCTCCCGTCGATTACGGCGGTTCCTGTTCCACCTCCGCCGGTCGCGGCGGCCCCAGAGTTACTCTCGCCGGTCGCGGCGGTCTCAGCTCCTTTTCCTCCGGCCGCTGGAAAATCTTGCACTAGCACCTCTGGTCGCAGCACCCTCCATCCAATCTTCTGGTTCCTCCAGACCACCCAGACATCCTTTCCGCCTCCAGGAGGCTCGCCAAAACTCGCTTCCACCTTGTCCACTACCACAACCGGCTTTCCTTCCACCCGCTTTTCCTCCTTTTTTCACCGGAAGAGACCCCCTCTTTACAGGCACTCAGGCCCCTCATCATGGGCCTGACCCCTTCTTTGGGCCGATGGACGGAAATGCCCCTTTTTCCGATGCCATCCGTTTGACCCCCATACCAGAGGACTTCCGGCCACCCAGGCTGGAGGTCTACAAGGGCGTGACAGACCCCCGTGAGCATATACAAGGGTTCGAGGCCGCAGTTCATTACCGACAGCCGGACGAAGCCATAAGGTGCCACCTCCTGGCCAACACTCTGAAGGGGGCAGTGTTCAGCTGGTTTATCAAACTGCCCAGGGGTCACATCTCTTCTTACTAACATCTGAAGTGGGAGCTGATTGCTCGTTTCATCGGCCGAACCCGCATGGTCGTCTCCGACATGGTGCTCGCCAACATTGCAAACGTGGATGGATGAAAATGATGATTCACGGCGGATCGACCTGGATCTCCTGGAACAAAAAAGAGAATTGGCCGCACTCAAACGCCTGGAGCACAAACGTCGAATGGAGCGATATTTCAACCAAAAGGTTAACCCCAGAACTTTCAATCAGGGAGACTTGGTTCTCAAGCGATGGTTCTCGCTGGCAGCAATTTGGGGGTTCCCAAGCTTGAGCCCAATTGGGAAGGCCTTACATCGTGCGCGAGGTTGCTGGACCAAACGCAAACTACCTCATGACTTCTGAAGGCATCCAGCTCCCCAGAACTTGGAGTGGGGACGTCCTAAAGAAATTCTATGCCTAAAGACTCTGATGGCAGTTCATCTTGATACTCCTTATGCATCATTCATTTTGTACACATTCATTCAGAAATTTGTTACACGGATTTAATCAACAAGTACAGAGATATTCTTCAAACATCTAGATTTCTTTATATACTATCCTAAAGATTCTCTCAGACTCCGGAGTTCTTATGATAATGAATCCTACATTTGTCAATACATACTGAGATATTCGTATCGACCTAAGCGTCGCTCAGGTATGATCTCAAAATTCAAGTCTTGATCCTCGTACCCGAGGTTCCGGACCTTGCGTACGATGATCCCATAATCACTAACCTTCACTAATAGGATGATCATCAAGCCTAGTTGTGCCTGGCAGGGGGTTTCCTACAAATATCTGGGACCCTTCCATAAGCCCATCTGGCCAGCGGAAGGTCTGAAAGCCTGCTCGTAACCTTAGGGCAGTCCCTGATATCAACTTATGATACAGGTCCCCCCTAAGCAGGGTGCATTCTCTTCCCACTAGGATCTGCCATTCCAAGAGGGTCAGCCCTTGCCTCAAGTACAAACATCATACACGATGTTTCAAACGAGAGTCCTTTTGGCATTGGGTCAAATAACTCTCCCTAGGCAGGATCTCCACTATTATTATTACTTCTTCCCTGTGCAGGTTTACAAAGAAGTATCTACAACCCTAATGAAGGAGATCACCGAAGTCAGCCCTTGCCCAAAAGTACAAACATCGTGCACGATGTTTGTAGACGAAAGTCCTTTTGACATTGGGTCAGATAACCCCTCATGGGCGGAATCCATCTTGACTATCATTATTCCCTTTCTATATGGATTTCGGGAAGTTCCAAAATTGATCTTGGGTTATTCTATGTGATTCAAAAGCTCTTTATTATCTTATTAAGGGGTTTTCTTTTAGAACCAGTCAGAACATCTCAAATTCATACAAAAGTACCTGCTCATTACATACACATCAGAGTAAAACAAGTATGAAAAAATAAATTCTTTTTTATTAAATATCAAGAAATTACAAAAGAGGGATTCCAATTCACTCTCCTTACAAAAAGAATGAGTTACCCCCTGCCGGTCCTATCCAAAAGCCTAAATATATGATGGATAAGGTCGTCAGATAGGTCAAAACCCTCTTTGTAAGTTGGATCAGCGACCATGCAAGGAAAGTGGTCCACTTCTCCAAGTTCGGCGACAGTAACCTTCCCCCCTTGGATTAAAGTGGAAGCCAATCCCTCCCATGAGCGCCTGATCCCTTCTAACCTTAACTTCATGCAGGGAAGACTGGTCTTGTAAGCCTCCACAGCAGCCATGGACTTCTCGGCTACTTCGACGAGCTTTCCCTACAGGGCTTTATTGTCAGCCTCCGCGGCAACCAAGGCAGACTGACGGGCTGCAAGTTCCTCCAGCAGCTTGGCCTTCTCCTCTTGTAGCTTATTCTTCTCCTCAAATAGCTTGACCTTTTCCCCTTCAACGGCATCAAGCTGTGAAGACTTCGCCGCAAGCTGAGATCGTAGCTCCACCACCTGCTCCTCAGTCCTCAGATCCCTGTTCAGAGCCAGCGGCAAGCGAGCAAGGTCTGCAGCGAAAATAAGTCAATTTGCAGGATTAAAGTGGATAGGAAATCCTGAAAAAAAGATCCTTACCGTGGCTATTCTGTTTGCGCATCCTGAGTACAGATCTGGGGTGGAGGTTGCTTCCATCTTCTCCTCCAAATCTTTAGCCACCAGGCCGCTCCCTAGGGCCAGGCCTACCTCTCCTCGGTAAATTTGACCCTTATTCTCGGATGGCACGGTAAGGACGGTCATTCTTCTATCATCCCCTGTCGTCCTCACCGCCAACCTCATACCACCATCCCTGAAGATTCCAGCAAAATTGGTATTATAAGGGGGCTCTACACTTCGCTGCCAGTCATGCTCTTTCCCGGCAGTGAAACCCCTCTCCTCCACACTCCTCGCCTTCTTTTGTGGGGGCTCGGGCTCTGTGTTCCCGGAGGAACCCCTCTTTTCTCCATGGACCTCCCTGGGGACCAGTTCTAGGCAAGGTCCCTCCACCTTCTCCTTTTCTTGGCCTCCGTCGGCCTTATTTCCTTCCTTCTTCTCCCCTATGAAAACCCCTGTACCACCTTTTGGGATTGCTTGGGGCTTGTCGGCTGGCATGAGTTCCTTACCTTTTCCCGTATAGCTCAGCTCAGCCAGTGTCTTCTTATCGTCTGCAGTATCCTCAGGAGAGGATACCACATCGACAACGGCTCCGCCGCAGACCGGCTCTGGAACCCTTATTTCTTCTCCTTCTCCTTCCGCAGCAGCCTCTTTGCTGATTTGGGTGACAGGGTGCCCCCTCCTGGCCCTCTTCATCATAACTAGCCAGAAGGGGGGTGACTTCTTTCAAGACGTTGTACCCCAACGTCTTGGCATGTAAGGATATGTCATTCTTTACATGTCTCAAAAAATCTTTTAAGGGTTAGCTCTGCCCCTTCAACCTCTCCAAATTCCTCAGGGTATCCTGCCCTACCACCCACTTCACATCACCTGTGAACTCAGGGGGGCACACCCCGGGCGTCAGAGGGATTCCCAAGTCACCTCCGACGAAAAAGTAGTAGTCCCTCTAGTCAGAGTGGGAACTACTCGCTCCCGAGAGCATGACCTTCCTCGTCTTCGATCGTAAGGCCAGGCACCCCCCATATCCGGGCACCATCATCCAACTGAACAAACTCCTGAACAACGTCAGAGTCCATGGTATCCCTTGAGCTTGTAACAGCTTCAGAAATGAATACACATAGGCAATGGCGTTGGGAGAGAGGTGTGCAAGAACGAGCTGGAAGGAGTTCAGAATTTCCCTAAACTCCGGCTGCGGTGGCAACAATAGGCCGTACTCCACTTGAGCACAGTATATGCAGACGACCTCCTGGGGAGGACGGTTCAGTTGGAGGTCGGTGGAAGGAGGGATAATCGTCAAGTTGGGATTTCCCCTGAAGCCCTTGGTGGTGTTAAGCACCTCATGCTCCATCAAGAGACTCTCCTGATAGCTGGAATCTTTTTGGAACAGGGCGGTTAGCTCAGCCCACTCGAGCTCTCCTCCTCCCATAGTTAAGATTCGCTAAGGGCGGAACGAAGGTCTCTCTCTCTTTTTCTTTCTCTCTTAGGGTTTAAGGGTGAATAGGTGCGTCAGCTGCTCCTCTTGAGCAAGTTCTCCTTTTAAAGGAAAATGGTTGTACCCTTTCACCTTCCGACCGTCTGATCTCCTTGATCAGGCTGTACCCTTTCACCTTCCGACCGTCTGATCTCCTTGATCAGCGCGCGGGTGCCATCGGACCGCTCGTACTTTCTGACAATCTCAGAAATCGAAGCGGCGCATGGGTCTCGAAGCAACGCATGGTTATCAAAGCGTCTCTTCTCCCCGTTCCTTCGTAATGTCGTTCACGATAGTAACTATCGTACACGAGGATTCGAGGGATGGTCCTTTTTTGTTATCCTCGCCCAATATTTTAGTATCGTGCACGAGAATAACTATCTCATCTTTTCACTTAGAATTTTTCTTAGTTTATCAGTTGAGCTTTCTTTACTCACTTATGAATTCATGTTCTCTTTTCGTAAACTTCGTGGTACCTGTTTCAAACACGAAAGAAAAGACACACAAAGCAAGAATTCATTCATGACAAGTTTTTGAAAAGAAAAATACATTTTCATTAATGATAAACTTATTACAAATTCATTTTTATTTGTCCTCACATGTTTCTCTCATGAGTACAGGAAAAAATAAAGAAAATTACAAGGCTTCAGAACTTAGACACTAATCTGTAACTCTCCAACCAGCAGCAGACCGCCCTGGGAACTCCTCAGTTTCCACGTCTCAACGATAGTTCCGCCAAACATGAGCTGAGGGACCTGAGAGCGTCTCTTCTCTGAATTTCTTCTTAGGGTTATCTATTTGAGAAATGGATCTTTCAAGTGCTGCAAAGGAAGAGGATCTCCCTCTTCCTCTGACCATGGTTCCCTCAAACATATTAGGCTGAGGAACTGGTTGAGGGTGGAAGCAGGTCACTTCTGGCTCCCTGGCTGATCCTACTGCTGGACTGGGGGAGGGGACGTTCGTCCCAACCATCTGGCCTCAAGAGGAGTGGTCTGGACTTCTTCAGAGCTCCTACGGGAGGAAGGTGGCTGATGCCCCCAACCTGCATAGGACCTTGGTGGAGGAATCTCCTCTGGGCAGTGGCTCCCGATGTCAAAGAACCTGTCTGGTCCCTTAGGACCACAGAAGGGAAGAACCGCAGGGCTTCTGATGCTCTCCTGATCCAGGATGTTCTCATCAACCAACGTCTGCAGAAGAACATCAAAAACAGCCTGACTCTTCACATGGTGACCCACCGGTGAGGCGCTGACGATCTTCACCGCCCTCCTCACCGCTTCCTCCAGATCCTCCATACGTCGTCCCCGCCATCTAGAGTTGTTTTCCACCAAGGCCCGCAGAGAATGGACCTCAGACTTCAGCAACTCCTCCCGGCGATGAACTTCGAAGACCGCCTCCTTCGCCCCCAACGAAGCCTCTCTGACCTTGGCCAGCTCCTCCCTCAGTCGCCTTCTTTCCTCTCTCAAAGCCTCCCTCTCATCATCCAACTCCCTTATTTTCTTTTGGAGGTCTTTGACATGGACAGAGTGAGCCAGATTCACATCTAACAGACTGCGATGGAATTCTCCCCTTGCAGCCTCATTCTTCTTAGCCCACTCCGTGTTGACCAGGGCTAGGGAAGCTAACCTATCCTCCAATTGGTGCAACTTCCCTAGCTCCTCCTTATGGTCACTCAGAGAACGCTTTGTAACTTGAGACAAAGTGCCCTCCAACTCCCTTATCCTCTGAAGGTGGCAGGCCTCCCCTTCCTCCTTGCCCTTCAAAGATTTTACCACCTCCAGAACCTCAGAGGTGTTCCCCAAAATCTTCTCCTCTTCCCTCCTTATCTTGAATAATCTGTCTCTCAGCACACTTCATGCCCCTTCGGTGCCGAAGGCGGCTCTGGAAGCAGTTGAAAGGACCTTCCCCTTCTCCTTAATCGCCTCTTCCATCTTACCCCCTGGCCCTTCAGTACCAGGAGCACTTACAGAGGCAGTAAGAAGGGACTCTCCCTTCTTCCCTTTAGTCACTTCCTCCATCTTGGTGCCTTCCTCCTTCTCACCCTTCTTATCCTTCTCTTCCTTCTCCTCATCACTTCGGAGGTTCAACGGAGGGAGAGAAAGGAGGAGAGGCTTTTTTTCTTTTCAGAAGCGGATATTGGGACACCAAGGGAAGAAGGACCATAAACCAGCAAGGGAGATTTCTTCACACCCCCTTCACAAACCCCAAACTTGGGAAGGAGTTGCTCAACCTCTTCATCCTTGAGAAAGACCTTCCCAGGCGCTAACTTCTTTCCCGTAGCTGTCTCACCCACCAGGGCCACCTCCTTCAGCTCCCTAACTTTTTGAGGCAGTCTGACGGGAGAGTCAGAAACAACTTCAACAGCATCTGTGCCTACCGGCTCCTACACGGACTCCAGTGCTCGCACCAGAACGCCGACAACCTTGATTGCCGGGGCTCCCACTTTTTCACTGGGAGCCGCCCCGGCGTATGTCGGCGCCTCCTTTCGCGACATCTTTTCAGGCAACACCTCCGGCCTCTTATTTTCCGGAGGAGGGGCCTCAGTCAGAGCTCCGCCTGCTCTTTTCTTCTTCGAAATACTTGCCAGGGCGGTCCATTCCCTCTCCTCTTCCATCTCTCTAACAAATTTTCTCTCTTACAGGGGAAACTTCAGAGTGAGGCTGCAAGGATACGAATCGGCGGGCGCTGCCCCCATCTTATCCTTGCAGGCCTTGGGCAGCACATTCACCCTCGTCACGGTTCGCATTCCAAGACCCATATTAATATTCACGCCCTGACAATGCAGGGGGCTGATGTTAACATGTGGTTCCTGCGCTGCATCCTGACCGTACACGTGGCGCCTAGCTGACCTCCATTTCGTTGATTGATTTGCTAACTCATCTGTCTGACTTTGTAGGACCTTTGACCAAGTCAAACCTCAGATACGAGGGTTCAACCCAACCTCGTGCCCGATAAGCTAGGATCACCCCTGGTAACATCGGGTACGAGGTTACAGAGCAGTGCCCGTCACAATCAGCTTCACCTAACCGCACCGTTTCCCGTACAAGACACCTTTTTTCCAGACCCGCAAATCATGGATCCGCATGCTCCAGCCATCATAGGTCCCCAAAAGAGGTACAAATATTAAATATATCACTCTCCTTTTACGGCTCCAGACCTCTCCGGTGGCCAACAAGCGGCGCGAACCCAGAGCTTGTCCACCGCCTTTTTCTCCGAAAAACTCGGGTGAAGCCACGCACTCCCGCAGCTACATATACCGCTGAACAAATCCCACAAAAGGTAGAGAGAGAGAGAGAGAAAAAAAAAGGGTGAGAGCAGAGGCGTCAAGAAATAAGAGATTTCTTCACTCTCATTGTTGTAACTGAGCTCCAACTGTAGAGCTCTCTTCTTTTCTTCTTTCTTCTTCCCAAAGATAACACTGTATAAGCCTTCAAGGCTACTTTTCTTCATTAGTGAAACCTATTCGCTGATGGTCCGATGGACGTAGGGGATTATCTTTCTGAACCACCTTAAACCTCTGTGTGTTTTTTTTCTGAATGCTCTGAATTCACTCCCCTGCTGAGCTTCCGTTAACAGGCTTATCCCTTTGTGCGCCGCCGTCTCCCGGAACTCTCTTCCTCTATGGTGTTTCCTGGGACCCCCACATCCTACGTCAACAGTAATTAGAAAAAATATTCTCCATTAAATGTAGGCATCATATCGAATTTTACAATTAACGAGCATGTTCATGAACTTTATACAAAAAGTTCATGAATGTTAATTGTTGAACCCCATTGATTTTAAATTGGGGTCGTACATGATGAGAACGCGTACACGAGGTTTGGGAGATACGAAAGATCATGTACGAAGTTTTAGGGTTTGCACAATCGTTATGATTTGTGTAGCAACAAAGGATCATGTACGATGGTTGAAAGGACATACACGATCTTGTTCTTCGAAGGGTTGTATATGATATTATTCTTCGAAGGGTCGTGTACGATATTGTTCCTTGAAGGGTCATGCATTTTGAACTCCATTGATTTTGATGATACCAATTACTTTAGTATTGTTGTACTAACTTTTGTCTTAAGTGTGCTCACAGGTTAATTTTTTTTGTTAAAGGTAGATTTTTTAAGTCCAAAAAATCAAGAGCTACTAGTATTCTTTTATTTTATTTCTCTAGGACATTAATGTAAGCATGTGCATATTTGCCAAAATTTCTACTCATATTTTTCCCTTTGGTTTTCTAGTTTAGAAAATTGTATTTCAATGCCTATGATTATCAAATTATTTTTAATTATTCTCAATTCACTCCCCTCTTGGGAAGCCTTTGGGCCAACAAGTGGTATCAGAGCTGATCTTTTTAATCTTTTTATTAAGTGTTTCAGGACTACTCACCTAGAGACGATCTGTGGCTCTTCCCACACATATTCCAGATGATGCTATTTGTGAGGGGCTTTCGGCAAATCGTTCACCTCTCTTCAAAGGTCTATACTATAATTTTTAGAAAAGAAGGATGATGATTTACCTCTAAGGCATAGACATAGAGCTATGGGAGGTGACTAGAAAACCATTTGTCATTCCAAAGAAGAAAGACAAGATAACGCCAAAAGAGTTTGGTGATCTAGACCTTGAAGAAAAAATTGGCTCAACGCAATGCCAAAGCACTCAATTATTTACAATGTTGCTTATCTTCTAGTGAGTTTAACCACATTTACAATCTTAATACGACATATGAGGTATGCTCTAAATTAGAGCTTACATATAAAGAAACAAATCAAGTAAAGAAATCAAAAATAAATTTATTGATTCATGATTATAAGTTGTTCGAAATGAATCTGGAAGAATCTATTAAGGAAATGTTTACTCACTTTACTAACATTACTAACGGTTTTATTTTTTTTGAAAAGACTTTTACTAATGAAGAACTTGTTAGAAAATTTTTGAGATGCTTGCCTAGGAAATACGATGCCAAGTCGATGGCCATTGTTGAAGCTAGAGATCTCTCCATCCTAGAGCTTGATATGTTATTGGGTTTACTAACAACATATGAACTAGAGATGAAAAGAAAAAAAGAAGAAGAGAGCACAAAAAGAAAGAAAGCTCTTGCCCTTAAAGCTATGTCTCCACTTACTTCCAATTGTGACGAAACTTCTAATGGAGATGATGAAGGAAAGCTAGATGAAATCGGCTTAGTCTCAAGGCGATCCAATTCTCTTATGAAGAAAAAAAAATTTCGGCAATATCAAAAGAAGCCATACAAGAGCAAGGATAAGAAAGAGAGCAAAGAAGGTGAAGTAACTTGCTATGACTGCAACAAGCCTAGGCACATCAAACCAAATTGTCCCATTCTCAAATCTAAAAAGACAAAAAACAAAGAGAAAGCATTGGTTGCTGCTTAGAGTGATTCGGATGATGGCTCAAGTAGTGATGAGAAGGATGAAGCGACCAATTTGTGTCTTATGGCCAAGGAAGATGAAGAGGAGGATGCAATAAATTCAATAAACGACTCTCCTCTCTCTTATAATGAATTAGAATCTTCTTTGCTTGAGCTTATTGATGAATATAATAAGTTAAACCATCTTAAATTCTTGTGTATTTTTCTGGATGACTCTTAGCTCCTCTGCGCTAACGTTCTGAGCTAAAAACGTTGCATGCCTCTAATTCTCAGAGCTCCGCCTCTCTCCGTCAACAACTTGTATTTTAATTATGTAATACTTTTAATGAAAATGTCAAGAAAAAATATTACTTTTAATTAAATTTGAAAAAAAATAGTGGTGAGTGGTGACAAACAAAAAAAAATTTAAAATTATCGCATAAACATTTATATGCGGAACGGAAGAGCTGACCATTTGAAATTTCACAAAATTCCCAAGGCTATAAATCACGCTTTCGGCTGATTTGGACGATCGCAGGAAACAATATATGCGGTCATTCGCATAGAATATTTATGTACGAGATTATGCGGTAATCTCCGAGTATGCGGAAATTCTTCCAACGATGATATTTCCAAATTAAAAATAAAAAAAATGAATTTAAATTTTAAACAAAAGCATGAAAATATAATAGAGGAGTTTTATTGAAAATGAAAAAACACATTAAATAAAATGGCTGCTAATTTTCTATAAAACTCAAAATTCCCATCAAATTTGCTCATATTCTATATAATTTAAACTCCACTTAAAATTAATTCATTTAAAATAAAATCGATTAAAATTACAATAAAATTGTTATCAGTAATTTTATATATATCTTAATTTTTTAATATATATTTAAGGTATTCTACGTATATGCATATATTTTAAAAATATATATTTAAGAGAATAAAGTGTAGATATACATGTGATGTAAGTTTGAAAATTTATAATATAAGATATATAAAATGAATATATAAATATTAAAATAAGATTAAAACTATGGCATGATAATTAACTTGGTCCCGAATAAAATTTAATCAATTCGAAGCAAATCGAGTCAAACTTGACTTAAAAAATTGTTTATAATTTTCGAACGTTAACATTATACCTTTCAAAAAATTTATGCAATTTTTAAAAACAATTGAAAATTATTATAATAAATAATAAGATTTTTTAAATTTTATTAAAATTTTGGAGCATGAGTGCTTTGGTGAAGCTCTGTAAGTGCATCTTCACCGATCGCTAGTATTTCTTTAGCGTTTTGTTTTCGGTTTGATAAGCTCCTTTCACTTGGCTCACCATTAGTTTAGAGTCACTGTACACATAGAGGTACTAGGCGCCAACCCCCTTGGCAAATTTGAGCCTGACGATGAAGGCTTCATACTCAACCTAATCGTTAGTAACGAAAAACTGGTTTAGATAGGATTGGTGGAGTCAAATTCCTTAAGAGATGATGAGGACAATCCTGATGCCCTTGCGTTTGCTCACATAATGTTCCATCAACATATAGGGCCTAATGTAGTTGGTCCTTCGATTTATTCAGCTATTCTGACGTGGTTATTTCGATTATGAAGTCTGTTAGGGTTTGGGCCTTGATGGCAATTTATGGAAGGTATTCAGTGTCCAACTTGGAGAGCACCACAACCAATTTCTATAACATCCTTCGAGAGACTTTAGGGGAGTACAAGATATGCCTAAGGGGTTGGTCCATCGCCACTTTGATAGGGTGTGCTTGAAAGTGGTGGCGTAATTTGCATGCAGCAATTATGAGGGCAAAAGAAAGTTTTTTGAGTGGGGAGTATCTAACCTCAGCATCGTGCGCACATGACTCACGCAATGGATTGAGCATTGGTGCCCGTCTTTCGCACAAAGAAGGAAGACTAAGATTGAGGCATCGAATGCACTCAGATAGAGAAAGAGGTTTTTGTTGAGGAGCTGAGCTGCTAGCAGGGGTGATAAAGTGAGGTAGGCCTTGAAAAAATCACACCTAGAATCCCCTCCGTAAAGTACTTTAAAGAGGGGATGGCACTACCCGCCGAACATCGATATGAACTTGCTGATAGCTGCGACTTTCTCGTTCAACTTTTGGATGTTAGCAAGCGTTCTAGGTTGGGCAATTTCGTTAATGGCTTTGATCTTCTCTGGATTGGCTTCAATTCCTCTTGCTGAGAACATGTCGGCAATTTTGATAGTTCTCGAGTGTTTTGCGGAGGTCATTGAGGTGCTATTCTATGCTAGTGCTTTTAATCAGTACATCATCCATATATGCTTCCATGTAGCTCCCCTTTTGGGATTTAAAAACTTTATCAACGATGTGCTGATACGTTATGCCGACATTCTTTAGGTCAGAAGACATCACTTTGTAGTAAAAGGTCTCCTAGTCTGTGATGAACGAGGTTGCTCTCCATCTTCATTAGCCATACGGATCAGATGACAATGGAGAAGGTGTCAATAAAGCTCATTACTAAATAACAGGCTGGGGAGTTGATGGGTCTGTCGATCTTCAATAAGGGATAGAGATCCTTTGAGCAGGCTTTATTTAGATCAATGAAGTTCACACACATTTACCACTTGCCAATACTTTTTTTAACCACCACTACATTTGCCAACCAAAACAGTTATTTGATTTCCCTTATGAATCCTCCCTTCTAGGAGCCTCCTAACTTATTCTCTTATTGTGTGTTTCTTTTCTCTTCCAAAATTTCTCTTCTTTTATCAAATAGGTGTATAATTAGGCTTCAGGTTGAACTTGTATTCAGCTATACTTCGATTGACTCCTGGCATATTCTTAAGCCCCCAAGCAAAAACATCAAAGCACTCAGAAACACTACTAGAGAAAACATATTTTACGGCGGTTAAAAACCGTCTTTAAAAATTAATATAACCGCCGCGTATTCAGACGCCGTAATAGCTAACAGGGCTTTTACGGCGGTTTGGACCGCCGTAGTAGTATAACTATAGACGGCGGTTCTCCGCAGAAAACCGCCGTCTATAGTATAACTATAGACGGCGGTTCTCTATGTAGAATCGCCGTCTATAGGTATACTATAAACTATAGAAGGCGGTTGTTTTAGAAAACCACCGTCTATTATTATTTTTTTTAAATAAAATTTTTTTTATCAAAAATTAATACGATACACAGCAGTAATATACATCCATTGATACACAACAATTACATACATCCAGAAGCAGCAATTATATACATCCAGAAGTCATTTCAACTATTGAATTCATAAATAAAATAACAATATCGATCACATAAAACATAACTTCAATTAAATGAACCTTTAATATTACATTGCAAAACAAATGCTGATACAAATTAA
>KZ451973.1:322331-342090 GCA_002786265.1 Apostasia shenzhenica | reverse complement strand
CTATATGTATCAATCTGGGCCGACCTGAGGTCGCCCTCAGGTCGACCTGCCTCCGCGACCCTCAACAGAAACTTTGGGTCATTTGGGGGATTTTTTCAGGTCGACCTGAGGTCGACCCGTTAGTATACATTAGACGGCGGTTGGCTTTCACAACCGCCGTCTAAAGTATAGACGGCGGTTGAACTGCGCAATTGCCGTCTAATGTACTATCATTAGACGACGGTTTCTCGGGCAAACCGCCGTCTATAGATGTCGACCTGAGGTCGACCTGCCTCGGCGACCCTCAACAGAAACTTTGGTCATCCTGGGGATTTTTTCAGGTCGACCTCAGGTCGACCCTAGTTATACACGGCGGTTGATTCATCAACCGCCCTCTAAAGTTGATACTTTAGAGGGCGGTTGGTGGTGTGAACCGCCGTAAAAAATATATCTACGGCGGTTTACATTGTGAACCGCCGTATAATGTTTTGTCGGAAAGATTTTGTAGCGGTTTTTCATTTCAACCGCTGTTATAAATGTGCCGTAAAATGCATATATTGTACTAGTGAAAGGAGAGCACTAGAGTGAGCTTTTCATTTTCTAAAAGATCCATAGATATAAATACAATTTTTTTGTTGGTGATGATTCCATATTCATTTTCCACTATATGGGTGACTTAGTGTGCTCATAGGGATCTATGAGATCAGTGTGGAGCTGGGCCTTGAGTTCGTAGCACTTCCTTGCTCTTCCCCCAATCGCCTCGAATAGTCACTATTCCTTGGGTTGTCAGGAATTTGATGCAAAGGTGAATAGAAGAAAGGATCATCTGGAAGGTCGCAATTGAAGGGAAATTGAAAATGACATTAAATCCTGAGGAGGTGTTGATCAAGATGAAGTCAATGAGTCTCGTCTGCTTCCTGGGGCCATCTTTCAGTGGGACATGGAGGAAAATGTATCCAGCTAGCTTGTTGATGTCCCCAAAGAAACTAGATATTGACATGACCGAGGGAAGAGGCTTGTAAGATCCTAGGTTCATCATGTTGAAGGCCCAAAGATACATGACATCTAGTGAAGTTCATGTGTCAACAAATGTGTGATTGACGTTATAGCCTTTGACGTCAACTATGATAATGATGGGATCTTCCTAGTTGTCCCTGCCTTCAGGGAGATCTTCTGCAGCGAAGATAAAGTCAGGTAAAATAGATTAAACTCTAATAACACACAATTGTGGGCTGTTCCGTGCTCTTCGGTTTTGGGTAGGGTTGAAGTCAAAGTTGGAGAGATTCGACTTCTTTTCGGCAACCTTTAATGTAGAGGGATCTGCAAAGGCGGGGCCCTCATGGGGAAGAGTGCTTTGGCCATCTTTGAGGGAAGATCTTTGACCTTTTGGTAGCCAGCGAGATAACCTTCTATGCATTCATTGATGAGTTTCCTAAACATGTGACACTCATGGAGGAGGTGGTCATATCTTCGGTGAAATTTGCAATATTTTGACGTGTCTTTCCCAGGTTGCGAAGGGCATCGCTTCTTCAATTTTGTATGTAACCTTTGTCATGGATGGTTGAAAAAATCTCTTTGATGCCGTAGATAGGTGTTGGTGAATGGCTGGAGTCGCCCTCATACTTTTGTTTCTTGGCAATGCTGGGGAACTTCCTATTACGAAAATCTATTCATGGGAGAAGCTCTGTTCAGCCTTCGGAGCCTCCATCTTCTTCAACTTGGGGGTTGAGGTTTCAACCTTGGCACCGACATTAATGGTGTTGGAGTCCTCCAGATAAATACGCTTTTCGACTCTAGCCTTGGCCTCCATCAAGGTTTTGGGCATGTCATCTACTAAAGTTTGCTTAGTTGTATGATGTGGATGAAGATCATGGTCAATTTATCATTTGTTGTGTCTTTCATTTCCATGTTCATCTTCAACAAGGGATCCACATAATCACAGAGCAATTCATCATAGTGTTGTTTTATTTGCCAAAGCTTATAGATTGTTTGAGTAGTTAATTTTGACGAATTTTGTTTTGAATTGCTCATAGAACTTCTCAAAGCTCTAGATGGAACCCAAGGGAATTTTGTCGAGCTATTTTAACGCAAGACTAGTTAATGTGTTGCATAAAAGATGATATTTGTGGGAATTAGAGATGGAGTCGCTTGTCGTGAGAGCGTTCTCAAAGTGCTTAACATGCTGCGCTAGATTGGTCAAACCATCGTGGTTGTTGACTTTAGGAGTCTTATAACCATGTGGTGCTGGGGTTACCTTGATATTGGGAGAAAAGATGAAGTTAGCAACAGGAGTAGGTGGATATACATTAGGGCATCGAAAGTGTGTTGGGGGAGGTTGAGTTACTTGTGGTTATTAGTGTTCGTTTGGCCTTTGCTATTGGAGGAGGGCTGAAAGGTGGCCAAGAATGTGTTCATGTTTTGTGATAGTGCCATTATCGTCTGTGTCAGCATCCGAAATTAGTTGTTATCATCGTGGGCGTCCTCAAACTGATAGGGACTCGGAGTGTGGGGGTTCGGGTCGATGGGTCAAGATTTGACGTTTTCACCATTAATGAGGTAAAGGGTTACACTGTTAGTCTTGAATGAGGACACCAAATGTTGATACGTAAAACTTGCAGATAAATCAGATGGACGAGAATAAAAGGCACCATAGAAACTAGTAATGGAAAACAATGACACCCCTTAGAGGGCGGCTTCAAAGAATTCTACTAATATGAAGGGTAATACAGGAGATGAGAGTTGATTTCTTCGAGAAGCATTCACCGAAAGGAGAAGTTGGAGATTATATATACATTAAATGATTTCTCTAAAAATAATTCCCTTTCATAGTTTTGTTACAATAGTTTTATAGTGGGTGAAGCTGTCATTGTGTAGGTCTCAATGGGACCATCAAGAATACAAAGGCTGTGCACTCTAGAATAGCCAGGTGGTGGCTTTTAATGCCACAGCCATCCTATTAAATACTGAGTTGACTTGATGATAAAGTAGATACAATCTAACAGTGATCCCTTGATCAATGTGAGGCCCACATGGTGCATTTATATTGATTAAGATAGAGCCCAAAGGTTGTTTGTTTGTAAGGTTAAAATTAAATTTGGATAGAGATATTTTTTATTAAAAGGTATGAATGATGTGAAGTAAAGTTAATTATTATATTGGGGTATGTGAGGGATGTGATATAAAGTTAGTTATTATGCTGGGATATGTGAGGGATGTGATATAAGTTAGTTATTATTTTAGTAATGTGTGTAAGATGTGAAATAAAATTAGTTTTTAATATTAAATTTTATATGTGATGTGATATGACTGGTTAAAATTAAATCAGATTAATTTTAAACGGACAAACAAACGGAGCCCAAGTTGATGTCTATTGTTTGGCTTGGCATCTTTAATTTTAGCACGAGTACTCCTTGCTCTAATTGGTTACGCTACATGTACCCTCCAAATTTTGAGGATCGGATCCCAATGCAATAGAAAGTACATTAAAATTTTAATCAAGGAATAATAGAAGAAATGACAGCTCCTACATACACTTCTTCATCAAAAGCATGAGCCATAACGTATAGATTTAAACGGTTAATAATATCTCCCTACACAACCTCTTTATCTCGTTTTCATCTTTATGAACAGTAATAATTGTTTTGTCAGCCTATAGAAAGCTGCCACATTAACGTCAGGTGAACCCAGTGCTGACATGGCATTCTACTACTTTGATCGATTGAACCTAATAAAGTTTCTATCTTCATGTTTTTGTAGAAAGTATAAATTGTAACATTAGGCACTTAAAATATAATTTAAATTATGAGAGAATTACATACATATCCCTTAAATCATCTTGAATTACATATTAAACCCCTTATTTTTTTATTTTATATCTTAACCCTTAAATCATCCAAAAATAACATATTTAGGTCTTTCTCAAGATTTTCAAAATATGTTTTTTGCTGATTTATAATTATTTGAATATTTATTACCAATAATATGTATATACAAATATTATAAATATATTTGCAAATACATATATTCTACTAATTTTTATTTTTGGATAATTTAGGGGGTTAAGTTGTAAAATTAAAAAATGAGAGATTTAATATGTAATTCAAGATGATTTAAGGGGTATGTATGTAAATGCCCCTTAAATTATCCTATTCCTCTATTTCTTATGTATAACAAATGACTTTTAAAGATATTGAGAGAAATTTAATTTATAATTATATATTAAAATTATTAAGACACATATAAATAACTAATTTTAAGAATTAAAAATAAGTAAAATAAAATTTTTAAATGACATGAAATCCCCCAATTTACATTAAATGAATTTTGAAAATTATTGATGATCTCTCCTCTATCTGTTCAAGCCTTAGAAGTTGCATATGAATAAAGCTATTACTTTGGATCGAAAATAAAAAATTATTCGAAAATAAAATCATATTTTAGATCACATCAAAAATAAATTGATTCAAATAAATCGACTAATGAATAACTTTTTGATTCATGTTATTTCAAGCTAATCTCTAGTGGCATATATATAGGATCAAATTGAGCTAACTTAAGATCATATTTATTTTACAATAAAAAAAATTATTTTTTAAAAAATAACTAATATTGAATTATATATATATATTATACACACAATAACCTATTGTAACTTGTAGCTACTCCTCAGTGGCTCTAGGAGCTAGTGCTAATGATGAAGGTTTGATTCCCAGCTTTTTTTTTAGAACTTTAGACCAACAATATAAGTATAAATAGAAGAGCAAATGTACTGGATAATTTTTTAAATATAAGTATTTTTAATTCATTAATTAATAAAATAAGCATAATTAAAAAAAGTTAACAAAAGGAGCATGTTTCAGATGGCGTTAGCTGCCACCGTTAAATTAAGAAGTCACCCGGCGGACGGGCGACTTCTTCGGTAGGCGGACACGCGACTTCTTCGCTAGATAGACGGGCGACCTCTATTAAACAAAAGTCACCCGGCGGACGTCGCCCGTCCGCCGGACGAGTACTCTTTTTTTAAATTTTTTTTTAAAGAAATTGACTTCAACTTTACTCTCAGTTTATTTCCATGTCACTCATTTTCTGTTAATATTAATTATAATATTATTTTTATAATCATATTATTAATTTTTTATAATTTTTTATTATTCTTAAATAACTTTGATGGAATATTAACTAGATAAAATTTTAATGATTTATAAATATATTTATACTTAAAAATTTAACTTAAAAGCTACTCTCTCTTAAGACATCACCCGACGATCACTCCCCGCCCTCTTCGGCCACAGGTGTCATAAGCCCACCAGCTTTCGCCTGGTTCATCCTCAAACTAACATCGTATTATGGGAGATTAGCTCTGATACCATATTGTAATATCCCGTGATCTCATTGTAGCGGTATTGTCTGCTTTGACTTTAAAAAAATTACGTGCTTGAGTGCTTCCTAGGATGTTACCCATCTCAATGCCACTCCAGCCCAAGTACGCTTAACTACAGAGTTTTCCATCATTAGCCTCACGGTTTTGTCCCAAAAGACGGCTCTACTATTTAAGATCACGCTATCTACTTATACAATTCAGGATCTCGCTCAATTAATGTTTTTTTATAATATTTATATATAAATACTTATCAAACTTCCTCACTTTTTCCTTTTAAAAAATTTTTTAAGTGAGAATGATTTATGTGATAGCAATATGGGAATATTCTAAATTTAGAAATAATATGTAAAAAATTAACTCTAAATTTATTATTATATACATATATTATTTCTAGAATTTAGTTATAAATTTTATGTTTCTAAACTAATGAAATTTTTTATCCTAGTTCAGTTAAAATACTTATAAACAAAAAAAGTGCTTAACAAAAGTCTCGAGAGATACGGTCCATTCGAGAATGGGCGGTAGAATAGGTTCATGGGCCTGAAAATGCGGTGATTTTTGGAAAACTTTAACTAGTTAATAAAAATTTATAATTATTTATCACAAGTAAATTTATATATAATTTTAGAATAATATGAAATAAAAATCTTAACTTATGAAAAATTTGTAATTAATGTTATATAATGCTAACTTATTTTGGAATAATTTCCTATTGCTATCACTTAAATCATTCTCACATAAAAAAAGACTATAAAATGAAAGAGTGAGGAAGTTTGATAAGTATTTATATATAAATATTATAATAAAATTTAATATTAGTTTTTAAGTTAAATTTTTAAGTATAAATATTTTTATAAATCATTAAAACTTTAACTAGTTAATATTGTTATAATTAATATTAACAGAGAACAAGTGATATAAAAATAAATGAGAGTAAATTGAGGCCATTTTCTTGAAAAAAAAAATTTAAAAAGAAAAGAGAAGTCGCCCGGCAGACGAGCGACTTCTTAATAGAATTTGCCCGGTGCACACGCCCGTTCACCGGGAGACTTCTTAATTTAATTGCAACAGTTAACGCTGTGCAAAACTTGCTCTCTTGTTAATTTTTTCTTAGTTATGCTTATATTGTTAATTAGTTAATTAAAAATAATTATATTTAAAAAATCATCCAAATGTCTTCTTGTTTAGGTTATAGCTCGAAATTTCTGAAATTTTAAAATACATAATAATTTTTAAGCTAAATTTTTAATTGGGATAATTACCTACATGCCACACAATTTAGTTTTATTTATGCCTTACCCATCCATTCTTAGTTAATTACGCTATGTACACTCAAAACATTATAAAATCTTACATATACACATTTTAATTTATTTCTATTATAATAAGTAATCATAATTTTTCAATAACCTAACTATAATTAAATTACAAAAAATCTGAACCGTTCATCATATTATTTTAAGAATATTTAAATATATTTTGAGTAAAAATCCTAAAACCTTAATGTTTAGGTGGCGACAAAAGATGAAGACATCCGCGACATGAATTGATTTTAGGACAAATCAGCGCTTTAGTGTAGTATTGAGGAAGAGAAAAATATATACCATTAAGAGTAAAAATATAATTTTAATGATTTACTAACAGAATATTTTTTTTCAAATAAATTTTGATTAAGTTTTAACTCAAATGTGTGTACGTAAGATTTTGTAATATTTTGAGTGTGCATAGTATAATTAATTAAGAATGAATGAATAAGACATAAATAAAACTAAATTGTGTGGCATGTAGGTAATTATTTCTTTTTAATTATATAATATTTCGAGTCAGTGAGAAATAGAGTTAGATGAGATAGATTTAAGGTCTAACCGATCTATATAACTCGCAATAAGGAAAAATTATTGCCTCACATTATTATACAGTAGGTCATCTATTAGACATCCCATAGAACTGTGCTGGACAAGCATGTGGGTCATGCACCCATTAGCAAAAAGAAATGTCATTTCACGTTATTTTTTTATGTTTTTATAAATTTTTTTATTATATAATATTTTTTATTTGATATAAATACATATATAAAGTCAAATAGGCAAATATAAAATCAAAAATATTTATACAAATTATAATTTTTGTATAATAATTTTTTTTATTTTGTATAATATTTTTTGTTTTGTATAAATTTTTTTTATTTTGTATTAATTTTTTTTAAAAATTTATATGTAAATCAAAGTAAGAAATATTTTATAATAATGACAGGCTGAAGTCATTAGTTCATAACTCTTCTTTCGGATCTAAAACCGAAGCATCACAACCATCATCCACGGCGCCGGCGGCATCACCTTCTGCTTCCTTTCTCCTCTCGACGATCATGAAAGCCTCCATGGCGCTGATGACCGGCGGCAGCGTCGACTCCGACGTAGCCCGCAGAGTAATCCTGGTGCTGTTCGTCATCGACAAGTCGGTGATGAAGAACTCTCCGACGCCTCCGAAGGGCGGAGTGATGGCGCCGGAAGCGGCGGCATTGTCGACGTAGATGATGAAGGATCGCCGGTCGCCGGCACCAAGGATATCCACCTCGGTGAAATACAGGTTGATGTAGACGGGGACCGGCTCGCCGGAGACTGGAGGAACGAGGGTGATGGTGTTTATGCCGGCGATCGGAGTGAGGGCAGCTTGCAAGATCTCCGACGGAGGGAGGTCGTTTATGTTGGCGGAGACGGTGACGGCAGCATTCTCGACGAGTGTGAGGCTCGCCGGAGCTCCAGACGGAGTCCAAATCCGGTCGAACGGGTCGTCGGGATGCCTTCAGATTCAAGAGAAAATGCAGCTGGCTACCATTTATGGGATTTTATATTAAAAATTAATTTTATTTCATATTCTACACATATTATTAAAATAATAATTAACTTATATCACATCTCATATATTCTAATATAATAACTAATTTTATTTCACTTCATAACTTTCAATAAAAAAATATTTCTATCTAAATTTAATTTTAATCATATTAAATTAAACTTTATAAACAAACAAATCCCTAAATTTAATAAACACCGCATGGCTGTGCTTCTATTATTGTATGCAAACTTAGCATCGGTTAAAAACCAAGTTAACCTATTAGGAGTAACCCAATGGACGCACATTGTAACTGCGGGTCGATGGTGATGGCCGATTGGTGAAGATCGCTTGCTGACAATTCTACTCATTACTGACATTGAAGGAAGAGCACTAACCTTTAGCGAAGAAATACAATCTAATAAAAGAAAATGAAAATATTGTTCTAAAAAACGTTTAGCTAGATTTTAGATTACAAGCTTCGACTATAATTCAAAAATATAGGAACTATGAAAAATACTATTAAGGACCTTGTAAATGGGATAAATAATTATAAGAATTTTATGGGGGAAGTAGCATAGCCCACTATTGCCCCCAACAACTAGTTGGAATAGAATTTGACTTTAGAGGCTCGTTTGGTTCGAAAATTTTTTTCAACTCAACATAAATTTTAATTATAAAAACTACTACAATAAACCCACACTACTATCCCTTTTATAGTTGAAGAATGAGTGACATAATTTCAATGTGATATCTCAAGAATGCGTTCGCACATTGCTGTCTCATGTAGAAGCTGCTCCTGGCAATTCAGTTATGGGCTAATGTGGCACATGTTCCACAGCTGTTTGCAAGTTTACTTAGCTATTATCTTATAACCAATTAAGATTCACGGATCTTCTAAAAGGAAATATTTAAGTAACATCTAGTGAATGTTTGAACTAGCAACTCTTCAGAATCTAGATCAGATACACCTATGAAAACTCTTTGAAGGCAACTTTTACGAAGATTCCTTCGAAAGAAGTTTGCTAGAAAACCCCATTTTGGATGGTGTTTTTTATGGGCCCTTCATTCGTAGCCAAATCCTAGTTTTTACCAATGTTTACACAAATATCGTGCACATGGTTGCTTCTTCGTCCAGTCGCCAAACTTCATCCTAATCCTTAGTTTTGGTTAATGTTTCTAAGGAACTTTTTGACAACCAGGCTTACTGTCTTTGCAAAGTCTTCGCAGAAGCTTACTTTGATAATTACCCATTCCTTTGCTGAGATATTTTTTTTTATGATAACCTTCTTGATGAAGGTCTCTTCGATGAACTTTCCTTAGAGATCCCCAACACCTATTGAGGTAGGTGAACAATGATCATCATTAGTGGCGAAGGTGTTTAGCACCAATGGTTATGTGATATCATTGGTAGCATATATATGTGATGAATGAAAACTGTGAGACAATATAATATTTCAAGAAGTACTCTTATTTTAATTATTTATGTGATAATTATAAAATTTTAATTATTAATTTAATTTATAGATGTATATCGCAGAACTTGAAAAAATAATTATGAATGTATGATTTTATTTATAAACTTTTATGTATATTAAGAATTATATTTTTTGCTCAAGATTTATTTTATGCAAATTTATTTTATTAATTTTAAGTTTTATAAGAAAGTAAATATTCTTTGTTTAATTTGATATTGACCTTTAAATTTGTAAAAGAGTAAGTACTTCTTATTTATTTTATATGTGTAATATTTATAATAATTGATTTTTTTTTAGGAATAAAGCCTGATGAATAAGAAATCAATGCCTGTAGAGCGCAAGTGCTTATAGATAATTAAGAATTAATGTATAGTTTTTAATTGGATTCGCGCCTACCATTCTGAACCCACGTGGTTTGCTCCACGGGGGGGGGTGATCTCCACTGAGCAGACACCCATCTCAACAGAAGAGTATTTCATCCCGAAAAGCAACGCCAAGAAAGAATGTCGAAGAAGGCCCCGACGCGACTCTGGGAACGTTGAGCGGATTGTACTTCTCTGAGGCGAAAACGGCGGTTTTCCGCCGATAGAGAATGACCGCACCATACCGTACAGGATGTCACATACTAGCCATCGCAGGCATTACTATAGTGTAGCCCGTCGCTAAGGTGTCATAGGTTCTTCGCTTTAAGTGACTAACATAACATGCTCAGGTATATATTACTTCCGTGACACAGCTTCAAAAGGGGCTGAGATCCCAAAAAAATATCCTTTCAAATAACTTGAACCAAAAGAACGCATTTCTAGTGATCTTCAACTCCAAAAAGAGCCGTGGTTTTTCCGCCCGTCGTTTTTCCATGTAAAAAATCTTTGATGTTTCCTGTCGTAATAATTTGGTGCCTCACGCAGATCAAAACCTTGATCCCTACATCCATGGAGCAACTCGCCCTCGCCGACGAAACGCTCCCCCACCATCCTGCGAAACAGCAATGGCAAACATGCCCTCCTACCCAAGGATGATGCAACCAGGACACCGACAGCTCCAAACGCTGACGAACACTTCGCCACCCTCACTGTACATGAACACTTTTCCTCGCAAACCTAACCCAGCCCTCCTTCAGCAGCCCAACATCTTGCCCCCCTGGCTCTCCCATCGAACCCCGCCTCCACAGCCAGTACGGAGCACGTCGAATTGCCCCTGAAAAGAGACCAGCACCCAATGCGCGGCCGAAAGTCGCCGAGGGTCTACCCCCCGCTCCTCCGCGGATACCATTTTTCCCCTCATGCGCACCGCCCACCCCTACAAGACCTCCCCCGGGCTCAACGACTTACAACGGCCCTCACCGACCACGGCTCAGCATGTGATTATATACTCTAACTACTATCTGCATCTCTGGCGTCAAACTCAATCTCACCCTAATCATATACAAGTTGTTCGATTGTTCTAGAAACAAACTGACGGGCCTCGCTCTGGATTGCTCACAGATCCCTCATGGCTCCGTCCAAAACTTTCAACAGTTTCTCCGAACATTCTGGAGCCAGATTCATAACCTCGAAAGACCACATCCACGAAACATCCATGACTGTGCAAATACGGCAGCCCTCAGACCAATCGCTCGCAACTACGTGGACTGATTCTCAAAAATGAACTTGACTTAGACGAAAGACACCACGGACGACAATCAACCATGATCTTCTCCACAGCATTTAACCCCGCGAATGTAGCGACTCTTTCGTCGAACAAACATGCCGAAAAACCCGATGGAGCCAAGGCGTGCCGAAAAAACGCATCCATCTGAATATCGAAAGCTCTCAAGGCGAAAGCACATGAGCCACTCGCCACAGACAAGCAAAGCGATACCCACAAAGCGACTCGAACCACTTCCAAAGAAAAGCTTTCGAGGACGCGAACACTCGCCCCCCAAGGGAAACCCAAGTTCGAGGCGATTCTCCACGTCCCGCCCCCCTGTCTACATCATAAAGAAATCTTTCGATCTATCACGAATAAAGTTTCATTAAAAACCGCGGCGAACGCCAGCCACCACAACCCTGTGAATCCCACAAAAGTTTCAAAGTTCCACCCCAACTTACGCCATTTCTGCTCGAGTGGCTCCTTAGCAACTGTCCACGAGTACCCATACGAGAATGGCTACCCTCACGGTACAGGAGATCGAAAGGGCCCCTGCCGAAAAGGCGCGCGACCGCTCTCGAGCGACTTCCAAAAAGGCCCCTCTTCAACAACCAACCAAACACCGAAAACCGACGGCAAAAAGTTGTTCCTCTCCATCTTCGGTCCTACCATAACGGTCTCAGAGACTCAGAGACAACAGGAGTATGCACGATCGAACCTCCCCCCTCTTACACCGAAACCCACGTGCAGAGACCTCCCCAAGGCGGATAAATCCCCGACGACCCCCATCCGTAGTTCAATCGTCGAGATCGAGCCTGCGATTCCAATCGACCTTGGTCGACACGGGCAGCTTGCTCGAACATACTTGTACCTCCGCCCTTCAACGAGATGGCCGTTGGTCCCGCAAACCACTCCCCCCAATCCATGACATCAAAACCAAGCTTCTCCCGACATTCTACCGGACCGCAGATACATCCACCCTCGCGTCGTCCCCTCGAGAAGTCCCAGAAAGAAAATACGAAGACAATCGACTTCTTATCCATGGACGCTCCCCCCTACAATGCAATCCTGGGCGCCCCGCAATCGCAGCCATTCCAGATGTTGCCATTCTACGTACCATCTATGCGTAAAGTTCCCTACGCCTTTCGGCGTGTCGACCATCAGGGGACAAGCCTGCCAACAAGTGTTTTGAAGAATAAACGCGCGCCTCCATACAGACACCATGACCCAAAGAGATCACGCCTTTGCCAACCCGGTCGAACAGAACGATCATTAACCTCGCTCCGACGGAAAAACTGTTCTTATCTCAAAAAATTTCTATAATGAAAACCCCCCTGACGCGCAGCTTTTGAGTATTCATGTCTTCTGCATGAAAACCACGACATGCTGGGATAGATAGAGCCTCACCGAACACCGACTTACCTCAAAGCAGGGACCTACCCGTCAGACAGAAATAAGAGAACCTTCTGTGGCAAAAGAACACCGAGGTTTTCTGAATAAAGTCGAAAACTCCTGCCGCAGGTTTATTAGAGAAATTACTTACCCATCTATGGCTCGCAACTCGTAAGTGAAAAAGAACTCCGAAAAATGGCGATGTGCGTCAGAAAAACTTTTCACGTACTTGAATATAAGCCTGTTCAAAAACTTCTATCCACTGCCGAAAATCAGACAGCTCCGTCGATTCTTCGCAGGGGTACTCGTATGAGCTGTCCCGACGCCTTCCCAGGCTTTACCACCCAAATCCGAATTGCCGAACACGAAAACATTACATTATTCATTCACCGACCAGGACCTTCTGCTACAAAGTTCATGCTTTCGGCTTGAAGAATGCAGTGCAACCTACAGCGCAGACGACTCGGTATTCAAGAACAGAGGGCAAACATAGAACCTTATGTCACACCTGCTGATAAAACGTATCGCGAAAAACAAAACACCTCGAAGACCTCCGTGAAAACGCCTTCGACACTGTCGAACATTACAACATTAAGCTCCCAATCCCCTTTAAAAGCTCATCTCGGTTCGTCATACGGGCCAATTCCCTAGGCTATGGTGCGCTAAGGGTTGGGCCAAATCCCCGAAAAAATGCAAACCATACAAAACATTGGAAAACCACCTCAAACAATCCAGAATATACAGAAACTAAAACGGAAGCGTCACCGGCGCTCAGTAGATCATTTCAAAACCTCGAAAACGTGCCCTCCCTTCTTCTCAAAAATCTTCGAGTGAAAACTAAGCGTGAACAGGATTTACGGAAACTTATCAGTCAATTAAAAGGAAAACCATGCTGCCAACCACCGTCCTTCCCCCTCATTGCCAAGCAACAAGACTCTTCCTCTACACTCAGTACTAGTGACAATCGGTCAGCAGTAATTGTTCGAGAAGAGCGCCCACAGCATCGATTCAACTAATCAGCCACATTCTCCACGCGGCCAAGTGAGTACCCTCCCTCGAAAAACTCTCTTCGCTATCTCTGCTGCCCGCAGATTCGCCATCTACTTCCAGCACACCCCATCAAAAGTAAGACGACCAACCTCTTCGAAGAATACTCCACTCTCCTGAAATCTTTGAACATTGTCAAAAAATGGCAGTGACGTCGAATTCGACATCGAACCCTCCCACGGACAACCACGAAGAGTCAAGCGCTCTAGATTTCGTCGCCGAACTCACAAACAGACTGAAAACAACCTGAAACCCCGAAAAAACCACAACCATGGACCCTCCACTTTACGGAGCCTCAGGCCGAACGCATCAAAGGAGTTGCATCTCCTCACCATCCCTGAATTCACCTTCCTAAAAGTCCAGAAATACACTTCCCGCGTCAACAAACAATCAAGCCGAATATTGAGCCCTCATCGCTGGCTCAAATCGCCAAAGACTCGAGCACGGACAGCTCAGCTACATCGACTCCAAGCTAATGTAACCAGCTAACGGGATCCTATCAGACAAAAGACGAGCCTGCTCAAAGTACTCCAACTCACCAAAACTCTTCTCCAGCAGTTCGCTCAGCGCCCCTATTCACATCCCCCCCCGAGATGAATTCCTAGAAACGAGCGCTCGCCCAAGGAGGAGAGCCATAAAGCACTAGACATCCTGTTTTCCGCCTTCCGAATGACCCACAAATCTTCACATTGAGTCCAACCCCCGAAAGTGAATGAAATGACCATCTGCCCTACCTCCAGACGAAGCTCCCGGACGACAGGATAGCTCCAGGACTCCAGGTAAAAAGCTGCCAAGCATCGTTGTCTCCCCATGGACAACTGTCAGAGATGCTACTCGCTCCCCCTAGCCAAATGCCATCCGGAGAAAAGACTCGAAAAACCATACTTGACAAATTCACTCCGAGACTGCGGAACCTCACGCCCCGCAGGCAAAACCTCGCCCCTACAAGTCCTTCGCCAAGGGATATTCGGCCATCCCTCCAGAGGACGCCAAAGCAATTAGCCAGAGATGCCCCCAATGCCAGATTACTCGAATATACCTAGAAACAACCAGCAGGTCAACTACACCCTATAACCAGCTCTTGCCATTTTCAATGTGGGCCTTTCACTTCTTGGGCCCATCCCGAAATCTGAAATAAACCTTACCCAGTACTCTTAGCAACGGATATTTCTTCGAAATGCGAAGCAAAAAGCAGCATGGCCAACCAAACCGCACAGGGGTCAAAAAAACTCAATATGACACAGCTCATATGCATCGCGTCCCCTTCACCTAATCTCGACAACGGAGACCCCTCACAGCGGCCTGCTCCGAGCTCTCCTCCAAAATGCATCCAAACCTGAGCTTCGCTTCGTTAGACACCTCATCACGGCCAGCTTGAAGGGATCGAACCCAAAAACTTCCCTCAACACACTGAAGAAAACGAATTGATAAATTTGGCTCGTCTGGCGTAACCGAGCTACCCGCAGCATATGGGTACCAACGCACACCAACAGCCTACGGTTAAAACCCTTTTCGCTTGTTTTCGCGGGGAACCCTTCCATCCCAGTCAGACTAGAGTTATACTCCCCCCGATCGAAATCCTAAGCAAACATCGACCCCACCGCTTTTCTATTGGCAACCACCAAAAACCGAAGCCGCAAGAGATTCAAAACTCGACCTCCTCGATGAAAACAGAAGCTGTCAGCTTTTCATACAGAGCACAAAGCGAAGATTCGAAAAAATACTACAACAAACACGTCCACAGGCGACGACCATTCCAACAGGAACCTGGGTCTTAAAATTAAAAAAAAAACAAACGCTGCCGAGAAGCATGGCACTTGAAAAAACTCGCTTCACAACTGGAAGGCCCTTCGTCATCCACAAAGTACTCGCCCCTAACACATTACAAATTGTTAAAGCACGAGGACTCTCACCCAAGACCATGAGCGGCAACAACATCAGAAGTTTTACTCATAAACTCCCTATACCAAGTTTATAAATAATACATCCCCTTCTCAAGTCCCTGCTCCTAAACAAATCTTTACTTAGCGCACCGACTTCAAGTCAAGGGCATTCCCCTTTCTCAAGTCACCTGGCCTAAATACCTAAACTTAAGCGCAAGCCGACTCCAGTCAAGCATTCCCCCTTCTCCGAAGTCCCTGCCAAATCTCCTACTTACCCAAGCGCGACTAGCAGTTCACATTCCCCTTCTCGAATCCCTGGCCTAAATCCTGACTTTAGCGCGAACGCACTGCATCAAGCATTTCTCCTTCTCAAGTCCCGGCCTAAAATCCTGACTTATCGACCAAGACCGACGGCAGTCAAGGCATTCCCTTCTCGAAGCCTGCCTAAAATTCTAACTTACCCAACCAAACTCGGCATCCAAAGGCATTACCCCCTCCTCGAGTCCCCTTGACCGAAGCACTCCTTCGCCAAAATAATAATAATATTTTGAAGCCAGAACAAGATAAACCAAAATCTATAAAATGACTTTCTATACAGAAAAACTCAACCCCCCCCCAAACACCCCCAAACCCCCCCAACCCCTTGCCATTACAAAAACAAATTTTACAACAGTACAAAAAATTCAGTGTCCCAGTCTTCAAAAGACTCCGATCAAATTCTTACCACCAAAATCGCACCAAGAGTCCTCGGCACGTCATCAAGAGTAATCCGCGAACGGAACGAGACCGGCTAAGGATCTGATTAAACCCCTCCCGAAAAAATCCTTCACCCAGTGGAGCACAATTTCCCCGGAACTGGAACTCTCTCGGCCACTCCCGCCATTCTCAGCTCGAGAGGGATGACTGCCCTTCACATCTGTAAACAAAAGCAAACATCGCTCCATCTCCTCACAGACAATGGTCGAAGAACTTACAATATGACGGGCCCTGCAAAGTATACACTCGTTCATATCCAAACCTTCAAAGAATCCTCGTGCAAACTGCCCCGATCAAGAAGAGCTGAGGCCTCCAAAGTAGTCGACTAAATTCTCCAAGCGCCCCCTTCATAAACCTTTAAATTCCAAGTGACCGCCAGAATCGAGACACCCTCATCACGAACCCCGATCAGAACTCACAAGCGCTCCTCCAAATCCCCTGAAATTTCGTTACTCGCCGCGTCTGGGAAACTCATCCATGCCCCTCATCGCCGAACGAATCCGTTTTTCAGCCAGATACGAAGACGTTCCGGACTCGAGACCTACGTTCTAGTCCAAATACCGACAGCTCATTCTCTTTCGAACTTCCTCTCCGCGCCTATAGCTCCCCTAGCCTAAGCTTGTCCACCAAGTCAACACACACGGCGCCCAACCCTTGTCGTCGAGAGTCCACCCTTTCCCCCTCAGGCATTGTTCGCGGAGGTTCCGCCGAACTTCTTCCATGGCTCCTCCGCACTGGGCCCAGCAGAAAACTGACGCTTCAACATCAGACCCTTTATTCCCCCCCGTCCCCCAGCCTTTCGTGCCGCTAACCTAATCTCATCAATGATGCCCAGATCGTCCTCCCTCTCAAGAATCGGTCGCTACCCGAACTCCCTTCAACCCAGAATCTCCGGATTACGACGCACTCCTCTTCGCCGGAAGAACCCCGAAAAAGCCCCCGCACATCAGCGAAAAAACCCTTTTCCTATTGCCGAAGCCGAACCAAACCCCAACTCAAAGCTCTGGGACGCTTTTGAGGAAACACCGAGTCAGAAAAACAGGATTAACATCCTCGCCCAAAAAAAAAAGAGAAGAAAAAGGGGGAAACAGGAAAACTGTCAAGACTCCCTGTTACACCCGCACCTCAAGTTTCGAATCGCGCAGATAGTCTTCGGCATCTGCACCCGCATTTTCGAAATCTCATCTACTCTGCGAAGTGTCCCTCGGAAACCAACTCCCTCTCCCAAGGAACCTCTCCTCACGTACCGCTTCGAGGCTCACAAAACCTCACTCCGCGAAAATTAACAAAAAAACGCTTATACCATCAGCGAAAAACCTGTATCTCTCACCTGAAAACGCAAATCTTTCCCTCAGGACGAAAACATCCCCGCAGTCGAGGATTCACCTCCCATCGAAAAACTGCTTTGAACAATCTCGAACATCCCAAGAATCTCCGACGCCGCCTAACTCCTTGCAGGCAGTAATCATTGTGACGCATTCGCGGCACAAGCTGCCCATAGGAACGATTTACCCGAAATAATAGAGACGTTCACGAACTCACCTGGAAAGAAGAAACAGCCCTCCTGCGAAGTGATGGAGCAACCACTCGCTATTTTCCCCTCCGCGGAATCATGAAGTTCCCCGTCTCCGACCGGATGCTCCGAACCGAACTTCCGGGTCCCCCCCATACCTGCAGCACCTCTCTCCAAAAGTATGCAGCTGTAAGATACACTTCCTCACCTCGAAAGAACGTTGTATTCGCCACATATCCTTCGCTCTGTGCGCGATTTCTAACCCATTCTCAAACCTAAAGAGGGCAGCGAGAAGAAGAATAAAATAACCTCAAACCAAAATCCCCACCTTTTCATATATATTGTCCTTGGAACCGATGCTCCGATTCCCGAGGACTGACTTAGCCCGCCAAAAATTCGAAATTCGCAAGAATTCTTGGGGCCGAAATTTTATCTTCCCTTTTTCCAAAAAACACCAGAGGAATGCAAAACACAAGATGCACGTCACGAATTACCCGTTCAAAATAAACTCTACAAGCCAAAAAAAAAAAAAAATTTACAAGCTGACTCTACAAGCATAAAATCACGCACAGACGACCAAAATTCTCTTCCGACGACGGCATCTCTTCCTCCAACTCTCGACTACGAGACTTCAGCACCCCCTTCCGTCAGTCAATCTTCAAACTTGGGACCGCCGCCCTCCAATCCCCTCGAGCGAGTGCACTGCGATTCCAACTCAGGCAATCGTCCTTCCCGCCTCAGACCGCATCCAGCCTCTCGAATAGAAAAAAGAACCTCGTCTATCTTCCGTCGAAATCATTCGCCTTCTGTTTGAGTGTCGCCACCTTCTGTTGAGCGGTCGCCACCTTCGTCGAGAACCGCTGCTGATCTTGTCCCCCAGATTCTTTATCTTGTCAAGATGGGAGCGACGCCGAGCAAAGATTCCCGTCGAAACAAACATGCAACCTCTCTGACCAGATGCAACGACTACCGGCGGCCCGAAGAGAGTCATCGCCAACATATGACCCTTTTCCATCATCTCCCTGAACCCCCATGCACCGCGCAAAGTACACTCACCTTCTCCAATCCCTTAACCTCGTCAGCCCACCCGTTGATACATCCCCCCCCGAAATGGCTGTCCGCAACAATTCATCCGTAAGACTGGCGATACTGCCCTCCCTAACGCTGAAGAACGTATCCTTGGTCTTCGACGCCCTGTCTCAACTGAAGCGTCTCCGGTCGCTTGCCGCCTGCCCACTGGATCCCATTCTCCCTTGAGACCACCGGGCTATTTCCTGAGAAGAGATCCATCGCTCAGTTCTCCTCGTCAAAACAAAGTCCATCGAGTTCGCAATATTTATAGATCGCTACGTACAACTGGCAATTGGGCACGCACATCAATGCCGCTTCACGAACTATCGGACATTGTAATTATCGCGCCTCCATCTGAACGTCCCGCGTGTTCACTAATTCTCCAAAGAGCAAAGGGACATCCCCACACACACCTCGCCCAACTCGAACAGAAAAGGAGTATCTCCGGAAAAGCAGACGCGAAGAAGCATGTGAAAAGAAGAAGCCCCACGCGACATCTGACCTTGGATTTACTCCTGAGGAAAACCTGTTTTCCCTCCGACAGAATGACCGCTGACATACCATACAGGAGTCACAATACTAGACCATCCGCAGCATAAATGGCCGTCGCTTAAGCATTAGGTTAACTCGGCCTAGAAAAACTAAACAAACAGGCTCAGGTTATATATCACTTTCCTACAACACCTTCCAAATGGCTGGAATCCAAAAAATATCCTTCAAATACTTAACCAAAAGAACGCATTCTAGTATCTTTCAATCCTCCTCAAAAAGCCTGTTTCCCGCCCGGCGGTATCCTCTC
>KZ451973.1:283625-313110 GCA_002786265.1 Apostasia shenzhenica | reverse complement strand
CTCACAAACTCGAAAAAATTCGATGCCAATTACAATTTTCCAAGTTCATTACCACATATCTTGACGGGCGCCTCGAGCTCCAGCAGACACGGTTGACTAAGGAAGACAACCTTCGCAGCGCGGCACAACTGCCGAATCTCCGCCTCCGTCATGGGGACCTGCCCCACCGTTCTCGCATTCCTCGCTTCAAGCAGCCGCGATATGAGACCGTCCACGGCCGCATCGTCCATCGCCACCTCCATCATTTCCGCTTGTCAGAGCAACCAAACCCTAGCTTGCGCGGTCGATAAAGAAAAAGGTGAAGGAGGAGAGGAAGGGGGCAAAAGGAGATCAGCTCTTGCCGCGTTCGCTAATTCTCTCTCTCTCCCGCGTGCTCGCCGCCTTCGCCGCTGCCCACCTCTCCCATCCAAAGCTCCGCTGTGCCGCCATCAGCTTTCCCGCGGTCAGATCGATAATTGCCCGGGTCTCGAATTGACCTTGAGTCGGCCTTATTGACCACGTGATCAGATCTCGAATTTATTTTTATGTTTTTTATTTAAAGTAAAATTTCAATCAGGCACCACAAAGATTTATTATTTTCAAACAACATGCTCAAAATCTATAATTTTCAATCAGCACCCCTCATTGAGGGCAAATATCACTGGCGGCTGTCATACTACCTACCATCTGAAGATGAAGCGAATACTACGCAAAATACCGCGCAAGCCCATCTCGCCGCCGGCGGTGGAGCGCGAGCAGCCGTGGAGCAAGGAGAAGCAGGATCTGTTCCTGGAGAATCTCCGAATGTGCAGGTCGGTGTTCGATTTCTCCGATCAGGCGAAGAATGCGAAGGAGAAGGAAGAAAAGCTGCAGATTTTGCTGGATCTGAAGGACGTCGTCGAGACTTCTACCGCTAGCTTCAGCGAGTTGGTGTTGCATGAGGCCACGAAGATGGTGGAGGCCAATATCTTCCGATCTTTGCCCCTTTCCTCTGTTGGAAAGAAGACGAAGGTTATACTTTCTCTGTCACTTCTCGAGGATCAAGATCCAATGATTGCTTACCAAACTTCCGATGATGAGGAGGAGGCAACGTTTGCGGAGGGCTTCAAGGAGGAGGAGGTGCCAGTAGTGGAGCCGGCCTGGCCGCATCTCCAGATCGTCTATGAGTTCTTCTTTAGGCTTGTAGCCTCGCCGGATACGGATGCTAGGATTGCTAGGCGGTATATTGACCGCTCCTTCATTCTCCGGCTGATCTCTCTTTTCGATTCCGAGGTTCCACGGGAAAGAGAGTACTTGAAGGTAATTCTGCATCGCATTTACGGTAAATTCATGATTCATCGGCCGTTCATCAGGAACGCCGTGAATGATGTGTTCTACCAATTTATTTATGAGACAGAGAAGCACAATGGAATTGCAGAGCTTCTCGAGTTTCTTGGAAGTGTAGTTAGTGGTTTTGCGATTCCGCTGAAGGATGAGCACCTACTGTTCCTCGTCCGAGTATTGGTTCCTCTTCATAAGCCTAAATGTCTTGAGTTGTATCACGATAAACTTGCCTACTGCATTACTGGGTTTGTAGAGAAGAATTATAAGCTAGCAGCAACGGCCATTAGAGGGTTGTTGAAGTATTGGCCATTTAGCAATAGCTCAAAAGAAGTTTTGTTCCTCAAGGAGCTGGAAGAAATTCTAAAGGTCACAAGAGAACTGGAGTTTCAGAATTGCATGATGCCTCTCGTTCATCAGATTGCTAGATGCATTAGTAGCCCACACTTTCAGGTATTTGTCTTCTCATTAATTAAACTTGTTAACTAATTTTAGGAGGCATTTAGTTCGATGATATCTTGATGTTTTGATATCTAGATATTATCTTTTGATTAACAATTGTATAATTTTTTAGAAGATTATCTAAAAATATTTTCAAACTAAACAATTATTTTCTCTAGATATATGTTATAGTATTAAGATAATATTGAGCCAAATGCTCCTTTAGTGACTTCATTTGAATTTGATGAGTGCGAGTGATCTTCTTGGCCTAGAGCTCAAAAAGTGCGGCTCATAGAATTTCATGAGCAAGGTTTCATACTAATCTATGAGGTGATATTTCGAGGACAAAGCCATGAATCCTAGTATAACTTGTCCGGTTGTCCCAAAATGGACAATACTTTGATGTTATGAATTAGTTCATCACAAATATCGTAGTTGTTAATCTCTCATTGTTAAGCACTTTTTTTCTTTTTGAGGTATCTTGTCTATTAAAAACTAATTGTTAGGATATATTGACCTTAATTTTTTTATTTCATTTATGCTCACTATTCATTCAATAAAAAATTATATTAAGTTTTTAATGTTGACCACTAAAAAGAGAAGGCAAGAGAGAGACCTCTCCATTTTAATCATCTATAGTAATTACCTATGACAAACTTTCTTAATTTAATTAGGGGTGGCAAAATGAGTTAATAAGTCAAGTTTGACCTAAATTGAATCTAAACTGACCCGAGTATCTCAATAAGAACCCAGTCAAAATTAATGACCTAATTAATAAATTAGTCGAGTTAACTCACTAACTTGACCATATATAAATTAAATATTTATCCAGGTCGGGTTTACTAGTTGGTTCATATATTGACCTAATTAATAATTGATTTGATGCATTTTAATGAATTTTAACTCCAAAGTTTATTAAATTTGATGTATTGCATGTTGATATTTTTGTGACATATCCCTATGATGTCTGAATTCATGGTATATATATATTGTGGGTGTGGGTAACTTGATTTCTAGGATTTCATTCAGATTAGTTAACCAGTTTTTTTTTTAATTTGTTGAAATTCTTTCTACTAATTTGATGTGGTATGTTGGCATTGGTCATCTTTTGATTCTTCTTGTGTAACTACATAGATTTTTAATGCTTCAATACTGTTTTGAGCTGTGTTACTTCTGTAGCGAAAGAGAGTTATTGAAGTAAATTAATTTTTGGATGGATAATCTAACTTGAGCTTGAATGATTCAGGTTGCAGAGAGAGCGTTATCTCTTTTTAATAACGATAGAGTGGTACATCTGATTTTCGGTAACCTAAAGATCACATTTCCTATTATCTTTCCGGCTATAGAAAGTAACATTCGTGGCCATTGGAAACAAGACGTGCGAGATCTATCTGAGCATGTGATGAAGCTCTTGTTAGATGCAAGCCAGGAGATCTCCATGGAGTACTTGCTTGAGATCCATCGAAATGAGACGACGAAAGTGGAACTTGCAAAAAAGTTTCATTCAGACTCGAAGCAAATAGAGGTTCTAACACCGAAAGTAATGAACGCCAAAATTCTTGAATGGGAAGAGACCACTGAAGAAGATCAATTCAACATGCAAAGTGTCGAGCTAATGAAGCCTTTTCAGTTCCAATGGGAACCTCCGCCAAAGGGATGGATCAAAGTGAATTTCGCCGGCGTAGTGCAACATGATAGAGCTGGCGCAGGAGCTTTAATTAGAGATTCATGCGGTAACTTATTATGTGCAGTTGCTTTGATGCTAGATACCTTCTCTGTTCCTTCATCTGAATTTAGAGGTGCATGGGAAGGATTGAAGCTGGCTTCTTCTATGGAAGGATACGATGGAGTTTGGCTTGAAGGTAATTCTCAGAGAGTGATATCTTGGATAGAGAAGGCTACAAAGGAAAGAAGGTCTTTTGAGTATAAACCCAGTCTAGTTGATATAATTCATTGGTTTACATCTTTTAGTGACTGCCAATGCACTCACATGTATCTTGATGGGAACAAACCTGCAAATTTTCTTGCTGAATTTGGTGTATCAAATTCAAGAGTTTTTACTTCTGAGGATGATATTCCACCAGAACTTCTCAGTCTGATTGAGCAGGATAGAAATGGAGAAGTATATGTTTTAGATGATCCATGGATGCGCTGCTGGATCGAATGGTCTGGTCCGTCCATATTCAAGATGGTTGGATCGAGTTGCCGCTCAAGCTTGAGCTTAGATTCATTAAGATTCGACTCTTAAGCTCTGTTTGGTAATAAATAAATGAAAATTTTGATTAAAATTTTTAGCTATTTTTGAAAAATGTGTATCATATGAAATAAAGTAAATTGGTTATATTGAAAATTGTGTAGAATGTGAAATAAAGTTGATTAATTTATTGAGAATTATGTTGGATGTGAAATAAAGTGATTGTTTAATATTGGAATTTGTGTGAGATGAGATATAAAATAATTTTTTAAGTTTTTTTAAAATAAAATTAAGATTTTGATTATAGCTAATTTTAGTCGTGATTTTTAGCTCATTGTCAAATAGAACTTAATTAAAATGTGCACACATGTATTAGTATTTATGATTTACCTTGTTTGGTTCATGGATGAAAAAAGTTAAATTAATATTTTATTTATTTTTTAAATTTATCACATATTTTAATTACTTTATTTAATGTCTAACGTAATATTCCAATTTCAAAAATTAGGTTTGTTTTATATCTAACACAAATTTAATATTAAATAAATTTTATTTTACATATTATATATATTTTTAATATTAAAATAATTTTTTCTATTAAATATATAAAATAAATTTTTTTTCCCAAAAAGTAATTCCCAATTAAATGAGGCCAATAGGTTTGAAATGTCAATAACGTATATAATGAGGTATCTTGTAGTCATAGCTGTTCTTAATTTTCTAATTATTCTAGAAACTAGTTGGAATTTATATTGATTTGAAATTTGTTTCTTTTCTTGTGGTTTGAGTTTAATTTATTCAGAAGAAATGTCAAGTTGAAATTGATAGGATGAATAACTTGATTGTATTTTTCTAAATTTTCGTATTTTGTGTGTACTGTGTAAAGTATTTTATTATATTTGTGTTATAATTAAACATTTGCAGTTATTAGTATAAGTTTTGAAACAAAATTTTTAGCCCTACGAGTGGGGATTGCATGCAATCTCAATTATTTTTAGAAAACATTTAGTTTAATGTTATGTTGATGTTATATTATTTTATCTTGAAAAAAAAATTATCAAAAGAAAATAATTCTTTAGTTTGATATTATCTTTAAATAATTGTCTAAAAAATTATAAAAATATTATTCAAATCATGGCATCTAAATGTTATGATATCTAAATAATATGACATATCATCAAGATAACATCGAATTAAATACCCTCTTAGTTTGTAAACTAAAGTGGCAAGAGGTGAGCAAAGAAGTCGAGTTGTAAGTTAGTGAGGACATTTTGTATTTGGCCCACTGAATGGTTGGCCAGCTAATAGGGGCTGGCACGTCAATACAAGGTGAGGCCCATTGCTAACGTGGTGGCCCCCATTGGCCAATCGCTCAGTAACTTTCTTTCAATATATTTAAATATTGACTACCAAAAATATGATAAATTTATCTATTTTATTGTAGAAATAACTTTTTTTGAAAATAAAAAATGATAATTTTATATAAACATTAAAAAAATCACAAAATTATAGCTTTACAATAGACATTTAAAAAGTTATAACTTGATGACCCAAATTTGATAATATTTCAATGTTAGTTAAAAGTCAGTCGTCATTCTGACTATATCTAAATACTTCCTAACACATACAATAATATGTATATAGAAATATCTTTAAAAGGTATTTAGGGGGCGTTTGATTCGATGTTATCTTGATGTTTTGTTATGTAATGTAGATGTCATGACATCTAGATATCATCTTTAGACCAATAATTTTATGATCTAATAGAAAATGCTCCGTAAATATCATTAAACCAAACAATTATTTTCTCTAGATAACATTGAACCAAACGCACCATAAAAAATAAAAATATACAACTTTCAACATATATAAACAGACATGTATGAAAGAGAACACAAGAAAAATATTTATAAAGCACCATAAAAAATAAAAATATACAACTTTCAATCTTTGAAAAATATTTTTGCAAGAAAATCAATAGCAAAATGTCTCTCTTATATTATATTTTTGTTTGCAAAAGGTAATTTGAAAGTTTTACAAATTCCAACACCTACATACAATACACTCTTGATATGTGCATTTTGCCAAGTGAAATAAGCTTCTTGGATGATAAAATAAAATAAAATAAAATAACCAAAACTGAGCAGCACTTGCCCTTCATGAAGCTATATTTACAGCAAAAGCATCAGGCAGGCTTAGAAGGCTTTGAAGCTCTCTCTACTATAATCCTGTACTATCTACCAAACATCACCATCAAATTCCTCACCCAAATCTTGAGGTCTGGACTATCATCTTCTTTGTTGCCACTTTTCTTTTAATGGAGAACTTCCATTTCAACACTATTATTAATGTCCCCCACCAGGCATAAGGCCTCCAGTGACTTCTTGTGATGAAGCTGGCCACAGCCGACCCCAGATCAGCCTGAGATAACAATGTTAAACCAGAATTGTAGTAGTCAAAGTTGTCTTCGCCGAAAAGTTCTTGGCTCCTGCATTCCTCCAACATGATGTGAGAGCTGGATATTTTTTCGACTTCTCTCGGGTTGCAGCTGTGGAAAATGGCTTGAGACTCTGGCTCGTATCTGGATCCAAAACCTCCCAAGGCTTGCTGAAAGTACGAATCGAAGCCTTTGGTGAAGATATCCGGCGATGTGATAGGCGAGTAATTGAAGTTAAAGCCTCCGTCAGTTTTTAAAGGGCTCAAAGAATTACTGTAGATGTCATCAGAAGGAATAGTATTCTGGGTAGCTTGAGAGGAGACACCCATAATGCCTCCGATGTCCAAAGTGAGAACTTCACTCAAGTTCTGATAGGCTTGCTTAACAAGTATTTTTGCATCTACCTGTTAAGACAATGAGTTTTAATCCATGGCTTTTCAGTGAATCAGGATTCGCAATTATGTTTAAATCCAATTTTAGACTATTAGATACCAACTGGATCTCAAGTGAGGATTCACCCAAAATGGAGTTGGTGCAACTCAAAATCAACTATGTATGCATAAGAACATATATTCAGATCTTTACAGTGTATGTGTAGAGAATGTATAATAGATTAAGGCATAGATTAATAGAATTACTGTAAAATGTAGAATATTTATAACCTAAATTTTGTTCAAGATATAAGGTTACTAATTCAATTTGAATCAACTCAAATGAACAGATGCCTGCCCAAACTGTGAAGGCCAGAAACCAACCTGTTGGGCATCTGAAAGGTCATCATATGGGATGAACTGCTGATCAGAAAGGATGCCTGTCACTTCGCCGACAACATTGAAAACCACACCAGCTTTCCTCTGGCCATCAACATAGTACAAATGCAGTTGACTGGTCAGCGTGCATGTCCGAGCATGCTCTACTGTAACTTCCCACATCTTGGCCGACATACCGCCGCCTAATATCTGTATGTTTTATTCCGACACAGGTAATGGTCAGTCATGACTAAAGGGCCTGTGAAAATTAGCATTAACAGTACAAATGGTAATAATTACTAAATAGAAATATCTGACAGAAAATAATAATAAAAAAATTCGAGATATATATACATTTCGAAGCCTTGGAGCATCTGTCACCAGCAAAGTGAGGAAATCCTTGACAGTGTTGATGTTCTCACTGCTCAAACGCCTGTGGAAAGCACCATCTTTCCCAATCTTCTCTAGGCGCCAAACTTCATCCCGCAATGACGGCGGATAATGCTTTTTGTACACTGCCAAATAGCAGAGGGTTTTAAGGTACTCATCAATATGATCATATTTATAAACACAGCAGTGAATATAGCCACATATAAACAATAAGACTACCATCAAACAGAAAACATTGACAAAAAGGGGTCTGGGTTTCATGAATTTGAAGTTCACAGGCAGTCAGTGGGACTTATAACCCTAAGCAGTATTGATTAACTGAGATTTTTCCTCATAATCATCAAAAGCATTCCTGTGGTGCTAATAGTAAGTCATCTTCCAGAAATGTTTTGAAAATGTGTACTGCAGAATGCAATCCACAATGCAATATGAACTAACTAGCAATCCTCCTAGCCATTATTCATCGTGAATATGTAAAAAGAAATTTTCCAAGAGACCAAAATAGTGATATGGGATGAGTGGTTTGAATTCAACTTACAACAATAATTCCCAAACATAATATAATCTCTTACACTAACTTATTTACCCTCATCCAAAGGCAAGAATTTTTCCAATCTAATACCATATCGAGGAATAGATATGGATAAGGTGTGCCTCCTACAAGGGATACTCTAATCCTTGCCCACTTAAATGCACCAAGGCTTTGAGGCAAACCTTTGCAAACCCGAATTAATAGGAGAGAACTTGTTCATAAGAAATGCAGGGGTAGAGTTGATTTGAATAACACTACAGGTCATGGAAAAATAAACAACCAAACTCAGCATATGCAAAGTTGATTTGAAAGATATACTGGTCGTTCTTAAGAACAAGTATCCTTTTATGTAACAGATTAATCTCAGACCACAAACAATTTGAGAATCGAATTAAAACGTTATTACCTACACCATAATTGTAAACATTGAGAAACTAAGATTTTGCCTTTTAAGATAATTGAACAAGCTCCTAATTAAATGTAATCAACTTATTCCTTCAGAAATGACAAATCAGAATAAAGAAATGTGCTAGTATTCTCAAAAAGCATAACATGAAAATTGCCAATAAAACATTTAATTTCAATAGCTAGGAATATTATGAGAGCTCTTTATAATCTATCTATCTATCTATCTATATATTATATATATTCAAGTTCGAACTTCACACCTTAACTATGCTGCATAAAAGAGTTTGAGAACATTTCTCATAACATGAAATGGGATTTGTATTGTCACAGCATTCTGTTGTCATCTATGACATGTCATATTGAAAGTCAAGATGCAGACGGGGAAAAACGCTAGCCTCTAAGCAATCATGCACAAAAAGAAAGAAACACATTTTCAAACTCACATTCGCCACGATGATCTTTAACCATGAATGCTTCCGTCTTTGCTTCTCTTACTCTAGTACCATTTAAGGAACCATCCACAACTCTAGCCCCAAGTTTAAATTTCCTGCTTCTTGTCCAACTAGAATTATCTGTAAATGAAAGCTCTCCAACAACTCCAATACCCTCATTGAGCTCAACAAAGATATCCCCAGTCAGTAGGGATCTTTTCCCTTCCCTTTCTTTAACAATATTACTTTTAAACTCCTCTGCAGTCCAATTACTGTCCTCATTCCCTTCGAAATCCCCCTCCAAAACTACTATTTCAACCTTCAACGAAGATTCAGGACGTGATATGACGGTTTCTCCGGTCAAATCATCAACTAAAGCTATACTTATAGAAGAAGAATCTTCTCCCTCAATTCTAGTACCGGTAAACACTGGAAGAGAAAGCTTATTCATGAAACAAAGTTGTAAATCTCTTGAACATGATGTATTTATCTGCTTTCCACGTTCTCTGATATCACAAGCCAAGAAAGCGTTAGACAAAAATCCATTTTTTTTATAAATATAAAAGAGCCACAAAATGAGAACTACCAAGGAATTGGCTGCAGTAATTTTTTAACTTATAAAAGCATAAAATAAGAAATCATATGCAATCATGATTAAATAACGTAAATAATGAAAATGGAAGTCATTTTGATTGTTAAAATGCCAGAAAACTCAATCAGAGTCACAACTCCATACCTTGAAATGCTAGTCAAGTGATTCGCTAGAGCTAATTCAACTTCTTCTTTCACCTGGTCATGAACGCAACAGAAATGGAATTACTAGGGCTGTCCTGAAAACTAATATATCTCCCAAAAGCTCTTAGTTTAGTAGCATAAAAACAGTATACTATGATATTACATTTGTAATAATTTCTTTACACAAGATAAAATATCAATCTATATCCTTCACTGATATCAGCATTGCAAACCAAAATAGGCTTGTAAGCACTTATTCATTAAATTTAAGTTGTCTAAGCTAATAGATCTTTAGCATCTCATTTTCTGGATTTTTTCTTGCTGAATATCATATTCACTAATACCTATTTCAATCCTGTATGATGAACTAATGTTATCTACATAAAAAACAACTCAAGTGATGACCAAACGAGTTATATACCATTTAAACTCGATCAACTTTAGGTAATAGTACGATAAAAAAAATTTAGGTAATAGTATTAATTATTTTCAAATAATTTCAAAATAGCCCAATTGATGACCAAGCAATTTATACAATTTGTTCCTAACAAAAAAAAATTTATACAATTTGAACTTGACTCAAATCTAGATAATAATTAGCTAATATTTGTAAAATATTTCTTTAACAACAAATAGTTTTATAAATCCAAATTAATATATACATTGGAAAAAGCTCAGAACCAGATGGAACAGGTCTAGAATTTTTTGAATCTGGTTCAACTGAACCTGTTCTCCGTTCCAAACCGATTCATACATCAGCAGCTAGACCAAATATAGAATTGGAACCAGTTTGAACTAGACAATATCAATTCCCATCCAACCAGACCTTTCTTTTCACATTCCAATCCAGAGAAGATCAAGCTCATCCAAGAATGGCCGAACCCAAGGATCACAATGAGATGCAGAGCTTTTCGAAGCATGCCAGAATGTGAAAAAAACTAAACTAACCTTCCATATGGGAGCCAAAGCATGAAAGGAACCTTCTCATTACTGAAAAGAAAGGTCCGCATATTGACAACACATTGAACAATGCCGGCAACATGTATGAGGTTGTGCCCTCTTGAACCTTGAAGATGATGAACCAAAAATAAGGGGTCTACATCCCATTGCTCATACCATCGAGACCATTTGAGAGCATCTCAATGGACTTCCTCAAATGTCTACCAACTACTCCCCATGGTTGCAAAAAGACTTTCAGAAAAAAAGGTTGAACTAGTAGCCCACAAGGTTACCGACATCAACAAAGAAGCCACACGATCATTTTCTAAAGCTGTGTAATTACATCATGGTCTGTCAGCATGCACACGCAACTCTCAAATAGTTTCTAGTGATCATTACTGGCCAAAGATAGATAAGGCTCTAAATAAGAGTGCAGCATTCCAACCCAAATGGACAGCCATACAAAAGTTATCAATAGAATGATCGTACAACTCCAGTAACTAACAAGGATAACCATGCCAAAAATCTGAACACTTGGGACCAAAAGTCTAACATACATACAATTCACCACAAATCAAGCAAATGTTGGCCCAACCAACAAGTCTCTCTTCTACCAGATTCTGAATTCCACCCTATTATCAAATCATGTTCAAGTCACCTAGTAATTTGCTCGAAAGAGCATTTCCCTGAACACAACAGATCATATTTTTGCAAGCATCAGCTTTGCAGATGTATTAGTGCCTGAACCTGAGTTTTAATTGTTTGATTTACCAAACAGAAACTGTAATGCCTTGTTTGCTAAGCTCCAAATTTATCAAAAGGCTAAGTTTGGCTTCAATTTTGAGGCCTATCAAAGACTCAAATCAAACAAACTGAATTCTTTTTTTGTCTTTTTCTTTTGGTGCAATACCAAAACCAATTCTTTCCTTCAAACTATTTGTTCTTCATTTTTACTGATTAAATAAGCCTCAAACCTCACTGGGTTTAACTAAGCCTTGAAATCAACAATATAATTGAGCCTCTAAATTCAGGCGTAGCCGTAATCTTAGCTACTGTATCATCAACCAAGGAATTGCATCGTCTGAGAAACAGTGCTCATCCTACTTATATAATTAGCTACCACCTCAGCTTGAACAGACTAAACATCTCTAATTCAACATCAGGCCCTGAAAACATTGCATCAAACCAATTTGCATACAAACAAAATCCCATCCCAATATGCCCAATCTTCACAAGAAATGCTCCATCAAACTGAAAATTTCCAGAAGGAATGCTGAAAGGTGCAACATTCGATTAGAATAACAAGGAATCGATTAGAATAACAAGGAACGCGCGCTTACAACTCTCCTAACCAAGGGCTCCAGCGCAGAGAGCAGCCTCTTCAATGCGTCCGTCTTCAAAAACTCCATGAATATCCTACAAACAGTTCAAAAGCATCCAATGTTATCAAAAGATTTAAGAAAACGGAATCGTACAAAAAACTCTTTCAACTTCAAATTCCCCAAATTAAATTTAGCAAAACTAAAACCATTATCACCAAAAAAAGCACCGAGATAGAGTGACAAAAAGCAGCAAATCTAATCGGGAAAGTAAAGAGCAGGAACACACTGACCCTCTGAGCGCAGGTACCCTCTGCCGCTTCTCCTCGGGCAAGGCGGCGCCGCCGCCACCGGCGCTAGTGGAGCCCGCCACGCGCTCCTCCTCCGGCGGTGGTTGGCGCTTCTGTGACATCGCAGAGGCGCAGAACTGAAAGGGAAAGGGGATGAACAGAGCACAGAGCTCTGCTAGCTCCTACCTTCCATCCTCCAACACAAATCTCGGCGCCAGAGGCCACGCGGGCTGCCGGTCGGCTAACTTCCAAAAGCCACCGTCGTCTCCTTCTTCCTACTCCTCTCTCTCCCCTCTCTCGCCTCTTCTCTTTCTCTCTCTTATCTTCTTCTCACCTCTCGTCTGCGGTCTCTTGTCGATTAATTGAATGGGATTCTCCATCTGGTAAGTTGTACTGTGGGTAAAAGTGAGGACCCCGCAAAGCGTGTGTGGCAGAGGCACGGCCACAGCGAGAAGCACGCGAATGCACGATAGTATGGCTGTTCCTGTAGCCCGCCATGCCCAGGCTGAACCGCAGATCAGCAGGTTGGACCGTTGTCTACCACATTTGAAACAAAAATCAGATTACATTCCAGATGTTAAATTAATCAATTTTTATTACTTTAATAATTATTTTATAATAGTGATAAATTAATAAAATAAATAAGATTTCCGTTATGATATTTTATAATATTTCATTACAATATTTTAAAAATATTTCTAAATAATGGTGAATTATTGATTTAATCAATTTGATGCTTAATCTTATTTGAGTTTTACCAAATTACTTAATAATGACTGAAATTAATGTAAGTATGCAAAATTGAAAAATATAAGATATACGTAGAAATGAAAAATATGAAAATATTTAAAAATATATAAATAAAAAGCCCTTATTCATATTAAATCTGCTGATAAAGAGAGACGCAGTCCTGAGAATTGGCGGCATGTAATGTTTCTAATTCAGAACACTAGCACAAAGGAGCCAAGAATTATCCAGAAGAACCCTGATGATACTGAAATCTGAGAGGATTAGAAGAAGAATTTTTTACATGGAAATCGTTCAAGCAGAAAAACCACAATGCCAATTTCTTAGCGATTTTAAAGGATTTTATTAAAGAGCAAAACTTTTTTACAGGAGAGAAAGCGAGATTTCTTTTTTTTTTTTGAGAGAGAGAGAGAGTTTTTTTTTCTTTTTTTATTACAATGAAATTTTTATAGTTTAAATCTGTCTTAGAGCAAGTTACTTCAGAGAAATGGCTTATAAAGCAGTTACTTCAGAGAAATGGCTTATAAAGCAGTTACTTCAGAGAAATGGCTTCCGTCTCTGACATAATTTCAATTATAGCAGTGTAATTATAGCGTGGAGGCCCTGCTCATAAGGATTGCACGACCCCCTCAAGCTGGGGGAGACAACGACAGCTATAGATGACCAAATATCAGGGCCGATATAACTAGTAAGAAGTAATACATCACTTTCGATGGTTTGATATTTCTGCAAAAGTAAGGATAAATATGATCAGTAAAGCATCGTACACATTAGTAGGTAAACAGAATTTGAAAAGACTTTAGGTGCATGTGTATAGCTAAGATTCAACGCAGAATCCAGGTGTAAACAAAATCTCCTATTATTTTATTTTATAATTTAATCTTTCAAATTTTCTAAAAATTAAAATTAATAAAATACATATATTCATAAATATATTTATAATATTTTGTATTGCATGTTACTAATAATAAACATCTAAATAATCATAATCAGCAAAAAAAACTTTAAAAAATCTAAACAAGTTATTCTTTAAATGAATTAAGGAATTAAATTGTAAAATTAAAAAAATAAAAAATTTAATATATAATTGAAGATAAATTAAGAAGTATATATATAAATGCCCTTTAATAAAAATATAAAATTTATATAAAATGAAAAGTTAATCAAATATATGTTTCTAGTAATATAATGATCAGATGTAACTTCTTGCATTTGTTTGGGTAGGATTGATTGTCTCCTCTTAAAGTCGATTAGATATTTAACTGAACTTTAAAATTATTTAATTTTTTTTGATTTTGAGTTTAATAGTATTTTAATCATCTAATTTTGAAATCATTTTGATCTATAGTGTACTAATTAGTTTAGAATACACAATATCACGACTAAGTTAGTCATTTTTATCATTTAATATAACTCATAAGTGTCAAAAATAATTTTATTTATGCACTACATTATTCTCAATATAAAACATTAATTTTATTTTATATACTACATATATTTTAATATAACAATCAAATTTATACAATTTTAATATCAAAATTTATACAATTTTAGTGATGTAGTATACTACATCACTAAATCTACCTTGAAAAAATTATCCTAATATACACATATATGCATCACAATATTGTATGTATAAGAATATATATAGCACTACGTATAAGTTTTATATTACCTATACTACTATATATGATACTATGTGTAAGCTCTATCCTACATATATATATATGTACTACATTTTTTTTACAAAAGAGGTAATTTCACTTAGGCCCCTGAAAACACTCGACTTGTCACGCACGTCTACAATTTTAAAAACATGCCAGACAGGTCCCCAAAATAATTTATAATTTTTTAATTAAAATTTTGATTTAACGGAAGCTGTTTAATTGGACCTTATTAGAAGCTATCCTACATATACATATGTACTATATTTTTTTATAAAAGGGGTATTTCACTTAGGCCCCTGAAAACACTCGACTTGTCATGCACGTCCGCAATTTTGAAAATATGTCAGATATGTCAACTTACTGTATAGATCATTGTGGTTCTAATATTTATAAAAAACTTCTAATAAGGTCCAATTAAACAGCTTATGTTAAATTAATATTTTAATTAAAAAATCATAAATTATTTTAATGTGAAATTATAATTGTACCTCTCGCATATACAGAAGGACCACAATGATCTATACAGTAAATTTTGAGGACCTGTCTGGCATGTTTTCAAAATTATGGATCTGCGTGGCAAGCCAAGTAAATCCCAAGGACCTAAATGGAATTAACCCTTTACAAAAATATATTATTGGAAACTCAATATTAAGTACATATAATACTATATATCTACATATATAGTATTATCACATTTATATAAAATAATATTTTTCTTATATGTAACATCATCGTACTTGTATATAATATCATTTTCATTATTTTGAGTAATGCCTCTACTCTTTGATAAGCATCTATTTGTATATTTCAATGTATTAGTTTAACTATTTAAAAGAACATTGACGTTTTGCTGTTAAATTGTATATAGAATATAATGCCTTTTAGCTTGTTTATAGGATTGTGCATGTGATTTAATCGATAAGTTTGACGATCAAATTAAAAATAAAGTTCATATTTTGTTTTACATTTAAAAAAAAAAGAATAATTTCACTTAGACCTTAGAGGTTAGCGTACTGTATTACAAAAGTCTACAAATCTTAAATATATTGTTCAAGTTCATAAAAAATATTATACAGAATATTGTGGTCCGTCAGTGATAGAATCTGTTAATTATTTTAAAAATGATACAAATACTCTTATTTAATCTATCAATTTTCAAATTACACCACCCCTGTTTTCAGCCTCGTCGGACCAGCGCAAACCTGCCTGATCGAGTTATTCGCCACGGCGATGGCGGCTGCCTGTGCCTGAGGACACCCTGTGAACGAGGCTGCGAGCAAACGTAAGAGCGGTTGCCTGTGCTTGGTGGCTTGCAGTCAAGTCTGTGCTTGCGGCGCGAAGCCATGAGGGCGACGCTGCAAGTGAAAAGAGGTAAATTGATAAATTTAAAAAATATTTATTTTTTTAATTTTTTTTTTTAAGAATTAATGATATTTTAGACGAAAAATGTTATGCTAAACCTGATTGAAAGTTTTTTAGAAATAGCTAGGGATCTAGTGAACTTTTTAGTGATTATTGTGAACCTATATGATGTGTTTAGACGCTTGTAAATTTTTTATGACAAAGTATGCAAACCTTAGGGAACTAAGTGGAATTACTTCTTAGATTATAAGCCAAATCAACCAACTAAATAAATATCAGTTTATATTAGTTTGGTTCGATTAAATCATATTTTGATATATTTTTTATTTCAAAAATTTCTAAACTTTCTTATAGTAATATTAAATATTATTATACAAATATCTAAATGATAAATATTATTATACAAGTATCTAAATGATGCCTTTAATACAAAGTTATTTAGTACAAAAAAATAATTTAACTAAATGAAATTTTTTTTCTAACTCTTAATAATAATCTGTAAAAAATTATTTAAGCATATAAAATAACGTAATCGCATCACCATAATAAACCAAATAATTGCATAATTCAATTTCACAGTATAATTAAAATTATATAACAAAATTATATTTATGTGCAGGATTATTTAATAATCAATTAATTTAGTCGATTTGATTTCCAAATATATGAAATCGAATTAAACCGATCATTCAAAATATGTAGAATATCAAATCATCATCAAACTGTTATATACTAAATCAAACTAAATAGCTAAATTTAAATGATTCAGTATGATTTTTCAGTTTAAATCATTGTTTACAAACTCTTACTTGTTTCTATTGCTTTTGTACATATATTTATCATAAAAATTTGCTTAAATATATTTTAATAAAAAAGGGGAAAATTACACTCAGGTTCCTGAGTTTAAAAGTTATTATCACACAGATCCACGTTTTTAAAATTATAACATCGGGGTCCCTAGATTTTAAAAAATTATCATCTAGGTCTTTTTTATTTTTTATTATTAAAAAATATTAAAATTACCATTAAATCTTTACCCTCCCTCTCTCCACTTGATCCGACAGCCGCACGATCGCGTACAGTTGCCGCACCACCCGCGCGACCGCGCGACACCGCCAGCGGCCGCGCTGCAGAGCGGCGCGCAGCGGCCGTCGGCTACATTGTGCGGCCGCAGGATCGGGAGGAGAGGGAGGGAGGGAATCTCCTCCCGATCCTGTGGCCGTGGCACGCCGCACGACCGCACGACGCAGCCGGCAGCCGTCGCGCGCCATGTAGCCACGCAACACAGCGCTGCCGTCGGCGGTGTCGCACGATCGCACGGAATGGCGCGGCGACTGCGCGCGACCACGCGGCTGCCGAATCTGGTGGATAGAGGGAGGGTAAGGGTATAATGGTAATTTTAATATTTTTTAATAATAAAAAAATAACAAAAGGACCTGGATGAATATTTTAAAATCTAGAGACTCCGATGTTATAATTTTAAAAATGTGGATCTGTGTGATAATAACTCTTAACTCAGGGACCTGAGTGTAATTTACCCTAAAAAAATAAGTATCAATGTTATATTATGCCAGGATTACAGTGCTAATTTTTATGAAAACGAGATCACGTTTGGCCCCATTATTTATTCTATGTTTTGAGGATCGTTCCATCTCCGCTTTTGCCTGTCGCGCTCCCATCTCTGTTTCTGCCGGTTGAGATCCCCATCTCCGTTTCCGCCCGTCAAGCTCCCTCCGATAGAAAATTGTGAATGATCGCTATATCGCCCTCGCTCATCCATCTCCTCTTGCACCCCTATCTTCGTTTCCGCCGGTTGAGCGCCCTAGCAGAAATATGTTCCATCTTCCGCCTTTTCATCTTCTAATTCGTAACCCTAGAACACATGCGGAAACGCAAATAAGAACGCGGAAAGGGAAACGCTTTTTTGTGCGGGAGAACTACTGCCATTATAAAGAGAATAGATTACCTGAATTTGATAGCTATGAAAATTATTTAAATATTGGTAATAGATATATTGGTGGTGTTCATTTTTATATAGTGGTCTGAAAAATGTTGTCATGCATGGTTCAAAGTAAATAATTAATGTATTTATTGGGCCCACATTGAGCCATAAGTGGGCCCTTTCTATGTCCTGCCCATCAACAACCTCTTTAATTTATTAAGTTCTGCTTTATTTCGTGACTAAATTTATTATAGGATAAATTGCGCCCAGGTCCTTAAATTTAAGAGTTAATTAACACACAGATACATATTATAATATCAAAGTATTTGAGTTTTAAAACTCTCCTCCCGATCCTCACGCACGCGGCCTCCCGCGGGGCCGTCGAGGGTCCGGAAGGAGAGAAAGAGGAAGAATATAATGATAATTTTAAAAAATTTTAATAATAAAAAATAAAAAAAAAATAATTTGAGTGTAATTTTTCTTTTATTATATTTTTAGCTACCATGAAGTTGATAATAATATGCTAACATTATGGGAGCATTTGGTTCGTTGTTATCTTAGGGGGCGTTTGGTTCGATGTTATCTTGGTGTCATGTTATGTAATTTAGATGTCATGACATCTAGATGTCATCTTTTATTTAATAATTTTATAATCTAATAGAAGATTTTTTGTAGATGTCATTAAACCAAACAGTTATTTTCTCTAGATAACATAACATAACATTAAGATAACATTGTACCAAACGCCCCCTTAGTGTTATGTTATGTAATGTAGATGTCATTTTTTAATTAATAATTTTATAATTTAATAAAAAATTATTTATAAATATCTTTAAATCAAATTATTATTTTTTCTGGATAACATAACATAACATAATATCAAGATAGCATTGAACCAAACGCCCTCTAAATATAATATTTATATTAATATAGAGATTTTCCTTAATTTCAATTCATTCACTAAAAATCAAGAAATTAAAGTAACCAAATAAAAATAAAAATTAAGGGGGCAGTTAGAGTTCGGCCCAAACTCAAATTCAACTCGATTCAAATAGCACAACCTAAATTAGATCCGATTATTAAACTGGTCAATAATATGATTCAAATTTGAGTCGATTAATAAGTAGATCAGATCTACTCATCAATCTAACTTATTTATAAATAAGTAATTTAAATTTAAATCAACTCAATTATGTTCAAACTCAAATTAAATTTATTTAATATTAGTAATAATTCTAAAAAAAATTATAATTTACGTTTAAATTTTTGAGTTAAATTTAAGTTGGATTCATAAGTTGAGTCATATATTATCACCGATACAAATTTTAGCTTTTGATGGGTAAATTTTTTATTGGTTTTTCATAAAAAAAATCTTTTATTTGCGTAACTTTGAAGTCACAAAAATTGTTATCGCTATATAGATGGCCACACGGTTACAAGACCGTCAATTCAGCGGCATATACGCCATCATGCTCCCGTCACAGTCCACACCCAGAGACTGGTGGATCCAATGCTGATCTGGTCGTTCGGAAACAAATACGAACCACGTAAAGTATGACACGTCAAACACCCGCAACTGACGACAATAATAAATATCGACCGTTGAGCTGTTAGCCGTGAGAGTGTGACAGCTAGGCTGTCAACGGATCGGATCCAGATCGGGTTAACCCCGATTCGGATTCGATTTCGATATATCCGAATCGAATTAAAAATTGGATAGAATCGAGGTCAACCCAGATCCGTTCCATGACCCGTTATTATTCAGATTTTTGGATCGAATTTCGGGTTGACCTGGAACTTTTTTTTATATAATTTAACACTATTTTTTTAATAACTACAACTATTAATTGTATATATATTCTTATATATTTAAATAAAATTTTGATCACTAAAATTTACAATATAAATTCATTATAATAGAAAATATGAGGATAATATATAAACATCTAAATATCATATCACTGACATCAGCATTATAATACAATATTACAAAACATAAAAACAACAGTGTGAATGAAAATATTACACAAAAAATAAAGTATAATTCTGTTAAAGCCAGCACTAAATATTTTATCTCAACAGTAAAAAGTATTTGTAGCTATTAATCCACTTCACAATGCAAGCACTTCCTGATTACTACACTTAAAATAACTTGCAATAGCCTCTTTAATAATTATACGCCTCAGTCACATTTCAAAACCTTCATAAAATAAAATAATAATTAACATATGCAATTAAATAATAAGTAAAATAATTTCATATTTATAAATTTCGGGTTGGTCGGATCAACATCGACCTGGATCCGACCCGGTAATATTTAAATAGAGCGGGTCAGTTTTTCAGATTAATCGTGCGGGTCAAAAATTTATTTTATTTTATAAGATAATCGGTTCAGATCGCGGATCGAATCGGATCAAGATCCGACTCATTTACAGGTCTAGACTGACAGCCACGGTCGTTGTTGTGCAAGTAGGCCTGTCAATGGATCGGATCATAACCTGATCCGATCCGAGATCCAATTCGATTAAACCCCCAAATGAATTTTTTTTTACCCGTCAATCCGCCCCGTTTACTGACCCAATCCATTTACGAACCACGTTAAGTATGCCACGTCAAACAGCCGCAACTGACGACAATAATAAATATCGACCGTTGAACTGTTAGCCGTGAGAGTGTGACAGCTAGGCTGTCAACGGATCGGATCCAGATCGAGTTAACCCTGACCCGGATCAGATTCCGATAAATCCGAATCGAATTAAAAATTAGATCGGATCGAGGTCAACCCAGATCCGTTCCATGACCTGCTACCGTTCGGATTTTTGAATCGGATTTCGGGTCGACCCGGAACCTTTTTTTATATAATTTAACACTATTTTTTAATGACTATAACTATTAATTGTATATATATTCTTATATCTTTAAATGACTGAATTTTTGATAACCCGACCCTGAATCGAATTCTGATTATATCCGAATCGAATTAAAATTGGATCGGATCGATTATATCTCGCTCATTCCTCCAACTGGCCTCTTCAGATCATCCTGCTTCAGTTCTATAATGAGTTTTAAGCACAGACCACCACTAAGTTCAGAAGCGCAGCATCATCGCTCAGCCGTATCGAAGAATTGTCATCTCTGCTTCAAAGTAACAGAATGCGAGTTTAAGAATCAATTATCTTATAGTATCATAACTATTCTGCTCTGCAGTTCTACGACGCAATATACTTCAACTCATGCCTTCATCGTACTGGTACACTCTCCGGACCGCTCTGAGACAGGCTGAGAGCGCTTACTAGTCATTCTTTCAACGAAGTATCCCACTTCTCATGCTGCGTGCAAGACATGTATACCATGGACATATTTCCAATGAACGTGAAAGACCCCACAACCACTTATCGACATCCAACATCAGAGACGAGAATCAAGTTAGAGATTACTGAGGTTACGCTTATCTCTCGTCCATCATCATTCATTTCTTCAAAACACATCAGTGTGAGACGTCTGGAAATGAAGCCAATTGTGCTACACCTACCTGCCCTAACTAGAGATCTAATGCAGCGCCTCCAGCGGCAAGATATTCCTACTCTCTTCGGGAACTCTCTCGTTAGTCATTAATCAGTTCCAGAATCTCCCTTAATTACGGCTTCAGTTCTCTTCGTCTCTGTTACCATCAACGCGTCATCCTTTCAATCACAATGTGTGCTATCCCTGCACATTACCATTCTTCGACTCAGACCATCACGAGTCGAAGCACGCACATCCACGTGAGCAGACGAAGTAAACTAGTGAATAAGAAACCTTGCAGGTCTGTGATGAAATCAGTCTCTGCAGCTATTTCTCCCAGTTTCTGTTCCAGCTATAAAAACCCACCTACTAATGTTTTTTTAGCACGAGAAACTGCCCTGTTACAATACAAGAGATCTAAGCGCTCATAAAGAAAGCTCTTTCCTAGTGAGTCTTTATGGCTCTTCATGAAGCTAGCCTTACCATAAGCACTCTATAGATACAGTCACTGCTCATCGGCGCGGTCACCTGAAAGAGTTCATAATAAACCACCCCTATAAAACTCTCGGTTTTCGTGCCTGCTTCCTAATCTAGCCTGCACTAATCAATCAAAAGGAAGAGATTTATTCCTTGCTACGAGTTTGCCTAATAAGCTCCTGACTCGACCCTTACCGACAGCAGTCGCCTACCAAGCCCTGAAGCATTTTCCGCCGGCGCCGACGGGAGCTTGGCTCACACTTCCTCTCGAATTAGCGTCTCTCGCTGTTAAGAGAAGAGTAAGTACTCCGAACCGTAATACAGCCCAGACAGCACTTCACTTTCTCACAAAGCACACTACCCAGTATTATCCAGAACCATGGAGCGTAAAATCTCGACACTATATTGTAGAATCTAAAGAGAGATTGAAGCGATCTCCTCATTGCCCACGAATTCGTTTCATAAGAGCTATCCGAATCGTGACCGATTCCATTTTTCCTGAACAAATCAAGCCAGCTGCCCATTCGAACCGCTAAAACGCAGAGAGGCGTATCAAGCAGCTGAATCAATGGCCTAATTCAGCTGCTTCCCAGATCTGATTAACGTCATATGACAACGCATGGGTCAGTCAATACGAAGCGCGCATACATGTTTAATAAATCTCAGCGCGAGCAACGCCTTCGCTTGCAGGCTCCGTTAACAACTCAATCTCGCAGCCAAAACATGGCTATTCACGTTCTTGGCAGATGCAGTGTCTCTTTTCACCTTTCCCTCACGCGTTCACTTATATTACCTTGTCTCTTCGAAAGGAAAAAACTGGCCCGAATATTCCAAAGGATCCTTAACCTTTCTTTCACTTCCGAAGCCACTTTCCTCATATTTCTTGTGTCGCCGTCCGCCCGAGTCCCGGATAATGGACAGCTACTTTTAGCTGAATGACCTCCATCCCCGTTTTTTCCGCAGGAAAATACGGTCACCAAACGAGGTCGGTAGGATCCACTTCTACTCTGGTGGCATGTATGACTTCTTACTGATCTACTATACCAGAACTGCCCGTACATTCCACTATAGGTCATAGGTGGACGCACACGAGTCAAATCCAAAGATATTAACCCTCCGCTAGTCACTTGCAAGGCCACCCTATGCCTTCATCGGGAAAGGCATTAAAACAGTGACGTGTGCTTAAAACTAAGAGAACGTACTTGCCCAGAAGCTTCATTTATTTATCTAAAGGAAAATCATTTTAGAGTTTCTAACTAGTACAATCTTTTTTTCTTATCCAGGCCTCAATTAATATTCAGTTCAGCTGAACCCAGCTTGTTCAGCTCGGCCCCCCCCAGGGGAACGCCCTGAATATACAGGTTTGAGGACGGCCTAAATTTCGACTTGCAAAGCCGAATTTGATGCCTCTACTGCTGCGTAGAACGGAAGTGCCCCAGCAAGTAGACCGGTCGTGTTGGAAAACTCCCGGGAAGCAAAGGCCACTCCTTGCAAGCATCCCATCTTAGTTGGCGTGACCTCCGCCAAAGAACGTCCCATACGTCAGATATGAACTGACCATTGAGCCAGCAAGAACACGTTATTTAAGAAGACCTTCGATGACGAACGACCGCCCCAGTCGGCTGAGAACCTATTCCACAGGAGCGGGCTGGTCGTGTGAGTTCCGGCAGCTGGGCCGCTGTGAGATGGAAGGCGAGAGCACCGAAAGGTGTTCCACCTTATGGAGAAGGAGTCAGACTAGCGGATCTTTCCTCAGGTCCACGGTCTATTTCATTCCTCCCAAGGATCATATTGATTCTTAACGCTTGATCAGTGCGTAATAACCATTCGCAGAATGACCGCGAAGAAGGAACGGGCGTTTGCTCATTCTTCAAACTCTCCATAGAGGCCTTCTTAAGCGGAGCCCTCTGGACACACGGGACGAATTGTCCGGCAGGGTCCCACAGCAGGGTCTTTGGCCCCAGGTCTCCATTTCCGGTTCCTCATTATCGGTATCAAACTTGTTCTAGCAAACCTCCAAGCTGACCGACGCTATGATAGAAACGTGTACCTTGCTTAACCGCAGAATCTCTGGTTCCCCTCTTGTAGCCCGGCGCCCTCTCTCGTCCCACTGCATCACCATCGCCTTGCTCCTCCCGTATGTTAGAAAGAGGAATCTCCTCCCTTTCTCTTTTCTATCCATGGCCTGTGTCCTCTTATTTCTCCTCTACAGTCACCTCTACGACGGATGCATTAATCCTTTTTCTTATCTGAGATTAGCCAGCCTTTTCTAAGAATAAGAGGACCTAAACCGGCCACCGCGTTGACTGCTTTCTGGGTCTTCTTGGCATAATGAGACCAATTAGGAATGGGCCTAATGAAGGCATTAATTAAATTCTTGGTACTGGGAAGAGATTTTCGAGGAAGGTCCCTTACCTGCCTTCTATGTGATTCAGTCTGCCAATGCCAATTAGGATTTCATGGGATCTCCAGCTGGTGGTGCCAAACACTATTCGCCTATCTTGTCCATAAATGCTTTTTTTTTGTCTTTAGATATTATAGAAAAGTGAGCCACTGAGCAATCCCTGAACATCAGACTTTTAGCGTCAACTGAGTGCAAATTGCGCAGCCAATAAAGCTTGTGCGCTTCTTCAGTTAATAGTTAAAAACAAGTAGCTAGATAACATTCGGTTGCTGATGCAGTACTTGTGAATGAATTTTTGCCTTACAAAACGTGCCGGGGGGTCCGGCAGAGTATCGTAAAGACTAAATCAGCTCTTGCGGGGAAAACCCTTCTAGGCTTCATCGGGATCATGCTGCTCGTTAGGCGAGGGACTAAGACGATGATGGGCCCCTTTCAGAAGCACTCGAGCGCCGGTACATACTGTGTTTGGTCTACTGAACCATGAGGCATCATGCGGGTTGGGGGGTTTTTGATCCCTTCATTGCCATGATGACCTCACTGGGAGATTCTGGCTCGAATTCTGACAGCGTTCGTGATAGAACACATGCCTTCCACGGTTTTGCCGCCAGCGATGCCTGACGCCTAGGCGAGTTGATACCAAATGCACTACGAGCTTGAGGGGAACCTCACGGTATCCTTCTTATTGGCGCCCCAGGCAATAGGATCCTGGGTTGAGAACCGAGGAGGTCTCCCAGGATTAGTTCAGCTAATGATTAGGTGTCTGTAACCACACCGTGATCCCAGGACGTTAGGATCAGGCAGCGCTCCTTGGGTCATGATGATGCCATATGTAGAATTCTCTATATAGTGGAGGTAAGAACCTGAAATTGGGATAACACTGGCCCTCATTGACCATAATTTAGCAATTAAAAGGTATACAATGAAATAATCAAGAGTCTTCTTGTTTCCCTCAAGCAACTGCTGAAAAGTACAATCTCGGTATGGCAGAGAGTTCATGAAAACTCTTCGCGGCTACCTCAGGGGTTACCTGATAAGTTGTTGCTCTTTGATAGCCACTGGTGTCTTTCTATCCTATAGAAAGGTTATTATAGACGCTACTTTTTTTAATTCTATCTTTTCAAACTCCGTTTTTCTTTCAGCCTTTCCACTACTGAGATCTCGGAAATAGGTCTCTCAGTCTTTTGTTCCGGTTTTCGCAGTTTCCTGTTCCACTTTCATTTCCGAGAGTTATGAAACTATATCTCTGCAACGTCTTAAGTTCAGCTTAAGTCATGTCCTTATCTTTTCCCTCCTCTCTGGTATGAAAATTCTTCTAAAAGAGGATAAGGGAGACATGAATCGATATGAGCCCGTATGATCCTGACTGGTCCTCCTGTTTCAGCTCAATCAGGGTTAGACCGGCCTTTCGGGAAAGCTAAGGGAAAAAATTCGTTTTGCCCTGATATGAATCAACCCGGCAAAATCCCGGTCGATGTTTAAAGCATAGGCACTCCCTCGAAGATTAAACTCTTTGAACTTTCAGTTATTGAAGAAAACGGCGATGGGAAGACAGTGAGTATTTCTTGAGGAAGATAAGCGAGGAGTTGCCTGGCAAACCACAAAAAAACAAAAAAACACAAAACCAAACAAACCCTCCACAAAAGCCAACCAGACATAAGGTCAAACCAGATCCGTTCCATGACCGCTTACCCCGTTCGCAATTTTTGAATCCCGAAAATTTTCGTGGGTCGTGACGCACAGACCACCTTCCTCCTTTATATAATTTAACACTATTTTTTAATGACTATAACTATTAATTGTATATATATTCTTATATCTTTAAATGAAATTTTGATCACTAAAATTTACAATATAAATCCACTGTAATAGAAAATATAGGGATAATATATAAACATCTAAAGATCATATCACTGACATCAGCATTACAATACAATATTACAAAACATAAAAACAACAGTGTGAATGATAATATTACACAAAAAATAAAGTATAATTCTGTTAAAGTCAGCACTAAATATTTCATCTCAACAGTAAAATATATTTGTAGCTATTAATTCATTTCACAATGCAAGCACTTTCTGATTACTACACTTAAAATAACTTCCAATAACTTCTTTAATAATTATAGGCCTCAGTCACATTTCAAAACCTTTGTAAAATAAAATAATAATTAACTTGTGCAATTAAATAATAAGTATATAAATAAGTAAAATAATTTCATATTTATAAATTTCGGGTCGGACTTTTTCCGGGTCGGATCAACATCGACCCGGATCCGACCCTGTAATACTTAAACAGAGCGGGTCGGTTTTTTGGATTAATCGTGCGGGTTAAAAATTTATTCCATTTTATAAGATAATCAGTTCGGATCACGGATCGGATCGAATCAAGATCCAACCTATTTACAGGCCTAGGTCCTGCTAACACGTGTCATGTTAAAGATTGAGTTACAATAGGATTAAAAAAGCTGAATTTTGTTTGATAGGCACAGCGGATCCTTGAGCCAATTTAGGTTGTTCAGTGCAAATAAAATTTACTTACTTTTCACATGCCTTCATATGTTTGATTTAAAAACAAAAAAAATCAAACTTTTTTTAATATATATTCACATATATAGTTTCTATTTTTTTAATTAAATTTTAAATTTCATATTCTTTTTAATAGATACTTAACCTTACAGATATTCACTATACTTTGTTAGGCATAATTTAAGTACAAAGTCTCTCATTTTTGAGTTAATTTTAATTAAGAAAAGCCTAAATCTATAGGATTTTAAAGCATATTTTTTTCAATTAATTCAAGTCATGATGTTGTTTTTTTTTTATAAATAGATCAAGTTATGATGTTGATTAAATATTTCAAGTTATTTGCATGTAAGTTATACGCATATTTTACGTATCATTTTATCTATATATATATATATAATTAACAGTAGAGATAGAAAAGATAGAGTTAAAGACGGTGAGTTGGGAGAGCCGGCCACCCCCTCTGCCAGCTCACTTCTGAGAGCCGGAGAGAGAGAAAGAGAGGAGAGGGGGGAGATGACAAGAGAGGAGTAAAAAATAATATTTTAAAAAAGTTTAATAATAAAAATTAAAAAAAATATATTTATTGTATTATATGTCACTCAAGTATTCACTCGAGAACTTAAATATTAAAAATTTAAAATTACGAACTTGTGTCATATAATGCCCTTTAGAAATCTAAATGTAATTTATCCTAAAATACATTGAAGCATTTATATACATGTTATGTAAAATTTAAAATATTATATTTTTGTTCAAATATATGCTACTCTATAGTTTAAATTTGTAAAAAGAATGATATGCAAGTAATATTAAATTTTTTTTATGATATGTAAGTATGTTCTAAATATATAATACAAGTTAGTACTTTATATTAAAAGCATATATGAATAAAAATGATTAAATCATCCATTTTGAGTTCACTTGTTTTTGTTTTAAACATTTTATCTAATTTAATACAAATCTAAATCAAGTTATATTTAAATCAATTAAAAATTTAGTGTGAGTTTGGAAAAATGAAAGGGAATCTTAGGCTTGTCATTCATAATTTTAGTATTTGTGCGTAAAAGCAACATGTTAGACGAGTGCAAATTTTATTGAGAAAACTAAAGAGGGAGCTAAAGCAAAACTAAAGATTTGAATGAATGCTCTAAAATCTAAAGATTTTCATCTTAGTAGATCAAAAACTGAATATATAGAGTGCACATTTAATCAAGAAAGAAATACTTATATTGGAGATGTGACAATTGATGATCAAATTGTCAAGAAAAGTGGGCGCTTTAGATACCTTGGATCAATTATACAAAATGATGGCGAAACAGATAATGACATTATTAGCAGGATTCAAGCAGGATGAGTAAAATAGAGAAATACTTCTAGCGTGTTGTGCGATAGAAAAATCCCATCAAAAAATAAGGATAAATTTTATAAAACTGTAGTAAGACCAGCGATGATATATGATGTTGAATGCTGGCCTGCAAAGAGGAAACATTCAAATAAAATAAATATTACAGAAATGAGGATGTTAAGGTGGATATGTGGATATACACGAAAGAATAGAATGAGAAATGAGTATATCCAAAAGAAAGTTGGTGTCGCACCAATTGAGGATAAACTTAGAGAAAGTCGGCTTAGATGGTTTGGACATCTAAATTGTAGGCCGATTGAAGCTCCAGTTAGAAAATTTAAGTTATTGAATTTTGCCATACACAAAGAGGAAAAGGGAGACCAAAGAAAACATAGCAAGAAACTATAAGGAGTGATCTTAGTTACTTAAACTTAAATAAGAATTTGGTAACTGACAGAGCGCAATGGAAACAAAAAATTTATATAGCCGATCTCACCAAATGGGATTAAGGCTTAGTTGTTGTTGTTGTTGTTGTATGGTTCTGCAAAAGCTAGCATTTTGTATTTATATATAATAAATTCACGTAGCTTCGCAAAATACTATTGCATTTCTAAACCATTCGACAATCCTTTCTTATTTATCTCTCTCTCTATATATAAAGATAATTAATTTTATAAAAAAGTTATTTTATGCATGTTAAATGTTTAACATTTTAATTTATTATATATTAAATACGCATAACATCATATCTGATCGAATCTTTGTTATAAGATTTTTTTACATTTAAGATTCGTTCTATTATTTAATAGCAGGTCTAATTACGGAGATATTATAAGAAATAAAGTGCCATAAAAATATATTATAAGAAATAAAATAAAAAATATTCAATTTTTTAAAATAAAAGTCAATTGGGCCGGGCTGGGCCGGCGCAGGCCCATTTTCCGGAAAGGTTCAAGATGGAGAAAATGACACATTTGTCCTTTTTTTTTTTTTTTTTATTTTTATCTTTTCAGTTAATTTCTCCTTCTATCGCACGTTTACAAAATTATAATTGTTTTATCGCAATTCATTTTAGCTAAAAAATTATTTATATGGGTCCACTTCTTATTTTACGTAATCCTTATGAGTTTATTGAGATATCGTAATAATGTAAATTTGATGTAATTAAATTTATTGATATATCCTTATAAAAGATATTTGTAGCTTAAATGATTTTGAGTTTATTAAATTATTCAGTAAAATAAACTTTAATTCATTTATTAATTTAGTATATTAAAGCTAAAACTCACATTTATTTATGCATTAGTGGTTGCATAGCATAAAAAAGAGTCCATATTTATATATA